>CM053580.1:450604133-450632730 GCA_028627135.1 Pseudochirops cupreus
CCATTCGGAAGAGCAATCTGGAACTATGCCCAAAGGGCCATAAATAATTGCATATCCTTTGACCCAGTAATACCACTTCTGGGGCTGCATCCCAAAGAGATCATAGAAGTGGGAGGAAGACCCATATGTACAAAAATATTTATTGCAGCTTTCTTTGTGGTGGCAAAAAATTGAAAATTAAAGGGATGCCCATCAATTGGGGAATGGCTAAACAAGTTGTGGTATATGAATGTAATGGAATGCTATTGTCCTGTTGTGACAAACAATCTTGATAAACTGGACTCTGCTCAGCAATCCACAGTTATAAGGCAACTCTACAAGTCTCAGGATGGAAGGAGATATCTACATTCAGAGAAAGATCTAGAAAGAACAAAGTTTAAATGGAGACTGAAGCAATCTACATGCTATCATTCTTTTCCATGTTTGGTTTTGTTTCTTTTTTCCCATTGTTCACTCCATTGGTTACAACCCTTCTATACAACCAGACTAATGTCCAATGTGAAAGTATCTGCAGGTCCTATACTTGATTGCATGCTGTCATGGAGGGAGGCAGAGGGAGGGGAGAAAATTTGAAACTGAAGGGATTCTGGAACTGAATCTTGTAAACTAAAAATAATTAAATCAATTAAATAACAAAAGAAGTTTGATCCATCCCTTATACATCTAGGAAATGAGAACTCTATCTAAGAAACTTGCTGCAAAAATTTTCCCCCATTTACATGATTCTCTGATAATTTTATCTGTATTTGTTTTGTTTGTGCAAAAACTTTTAAATTTTATCATAATCAAAACTTCTCATTTTACCGTCTATGATCTTCTTTATCCCTTGTTTGGTCATAAACCCTTTCCCCATCTATAGATCTGACATCTGATTTCTTCCTTGAGGCTCTAGTTTATTTATTATGTTATCTTCTAGGTATTATTCATGTACCCACTATACCTACTTTCTGTCAGATTGCTTTCGGGTTTTCTCAAAGATTTTTTTTTTTATCAAAAGCAAGTTTCTACTTCAATATCTGAGATCTTTAGGCTTATCAAATACTAGAATACTATTCCCCTTTGCTTCTATATGTTCTATATCTAATAGATTTCACTGGAAATTTCTTATTTCTTATTTTTCCTCATTTCTAGTATTTTTCTAAGCAAATCATCAGTCTATCAGCAAATGAGGGCTAGTTTTATCTTCTTTTTAAATGATATATTTGTAAAGTTCTAAGCATAATGCCTGCCACATCATAAGCACTCAACAACTTCTCATTTCCTTCCTTCCTCTTTGCTCATCTTCATAGCTATAATTTATTTGCTTTATATTGTTGTTATTGGAAGCATTTCCAGGACTATGTCAAATAATTTTTGAGAGAATGGAGATTCTTGCTTCATACTAGTATTTATTTGGAAAGCTTCCAGTGTTTCTCCAATGCTTATAATGTTTGAATTTGATTTTTGGATAGTGTAAATGAATGTTATATTTTGTCAAAAGTTATTTTGTTTTTTCCTACATCTGTGTACATAATTCCCTTCCTCCCATGTTGGGGATGGGGGTGGGGAATGGGAGGATTAACTTTTCACTAATTTTGGTCCCAGCTCCATAAGTTTTTAGAGTGGCAGGGTTGATCACAGATGAACATTATTCTATTTTACATCATGTTTGGTTCAGTCTAACAGACATGCATGATGGAACATTACTCCAGTCCAGACCTTTCTCTTCTTTAGTTTTCTGGATGAGTGTTTTCACCCCAGGCATAGTTTGCTTCAGCCCTAAGCAAAACATACTCCTTTTTCCCTAAACCTCTCTTTATTCTGCAAGTTGTAGGAAGAGTTGGGTCTGATACTAGTTGCCACAGAATTCTGGGGTGAAAGGAGGGGCATGGTGTGGCAAGAGAGATTGAAAAATCAGAAGACAGAATTTCTTAATTAGATACCACAAGACAAAGTAGTGGGTTTGATTGTGTAACCTACCAAATCATGGTGGCTGATGGATGGGTGCTGAGCAAATAAATGAGGGATTAGCATTCATATATGTTAATGCATAAGACTGTTCCCTCATTAGGCTTCTTGATATCTTTACCTGTGGAGACAGCTGTAATTGCTTTATCTATTCTGCATAATTCCTCATGTGGGGAAGTTTTTGGGAATAAGTGAGGACGAGTGAAAATGTCTAGCCTTTCATCTTATTTGTCATGTGTTTTGGAATTCCCATCCTGTATTCTTTAGAAAGTTCTGCTTAGACTTCCATGACTATGCATTGTAGGTTGAGAATGTAATGGTAATGAGAATTTGAAGATCTCCCCTGCCCTTTAATATGCCTAAGGTAATTTGAAGACCTTCCCTGCCCTTAATAGGTCAACTGTTATCAAATGGAGCCTATGGTGGGAGGACCTTGCTGAAAGGTTGGAATAGGAAGGGTGGAGCTGGAAGCAGCAGGGGAGAGCACAAGCAGAGCTGGGATCAAGCAGCACAGAGGCAGAGCAGTTAGTGTGAGTGAGAGATGGGCATTTTTGCTTAAGGGAGCCTGTTTTATTTTGAAAGCTTAGGGGAGGGAAGGCGTGGGGATGTAGATGCTTGCTGCATTGTTGGTTATGTGTACCAACTTCTTGGTTACTATTATGGATTTGACTTTTTGGTGATGGGAATTGACTTTCTGGTGTTTGGACAAATCTTTTGGTTCTGTCTTCCATGTAGAGAGTCTGTTACATTTTGTGATTCAGAACTACACCAGTACTTTCATAGCTTCCATGGATGCTGTGAATATTGCTTTGGTGTTATAGAGAAGAATACTACTGTGAAAGTTATGGTTTTTTACTACGCTCTAATAGAAAGAAAATAAGAGTCTTACAGATTTTGGACTAGATGACATCCTGTACAATGTTCACTTGTTAAGGGAAAGTGATGTTTTTGTTGTTAGTATCTCTGTTACCTAGCAGGAGTGAATTCGTTGAATTGAGTTGAATTGTAGAGGTTATCTAATCACATCCGCTAAAGTACAATTTAAAAAGCAGGAAAGAAAGGTTAATACTTGGATAGAAAAAAATAAAGAAAACACTTGCAAAATAATGAATAAATAAAATGATTATGTTTTCAGACTGCACAATGATTCTTGGATACTAGATACATTTCAGCGAATCCACAGTGATGAAAGTATGTTCTTTATTCCATATGACCTGAAAATTTCAAATCAGGAGCTAAGCTACATAGTAAAAAAGACTGGACAATGGAGAGGAATCAATGGTGAAAGAAGGAAGGTAAGTAACTATAACACTTGCACTTTTTTTTCTTTTTTATTAGAAAAAGATACTGTTAATATACATGCAAAAATTGTTTCCATAAGAGAGGGCTAACACAGTTGGCCTTGTCTTCCCTTTGGGATTGTATTTCTAAGGGTGCTAGGAGTTCCTCTGGTCAGTCATGATGGTACAGTGGCCCTGAGCACAGTTCCAGGTCAAAGATTAGTGTGGTGCTTGTGATTGTTGGAGAGCAGGACACCTGGTTACAGGTCAAAGGCTAAGAGGGGCAGTAGTACCTGCCACTATGGGGGAATGGGGTGCTTTCTGAACAAACGGCAGAGTACACACCAGGAGAGCAGTGACTGCACCTCTCTCTGGATAACATCATTTTGGAAGCCCTGAAAAATTCTAGAATTCAAGAACTAGCTTTGAAAACAGCGACATGGAAAGGCTGAAGGTTGGCATAGTGCCTCTCCATCCTTAGGTATTCAGATCTCAACTTTTAACATGAAAGTAAAAGAGAAAATAGAGTTTGAGAAAGTGAGAAAACAATAAAAAAGAACTAGATCATAAAAAGTTACTGTGGTGGCAAGAAAGACCAAGACATAAATTTAAAACAAGAAAATAATTTGAAATAGCTACAATCAAAGTCTCAAAAAAAATGCTAATTGGACCAAAACTGAAGAGGAATTACTGGAAGAAATAAATGATTAGAAAAGAAAGAGACTAGTATAATAGAGGAAAGATTTGGGAAAAGAAAGCAATGCAAGAAATTTATGGGAAAAAATTAAAAGCTTGGTAATAGAGGTACAATAACATTGAAAAAAATAACACCTTAGAAACAGAATTCACTTAATATTAAAAGAGGCAGAAATGTTCACTGAAGAAAACAATCCCTTTAAAAGCAGACTTAAGTAAAATGAAAAAGAAGGCAATTCACTGAAGAAAAGTACTCCTTAAAAAGCTCAATTAACCAAATGGAAAAATAGGAACAAAATATTACTGAAGAACATAATTCCTTAAAATTAGAATTGGGCAGGTGGAAGTTATAAATGTCATGAGACTTCAAGAAATCATAAAGCAAAGGTAAAAGAATGAAAAATAGAAGAAAATACAAAATATCTTATTGGAAAAACAACTGACCTGGAAAATAGACTGAGAGATAATTTATAAATTATTGGACTACCTGAAAGCCATGACCCCAAAAAGTCCTAGACATCATTTTTCAAGATATTTTAAAGGTAAACTTCACTGATATATTTGATCTGTAGTATAAAATAGAAATTAAAAAATCCATCAGTTACCATCTGAAAGATATCCCAAAATGAAAACTCTTGGGAATATTGTAGTCAAATTCTAGAGCTCCTAGGTGACAGAGAAAATATTGCAAGTAACCAGGAAAAAAAAAAACCAAAAAACAACACTTTAAATATCATGGAACCACAGTCAAGACCAAATGAGATTTAGCAACATCCTTATTAAAGTAACAGAAGACTTGGGATATGATATTCCAGAAGGCAAAGGAGCTAGGATTACAAGTTAGCACAACCTAGTCATCAATACTGATAAAATTCCTCAGAAAAATAATGAATATTTAATGAAATGGAGGACTTTCAAGAATTCTTGATGAAAACACCAAGGCTGAATAGAAAACTTGACATTCGAACAGAAGACTCAAGAGAAGCATAAAAAGGTATCTATGAAACAATAATAATAAAGAACCCAGTATAATTAAATTTTTCATTACTATATGGGAAAATAATACATATAATTCATAAGAACTTTATCATTATTAGGGCAGTTAGAAGGACTATGGGGGTGTTCAGGGAGTACTAGTACCCCTGCCGTGGGCTTTTTTCAGGGGTACTCATGCATCTTTGGTGCCCACTTTCACCCAAATCTTACCTGTGACTCTGAAAAGATGTAGTGTGTGCAGTGGTCATACCTTGGTAAAGCTATCTGAGTTGATGGGCAATGCAAGTTGAGGTTAACAGCCTAGCCTCAGACTCATTGATGAGTTAGGGGAATGTTTACCCCAATTATGTGAAGACTTCCCCCAGTGCAATTGGTGGATGAGAACAATTTGTTCTCAGCCATGAAAGTTGCTGAAGCAGGCACTGTACAGTGCTTAGAGCTTGGTTGGACATCAGCTATGCCGAGGTCATTTGCTGCATTCTGGGCCATCATTAGTTATTCTGATTTTTTACTTACTGAACTTCAATGATTCTGGAAGAGAGAGTGAGACTGACAATGAATTTATCTCGCTTGAATCCAATTCATGCGCAAGTGAAAACATTACCATCATGTCTATGTTGGGATAATTTCCATTTCAACCCAATGGGGTAAATAAAAGAGGAAGGGGAAGAGATATGGGGAGGAGGATGATAAAAGGATTAATAAAAGGGTAAAATGGATGGAGGATTTAGAGAGGCAGTGGTCAGAAATAAAACGGATTTTTGAGGAGAAATAGGACAAAAAAGAGAAAGAAAAGGATAAATAGAAAAAATAGGATAGAAAAAATATACAGTAAACAATCATAACTATGAATGGGAATGGGGTACACTAACACATAAAATGGAAGCAGATAAGAGAATGCATTAGAAACAAGAACCCAACAATATTTTGTGTACTAAAGACATACTTGAAACAGAGACACACAGATTTAAAATTTCGGACTGGCATGGAGTCTATCATGTTTTAAGTAAAGTAAAAAAGGCAGGGATAGTAATCATGATCTCAGACAAAGCAAAAGCAAGCATAGACCTAATCAAAAGAAATAACTAGCGTAATTACATTTTGCTAAATGGTGCAATAGATATTTAAGTAATATAAACATTTTTACAGCAAGTTTCTCTTATATCAACATTATTTGTCAAATATATAGGTAACTAAATCAAATTTTAAGACCCATTTTCCCATTGATAAATTTAGGGTTGATAAATTGATAAATCCCCAATTGGGATTGACAAAATGTACGAAGGATATGAATTGGCACTGTTCAGAAGGAATCAAAGCTGTCAATAGTCGTATGGGAAAATCACTATTGATTAGACAAAGACAAATTTAAAAAAAAACAAAACTCTGAGGTAATACTCAACCCTATCAAAAATGACAAATGTTGGAGGGGATGAGGAAAAATAGTTACACCAATGAATTTTTTGTGGAGTAGTGGAGTAGTCCAATCATTCTAGAGAAAAATCTGAAACTATGCCCAAAGGACTAGAGTAACACCACTACCAAAAATTAAAAAAAAAAAAAAGCAAAGGACCTGTATGTGCAAAAATATTTATAAAAGCTCTTTTTATGGTGGAAAAGAACTAGAATTTGAGAGGATGCTCATTAATTGCGGAATGGCCAAATAAGTTTTGGCATATGGTTGTGATAAAGTACTATTGCACTACAATAAATGACCAGGGGAGTGGTGTCAGGGAAAAAAAAAAAACATCTCAAGACATATATGAACTAATGCAAAATGAAATGAGAAGAAACAGGATATCATTATGTATAACAGCACTGTTGTAATGGTAATGAGCTATAAAAGGCTTGGCTATTCTGATCAATACAATGACCCAAGACAATTCCAAAGAACTCATGATGAAAAGATGCTATCCATCTCCAGAAAGAACTGATGAATTTTGTGTTTCAATTAAAGCATAATTTTCTCACTTTATTTTTCCAATATAACTAATATGGAAATATGTTTTGCATGATTTAACATATATAATTGGTATCATATTATTTGCCTTCTCAGTGGGAGGGATGGGAGGGAAGGATAGAGAGAATTCTGGAAGTTAAAATTTAAAAAGAAAATAAGATTAAATAAATAAATGATAAATTTTAAAAATCAAAAGAAAAAGGAGGAAGATGATGTGCTTAGGACAGTAGTGTCAAATGCAAATCGAAACACCCCACCATGTATTGACCTAAAAAATCACAAATTTACATTATTGTTTCATTGTATTTTATTTGTTTTGTTAAGCATTTCCAAATTACATTTTAATCTGTTTCTGGCTGTACTCCTGAATTTTGTAGCCATATAGGCTGCAGTCTGACAAGCCTGGTCAGGAGTGTTATCAACTTAACAAAACGTTTATACATAACAGGTGTATGTAAATTTTGGATGAAATGATACAAAAAGACACGATTTGTGTAAAAAATATATTTCTTTTAGTGGACTGTGAAATGAGACAGCAACCTTTGACTGAATTAATGGATCTATGAATAGCTAAAATGTCTTTAGATACTTGCAGTTTGCTGAGCACTGTTTATATTATCTTGTTTCATTCTCACAAAAACTCTGTGAGGTCTATCTTTTATACTATAAGGAATCCCTGATATAGGAGTGAGGAACCTGAGGCCTCAAGATCACACATGGCCCTCTATGTCCTCAAGTGCAGCTCTGTGACCGAATTCAAACTTCACAGAACAAATCCATTTAATAAAATGATTTGTTCTGTAAAACCTGAACTAAGTCGAAAGGCCACACATAAAAAACTTGGAGGCCACATGTAACATCAAGGCTGCAGGTTCCCTCTGTCTGTCTTAAAACAAAACAAAACAAAACAAAAAAAAGAAATAAATGAGAAAAAAAAATGTCAAATAGAGAGAGAGAGCATTCTCATTTTAGGTAAGGTAAGATGAGAAGAAATAGTGACAGGAGTCTTGTCTTTTACTTCCATAACATGAGAAGAATCTGAATAACTTGAAGAGTTTGAAAGTTAGTATGATTAGAGGCTCAGAAATATGGGAATCAAAATCACTTGAGTTGGAATATTAAGAGTATTTATGAATAAAAGTTAGAGAAATTGGAAACATTCAACTTAATGAAAAGAACTGTCCTGTAGTTAGAGCTTTCTGTAGTTTGAGTTTCAAGAATACTATCAATTTGATACAATCAAAGGGAATTATAAATATTGTTTACGATAAAAAGAGTAGACCCTGAAGGTTAAGCATTGGACTTGGATATCAAGTGAGGCTGTACAGACCTTTGTAAACAGTATGCATTCCTATCCATCTGAAGTAGGGTGAAGCAAGGGGTATTACTTACAAGGAAACCATAGCTTGTGTGTTGCAAACCACCAGAAAAATATTTTTCAAATTGAGGAATTTGATTGCAGTAAATAGTCAATTAACATTATTCAAGCATCAAAATAGAACATTTTGGTTTGAATTATTCTTTGATGACAAATACGAAAAAATAACTAATCACTAATTCTCTTCTTAATTTTTTGTTGTAGTGTCAGTTTCTGTCATGAATAGAATTTGTGCAAATTCTTGAAAGTTGCTATCCTAATAACTTTAAAAAATTAGAAAGAATCTATATAACTGCAATTATTTACTTTTTGTTTTTTCTCTCCTTATTGATTTTACTTATATGATGGTTCCCTTCCCTGTAAGGATGCTCTTTTTCTCACTTACATTTACTCATTCAGCATACCTCAGGATGGAAGGAAAAGTTTTGATCCTCTGATGAAGAGTGTATGATTGTTAACTTACGTAACATGATAATTTTAGGATATAAAGCCAGGTTAATTGTGAGTAATTGTCTAAAGTATAAAATGCCAAATTCTGAATTGTCATTTTTAAGTGAAAGTATTTCAGGTAAGTATTCTATGAAATCACATGCTTTTAAAAATTGATCTGGGTTCTTGCAGTCGGGCTGGCTTTTAATCACGTGCTTCTCATTTTTATTCTCTGGATTAAAAATTGCCCCATAAATGGACACTTTATAATATGCTTAATTTCCTTTTATTAAATTGATAAATGCAGCAGCACAGAACACATTTGCAGTATGATGAGAATTTAGGGTTATTGCATTTTATAATTTTTATATTGTTCATACATACAATTTATCATTTGTGCAAAGACAGCCCTGCTATAATTTCAGAGCATTTTAGTCATTCTTTTGATAGGAAAAAGGTCACTTTCACTAGTCAGAAAAGACATCGCTCTATTAAACTAATTTGCCTACATGCAAATTTTGTCATTTTTACCTCATTAACTATTTATCATAGAGTTAAAAAAATATATTCATGAAGGGGCAGCTCGAAGCCTGATGGAGCTGGAACTAATATTTTGCAACTCTAATGATTTTTTGCATCCTTAATTAGATAGCATACGGTTGATATGATTAGGTCAGGATGTAGTGTTTTTCATTAAAATACATTTTAGAAGCTGTATTCATAATCTGCCCTTGCAATTAAATAATGAGCCTATGAATTTAATATTATCGACCCAATTATTATCCCATGCAAACGTATACCTTTAATAAATTTGTGCCGTAGGACCTTCATTAGCAACAAAAAGAATTATATTTCTAGGTACATAGATTGCATGGCTACAGTTAAACTTATATAATGGTTTAGAGCATATCAGAACGCAAAAACTCCATACCCAGGCATTTAATTCAGAAATGTGCCTTATTATTTTTTGAAGACTAATTTGCATTGTAATTATTTTCTTAAAGAAACTACCACTTTAAATTGGACTGTTGCAATTCATATAAGTAGCTATGTGTTATCCAGAAATGTAGGAGATAGGAAAAAAGGAACATCACTTTAGGGTTAAATTAAAAGTACAAAACTGGAATGTAAAGTCACATTTACCATTTCCATTTGGCATAAATAGTATTCAGCACAACTCTATGCAAGTTATGGTGTCTTATTACTATCATTGATAGAGTTATTTTGTTAACAATTGGGTCTAAGACTATCCTGTGAGTAAGTAGGTCCTGTGTTAACTATGTGAAGTAACATAAAGAGCAACAGAGTCAGAGTCCAAAAAGATTTTGGCAGGCTAGGTAATTGGACCAAATTTAACAAAACTAAATTTAATAGGGATAAATGAATACTCTTAAACTTGTGTTTCAAAATTCAATGTCAGGGAGGCTAGGTGGCACAGTGAATAGAACACTGGTCCTTGAGTCAGGAGGACCTGAGTTTAAATCCAGCCTCGGACACTTAACTCTTACTAGCCATGTGATGTAGGGCAAGTCACTTAACCCCAATTGCCCTGCCTTCTTCCGTCCAAAAAGAAAAAAAAAAATCGGTGTCAAACCGAGAGTAGAAGAGACGTATTGTAGTGAAGTGTGTGTGTGTGTGTGTGTGTGTATGTGTGTGTGTACATATATTGAAATGTGTATGGATGCACACACATGCAAATATATCTGGGTCTACAGATTTTCCTCTGGTGGGGATAAGCACATTGAACTCCTAACTTGGAATCCTGATAGTTGGGCCTCCAAAGCCTTGAAAGAGACTAGAGACAACATACTCTTTGATGGGGGTGATGGTGGTGGCTTTCAAAAGATAGCAGGAGCTTTGAAATCATTTGCTGACAGAGGAAAATTAGAGTGAGACTCAAGACAGTTGGAGGTTTTGGCAATCTGTGACAGAGGCACCAACAGCATTGTAATGCAGGATATTTTGACAAGGGGCATTGATAAGGTTCTAGCTCATTTTGCTTGATGCTTTGCCTGTTGAAAGGAACTCTGTGGAAAAGCATGGCTCAACTCTTTCTCCCTAAATGATTCCTCAAATTGGTGATATCTATCAACTTTCTCTTCTACCTCTCTCAGTTTTGCTGTTTCTTTCTTTATCTCTCTGCCTTTTTGTATATCTCTATCAGTGCCTGTCTAACTCTTTAATCCTCACCTGTGAATATTGAGAATCTTACTCCTAATTTATGTTATTCAGGCTTGTCATAGCTTTTCTTTTAACTTGTTTCTGGAAAGCTCTTTCTCTTTGCATAAAAACCCATGATCAAATATGATCTTTTCTTTCTTTCCCCCTCCCTCTTGTTCCTTTCTTCCTTCTTTCCTTCCTTCCTTCCTTCTTTCCTTCCTTCCTTCCTTCCTTCCTTCCTTCCTTCCTTCCTTCCTTCTTGCCTTCCTTCCTTCCTTCCTTCTGCTCTTCCTTCCGTCCTTCCTTCCTTCTTATTTTCCCCTTATTTTCTTTTTTTCCTCCCCCTTACTTCTTTCCTACTTCTATGTACCTTTCCTTTTACATCCACCCCACTTTGGGCCAGGGAGTCTTTTTATCAAATAAGTAGAACTAAGTAAAACAAACTTCCGCATTAGCTGCATCTAAAAATTTAGACCCTATAACTTTACTGTCAAGATGTAAATTAATGGACTCTTACACTCCATGAAGGGGGCACAGGATTCAGAAGTAGGGTCATAATAGTCCCTCTATTTTCTCTTTGATCAAACCATACTTGAAATCTTGTGATCAGTCCTAAGCACCACAGTTTAGGAAAGACTAAGTTGGAGAACTTTCAGGGGAAGCTGCTAAAGAAAAAAGATACTTGAAGATTGATTGCAAGAACTAAGGATGTTTAGCCTGAAGAATGGGAAGACTTAGGATGATCTGATAACTGTTCAACAAAAAAGGGCTTAGGTTTGTTCTACTTGGCCCTAGACAGCAGACCAAAGAATAATGAATGGTTGGAATTCACAAAGGTCAAATTTAAGTTTGATGTCAAAGGAAAAAGAAACTATTCCTAACAAATAGAGGTATCCTAATGTGAAATGGGTCCATAAGTCAGTCAATGAACATTTATTAAATTGTTTACAATTGTTTAATTGTGCCAGGTCCTGTGCAAAACTCCAAAGATATGAAGAAAGGTAAAAGACATTTTCTATTCTCAAGAAGCTCAAAGTCTGATGGGAAAGAAAATGGGCAAACTATGTAAATCATGCTATATACAGAATAGATTGGGAATATTTTCCTATGTCAGGAGAGAGTGAGTTCTCTTTAACTAGGACTCTTTGAATAATGGCTACCTCTTTTGAGATATGTTGTAGATGGGAAATCTCGATCATAAATAGTTTGGATTGGATGCTCCTTCTTCTTCTACTTCTTCCTCCTCTTCTTCTTCTTCTTCTTCTTCTTCTTCTGCTTCTGCTTCTGCTTCTGCTTCTTCTCCTTCACTACTTGGAGGGGGGCAGGCTGGACAATTGGGGTTAAGTGCCTTGCCCAAGGTCACACAGCTAGTAAGTGTTAAGTGTCTGAGGCCAGATTTGAACTCAGGTCCTCCTGACTTCAGGTCAGGTGCTCTATTCACTGAGCCACCTAGCCACTCCTAGAATTTAGCTTCTTTATCTAATGAAACAAAACATTTGGTTTAAGTGACCAGCCTGAAAATACCTTTACATCTGGACTTAGGCCACTTTTTGTGTGCAAGTCATCTTTGGAGATGCACCTCAGTCTACTTACAACTACCATGGAACACTCCATAGATACTGGTTATTCAGATTTTTCAGAAATTGTGGTATTACCAAGAATCACAACCATATAACATCACTTAGAGGACATTATTGCTAAAAAGCTAGGCTCTTGTGCCAAAGAACAGCTTGGGATCATTAGCACCACTGCACCATTTTTTTCCACATGCAATCTGGCAAATTCACTTCTTCCTAATTCACTTTCAGTTCTGAGTCTGAGCCATTACTCATCTGCAATGTGTATCTCATGTCTATGTCTCAAACAAACACTCACATGTTTTTGTCCCACATATATATTCACATATACTTGGTTTATATGTAGTTCATGCATAAGTAAGTAGTATTTGCATAAGCATATGCAGAAGGAAGAATTTTTTTTAAGTATCTACTACGAACTATGCATTGTGGTAAGTGCTTTACACATAATTTTTATTTTGATCCTCAAAAATCCTGGGAGAAAAGTACTATTTTTTTATCCCCATTTTACATTTGTAGAAACTGAGGCAGACAGAGGTTGAGTAACTTGCCCAGGGTCAAATAGTAAGTATCTGAGGCCAAATGTGAACTTAGGTCTTCCTGACTCCAAGCATAGAGCTCTATCCATGATACCACCTATCTTCCATTAAATATAGTTATGAAAATACATATACACTCATGTATACATATATACATATAGATATGAACAAATGTATATGTATGTGCACACATATATACCACTGTTCATATATATGCATATGTACATATATGTGTGTATCCATATTGCATTATGTAATGTGATAGGTATATATCACATCATTATATAGACCTCTATTCATATATTTATGCAGGTATCCATGAATGGGTGTGTATGTATGTATGTATGTATGTATATATGTATACACACATGTGTGTGTATACACACATATATATACACACATATATACACACATATATATATACATATATTTGTGTGTCTATTTGAATAGAGACAGAAACTATGTTTACTATACTATAGGTCTATACTATATAGACCTATATTACTATAGGTCTATGGGTAGCTTCCCAAAGGAGGAAACTCCTTTTACCAATACAATGCTATATTCATTATTCAGTCATTTTTAGTTGTGTTTGACTTTTCATGATCCCATCTGGGTTTTTCTTGGCAAAGATACTGGAGTAGTTTGCTCTTTCTTTCTCCAGGTCATTTTATAGATGAAGAAAGTAGCTGGTCCAGGATCACACATCTACGAAGTGTCTGAGGCCAGATTTTAACTATAGAAGAGGAGTTGTACTGATTCCTAGCCCAATGCTCTATCCTTGCCACCACCTAGCTTTCTTTCTTTTTTTTTTGATCTTCTTCCTTTTAATCTAAATACAGCCTTTTTCTTTCTTTTTTTTTAGTTTACATTATTTCCACAAGATTTTGAGGTAACAATTTTCTCCCTGTCTTTCCCCTACCCACCACCCCAAAACAGCGATCCCACTCTATACCCCCTCCCCCAATCTGCTCTTTCCTATATCCTCCCGCATCCCTCCTCTGACCTTCCAGTAGGGCAAGATGGATCTCCATACCCCAGTACCTGTATATCTTATTTCCAAGTTGCATGTAAATAATAATAATAATAATAATAATAGTAATAATGATAATTTTTTAAAAAAACATTTGATTTTAAAACTTTGAATTCCAGGTTCGTTGCCTTCCTCCCTCATCACCCACCCTTACTGGGAAGATAAGCAATTCGATATAGATTGTACATTTGTAGTTACTCAAAACATTTCCATAGTGGATATATTGTGAAAGACTGACTATATTTCCCTCCATCCTATCCCCCTACACTTGTTCTATTCTCTTTGAGCTTGTCCCCTTACAAAAGTGTGTGCTTCTAGCTACCCTTCCCCCAACCTCCCCTCCCCTCCATAACTCTCCCCTCTCATCTCCTTCCCCCCTACTCTCCTGTAGGGCAAAATATCCAATTCAGAGTGTATGTAATTCCCTCCCTAAGCAAAAATTCAATGAGTGTAAGGTTGACTCATTCCCTTTTACCTTCCTGTTCTTCCCCTCCTTTGTAACAGTCATCCCTTGCATCTTCCACATGAGATAATTTACTCCATTCTGTCTCTCCCCATCTCCTCTCATTATATTCCTCTCTCACCTCTCAATTTCACCTTTTAAATATCATCCTTTCCTATTCAGTTGATGCTGTGCCCTCTTTCAGTGTATACCTTTACACATGTATACACACACTCATATGTATTCATATGCATATATACCCTCCTATATAAACACACATATACATACATACACACACATTTATATTCTCTTCAAATATCCTCATGCTGAGAAAAGTTTCATAAGTTACAATTATATTTTTCCATGTAGGCATGTAAATAGTTCAACTTAGATAAGTTCCTTATGATTTCTTTTCCCTGTTTACCTTCTCATGCTTCTCTTGCTTTTTGTATTTGAATGTCAAATTTTCTATTCAGTTCTGTTTTTTTCATCAAGAATGCTTGAAAGTCCTCCACCTCATTGAATGACCATATTTTCCCCTGAAACATTACACATAATTTTGTTGGGTAGATGATTCTTGGTTTTAATCCTTCGTCCTTTTATCTCTAGAATATCATATTCAAAGCCCTGTTATCCCTTAATGTAGAAGCTGCTAATTCTGTGTTATCCTGATTGTGTTTCCACAATCTTCAAATTATTTCTTCTTGGCTGCTTGTAATATTTTCTCCTTGGTTGGTGAACTCTGGAAACTGGCTATAATATTCCTAGGAGTTTTCTTTTTAGGGTCCTTTTCAAGAGGTGATCAGTGAATTCTTTCAATTTCTATTTTGCCGTTTGGTTCTAAAATTTCAGGGCAATTTTCCTTGAGAATTTCTTGAAGGATGATTTCTAGGTTTTTTTGTTGATTATGGCTTTCAAGTAATCCAGTAATTTTTAAATTGTCTCTTCTGGATCTATTTTCTAGGTTAGTAGTTTTTCCAATGAGATATTTCGCATTTCATTTTATTCTTTCATTTGTTTGGATCTGTTTTATACTATCTTGATTTCTCATAAAGTCATTAGCTTCCATTTGCTTGAATCAAATTCTGAAGGAATTATTCTCTTCAATGAGCTTTTGAAATTCTTTATCCATCTGGCAAATTCAGCTTTTAAAGGCATTCTTTTCCTCACTGGCTTTTTGGGCCTCTTTTGCCATTTGAGATAGTCTATTTTTTAAGGTGTTATTTTCCTCCATCAGGTTGTTGACTCTCTTTTCATGATTTTCTTGCATCATTCTCATTTCTCTTACTAATTTTTCCTCCACTTCTCTTACTTGGTTTTCAAAATCCTTCTTGAACTCCTCCATGGCCTGTAACCAGTTTATATTTTTCTTGGAAGCTTTTGGTGCAGGAGTTCTGACTTCATTGTCTTCCTCCCATTCCATGTGTTGATCCTTTTTATCCCCCAAAAAGGAATCTAAAGTTGAATGGCTGTGCTTTCTTTTCTTCCTTTGCTCGCTCATGTTGCCAGTCAAATACTTGACTTTTGAGCTCTTTGCCACAGTAGAACTCTGCTTCCAGAGGGGACAGCTTTGTCCCTAATTGCTGGGGTTTTCACAGCTGCTGGAGTTATTAGGAGGGCACTGTCTCTCCAATCCCCACCAGCTTTGGCTCACTGGTCACACACCTCAGGACCACCACCCAAGATTGCAATCCTGATCCAGGTAGTTTAAGGCAAGAACACTTAGCATCTGAATGGTTGCTTGCACCCCCTGATATCTGTAGGCCAGGAGCTCTGAAGAAGCTACTAGAGCTGGCTCCAGGGCAGCAGCTTCTTGCTCTGGGGGTAAGGGCTGGACTGCATTCTGTACCCCCCAGATCCAGTGGAGTTCCACCTACATTTTACTTTGTCTTTGGAATCTATGGGTTGATAATTCTGGAAACTTCCACAGGTGCTGGTGATGCACTCTCCTGAATGCTCCAGCTGTGCCTGGTATGGGCTGCCCCAGGGCTAAAACTGCGAGCTGATGCAGGACTGTGCTCAGCTCCCAGAGCTCTGTAGATGACCCTTCCTTTCTGCCTGCTGGGCTGCCTTCAGTGGGAGATTCATTTCTCTCTGTCACTTTGTGGGTTCTGTAGTTCTTAACTTGTCATCTTTTATAGGTATTTGAAGTGGTTATGGGGAGAGCCAGAGTGTTTTCCTGCTTCTACATCACCATCTTGACTCTGCCCTCCCCCCCCCCCCCCAGCTTTCTCTTAATGCTTTTCAGCCTTGATAAATTCATATGGTCTGTATTTGCCAGAGGTGGGGTATTTACCCAGATTTTCTAGCTGAGCATCCAACTATATCTAATATTCCTTCATACCTCTTATATGTCATGTAATAAATCATATGTGTGAACATGTCTGTATATATAACATAAATACATGTATGTGTGTATATATATGGAATTTCAAAATTTAAACATTTGAAAATAGAGCAAATTTGCTTCTTACAAGGAGTCTGCCATAGACATGTTAATATCGTATGAGATTCTTTGATTAATGAAATCACAGAAATGATTCTCTTCAAATGACATATGTTGCTAGGCATAAAGCTGAGAAAAGATGTCCTGTGCAAACTCCAAATGGAAGAATCTCTTTCTTTTCCTTACTGATGTACATTCCTGTGAATGTTCCTATCTGTGGTAACATTATGTAAACTGCTTCAAGCCCCAGAAATTTATAAGATATTCTCAATAAAAACTATGATTACTCAAAAGATATTCTAATAGCCTATACACATTTGACTATTATTAAAATAGTCCATTGCAATGATGAAAACTGAATTCTGTTCAGACTATAGCATACATTTGGAAGGCTGGTATATTTATATCTGCCATAACCTGAATTATTTTGCTAGCTACAAAGGATAATTGTGACCTTTAGATAGGAATTCTCAATAAAATATATATAATGAAGTGGATTATCTGAATTGATGTACCACTTCCTAATGGGAAGTCAGTCAATTTTGTCATTGCCATTGTGGGTTTTCATGTGCCAGAATATGTCCTGGTGCCAGGAGATACTACGTCTTCCAAATGTTCCCAACTTCAATGAAAGCAGTCCTCACTAAGACAATTCAAAACACAATATTGAAAAACTCTTCATAACTACAGAATCATGGTTCAATCTAAAGGTTATCACATGTGAGATTGTAACTCAATAGTGTAACCCACAATTCTTATTTAATGACCAGAATGACATTTATTGTCATTAGTTTGAATACAGGAACCAAAAATATTCATTTAATCCTGAAGTTTGACTAAATGTCACTTTTAAAGTTATGCATTTGATAAAGTTTTTTTCTTTTTTCTTCAATTGTAGTAATTGGCCCAGGGGTATGTTCTATCATTACATGGTCATCAGGAACTTTAAAAAATTTTTTTCCTAGGTCACAAGAACATTTCTTTTTAAACCATTGCATGTTAAAGTTTTAAAAGGTTGTTCGGCTATATATCAGTTGTCCTGTTTTGTAAAATTAAATGGGACATCACGACTGATAAACATAGATTTGACTTCCCTTAAGCTGCTCTAGACTTGTTTGGGTTTTAAGACTGACAGAGCCCTATTAACTTTTCGTTATGTACTTTCCCTTTTAATTTTGAAATCATTTCTATTTGAAGTGAAGTTGAATCCACATGCTTTTGATTCATTAACACTCGATTCATTAGCATCCTCTTTGGAGAGTGCTATTTGGTAACCTTTTCATCTTTTTTATATGCTATTTTCCTCAGACACAGGAAATTAGGTTTTCTTTTCCTTAAGAGTAAACAAACTCAACCTCCAAAAGGTCTGAGTTTTGTTCTTAGCTCACTTAGAATAGCTTTTGCCATGACTTCTCCCATCTCCTCTGCCTTTATATGTGTGGTTTTTAAAACTCAGTTCTATTTATAATTAACATAAACATGAAATAGAGTGCTTTATTATTTACAGAATTTTCATACTACCTTACTCTTATTCCTTTCCATTTTCAAAGAGCTAACTACTAGCATATTAATGAACAAGTCATTAATGGTAGTTATTTAATTGCCAACTAATTATTTATTCCTATTAATAATGCAGGAGCTACTTATCTTTTAATAATTACATAGTGGGAAATGAAATTTAATGTAAAGCATTAAACAATGTCCTTTCTTCCTCTTCTTCTTCTTTTGAAACATAATGTACTTTAATAAGAGGGATGAAAGTCAAACACTTTAACATTTCTTGCTGCAGTATCAAATAGTCATATCCCCTTATGGATCTTGAATTGTCTGTAATCTAGTTAAATGGAAATTTATCTCTAATTGTAAGGCTTTGTAAAAATGTCATGATTCGTCAGTATTTTTTTTTCTTTAAATTTCTTTTGTTGTAGATGTTTCTACTTTTTAAATGGTAACAAGGATGAGAAAAGATGGTTCAATAGAAATCTACTAATCAAATCCCTACTAAAAGAAAACATTTCACTGACTTTTCATTTTCACCCTTCCTAAATATATATGAAACAAAGAATATAGGGGGATGAATTGCATGAAGGATGTGAAATTGGGCTAGGTAAAAAGATCAAAGCAGGATTTGACACTGAAAAATATATGCTGAACAATAAATCAATAAATAGATATTCAGAAAAAGAAAGAAAAAGGCAAATGAAATTGGGGAAGGAATAGGAATAGAACAACTCTATATTCCTAATCCCTGATGTCTATAAATAGCTTATTATTACCTTTCATAGGACCCTTCTTTTCACCAATGTCCCAGTTTCTCCTTATGATTCCCATTCGTTAGTTCCTATGGGATACCTAATTCATTGGAATCCCAAGTCTGTTTATGTTTGAAAACTCACCAATTTCCTCATCTCTTGTCCTTTTTCCTAATGCAGTATAATCCAGCCCAACAAGCATTTATTAAGCACATACTATGAGTAAGGTATTAGACTAACTCTAACAAAGCAAAGACAGAACAATACAAAAACTTCTCTTCCCTCAGGTAACTTGCATTGGGGAAATGAGGGAAAGGGAACAAAACACATAAATTAACACTAATATATGAGAATACCAATGAGAGGAATCAGAAAAAAGAAATCTAGTCAGCTGTTTCATATACCGTAAACCTTAAAAAAAAAAAGGCTAAGGACTTAAGCGTTAATGAGAGATTATATCCCGAGTACTGATGACAGCTTTTGCAAAGACTGAAGTGAGAGAGGAAATCCTAATTGTGGAAGATAGCAAGTAGGCCAGTTAGACT
Organism: Pseudochirops cupreus; assembly: GCA_028627135.1. NCBI lineage: Eukaryota > Metazoa > Chordata > Mammalia > Diprotodontia > Pseudocheiridae > Pseudochirops > Pseudochirops cupreus. The sequence goes on from CM053580.1 coordinate 450,623,814, forward strand.
AGACATAGAATACATAAAGGGAAATAAAGTGAAATAAGCTTTGAAAGTTAGCTGGATTCAGTTCATATTGGGTTTTTATATCTAAGCTGAGAAGTATGTAGTTTCTACTAAAAACAATAGGGAGCCACTGAGAATTCTTGAAAAAGAAACTGGTATAGTCAGACTCATGCTTTAGGGAAATTATTTTGGCAGTTTGGTAGAGAATGGATTGAAGAAGAAAAAACTGGAACTGAAAATTTAATTAGAAGACTATTATAAGAATCAGTCAAAAGTCAGTTGGGGAAAGACTTGATACTGGTGAATTGTGGATTGCCCAGTATAGGAGAAGACCCAGACACTCAGAGATCCAGCCTCCAAGTAAACCACAATCAGAGCAGAGGGAGTCAGAAATGAGAAATAATGAAAATAATGATTGGGGGGAGACTGAAATTAAAGAAGATTTCAGGAAGCACAAATATCAAGAAGACTCTAAGATCTTTATTATAAGCGGGTAAATAAACAGAAAAATATAACAACAGAAGAGAATGTGGTCTCCAGATCTAGTAAATGAGTTCAAGCACTTATGCATAAATACTGTCAAAAAAAGATGATCCAACATTTGGGAGACAGAGGACCCTGTGGAATTTGAGGAGAACATGTAACCATAGTATACTCTTCTTGAGAAGCATCTGAGGGAAATGAGGTTAATGACAGAATTTGTATCCTACAAAACAAAAATAATCAGCAAAATAGAAAAAAATCCTTGAATCTGCAATGACAAATCTGACTAAAGAAATGAAAGGGAGAACAATAGACTGGGAATGCAGAAGCATAATAGGGAAAGACAATCTAGAAGAGAAAAACAAAAAAGACCATTTAAAGAAAATATGCTCACTATGCACTCCCCCAGAAAAGAAAGAAAAAAATATGAATACAGAAGAGAAGATGCATAAAGTCTACTAAAGGAACATAGAGGCCTCTGCCCCCACAGAAAGGCATAACAGCATAAAATACCTTAACATCATAATGAAGAAAATAATAGAAGAGACCTGCCGAGAACTTCTGAATACGGAAAATGAAATTCCAGTTGAAAGAATTCACAGCATCTCCAGGGGGAAAGCAAAACAAAACACGTGCCCCCCCACCAAAAAAAATACAAGAATACAAACTTTAAGGTATGTGGTGGTTAAATCTAACAATTCAGTTCAGAAACAGCAAGTTCTATAAGCTATCAGGAGAAAGACCTTCAAACACAAAGAAAAGGACGTTTGAATAATGAAAAACTATTCTATACCCACTAGAAAAGGAGGAAAGAAGGGGATAATGTGTTCCAAAGTGCAGGGGAGCTCAGGGTACAATACCAGGTGACCTTTCCTGCAAGTTTGAACTTAACCACATAGAAAAAAAAATATGAACATTGAATAACAAAGAGGAGTTTCAAACAGTATTGGAAGAACAACAAAAACAAGAGATTATTTGCCTCTCAAACATCCCAAACAACAAAAATCCTGGAAAAAATGAATGCCAAAAGCAGTAGCAACAGAGTTATAACAGGAAAAAAAACTAGCAAGAAATTTCCTTTTAAAATACACAAGGAGACAGTGACTGGGAAATCTGGGAGAGGTAACAGCAAAGGAGTGGAGAAGGGGCACGATGGACAGAACCTGGCAATACACTATCTAGGTTTCAAAACATCTTTTGTGGAATTATGTTACAGCATTGGGGGTACATAAACGGGGAGAGGGCAACAGGTATAGAACAGTAGTAAGAGATGCACTGGGAACAAATCAAATACCAGCAATGAGGGAAAGGTGACCTAGGAGGTCACAGAAGGAGAAGAGCCTGCTGGGTAGTGGGTGAGGAGGAGGGGGGGATATTGGAAAGAGAAGGAAGCCTTATTTTGGAGGGGTAAGGAAAATCCACTGACTGCTCCTATGAATGAAGAGAGATGGTCTATGAAAAGAGAAAAAGTCTTTAAACTGGATGAGGCCTGGAGGATCTGGCAGCTGAAAAATCTGCTTGTCCTGATAGGTGGGGAGTTGGAGCCCAGTGGAAAAATTTACACCTGAAGGACTGGGAGAGGAAGAAGGATTTCCAGGAAAATAGGTCAACAACATATTATTTGAATCTGTGGGGGAAGGAGGGTAGGGAGAAGGATAGGGAAAGTGCCCTACCAAGGGAAAATGTCTTTTCTGACACCAGCAAGAACGGGCATTGTTGGAAACTGAGGTACAAGGACTCCATAGGGTAAGCCTTACCAGGCAGTAGCAGAAAACTTCTAGAGGGTGGTGTCTAGAATGAGTTCACCATGGAATCTTTGATTCCATGAAGAATATAGAGAAAAGAGAGAGAGATCAGATGATTACAGAGATCATGAATCAAAGAATGAATATCTAGAGGAAAGAGAGAGATAGATAATGAAGGAAGTGAAATAAATCCTTTTTTGAAAAGGTAATACATTTAAATTAAAAAATCTAATGAACAGAACCAGTTAAAAGGGAGGCAATGAAGGAGGAGTCTACTTAACTAAGAGGGAAAAAAAGAGGGAAGAAATACAGGACAATAGCAGGAGAAGTTTCAATCAAAGTCAATTATCAAAGGCACAAATAGACAATTGGGTCCCGGTGAGTAGAAGGGTTACTCTTTATCAAACACAGAGCAAAGAAGGAGAAAATGTGGATGGATTGTTGAAGAATTTAGAAATGTGGATTTCTGCTAAAAGAAAGCAGGGAGAACTGGTAGAGTAAGCTTAAGAGGAGAGAAAAATGTTTGCAATATTGGCACTAGGGAGGGTGATGGGGTTAATTGGGGAAGACTCAAAGGACTCTTTTAGGTAGCAGTGGCTTTTTCCAGTAATATTCATCATTGCTCCTATAGCAGTGGTTCTTAACCTCCCTAATGCCGTGACCCTTTAATACAGTTCCTCATGTTGTGGTGACCCCCAACCATAAAATTATTTTCATTGCTACTTCATAACTGTAATTTTGCTACTGTTATGAATTGTAATGTAAATATCTGATATGCAGGATGTATTTTCATTGTTACAAATTTAACACAACTCACAGGTTGAGAACTACTGTCCTATAGAGACTCTATGGTGAGTCATTTCAACTCAGAACTTGCTTAGGATATTTCATTTTATGGAACTTGCTCCCCATTATAACTCCCTTTCTCAATCCATCCCATATATACTCATACTCCTTATATCCATAATATTACTTGGGAAAGGGATTATGGAACCCTAATGACTGGTCTCAATATGAATTCAGAGTATTGTCCTGACTTATGGATTCATTTGGGACCTCAATTTTGATTAGCAAGTTTTTTGTTGTTATTCCATCATTTAGCCATTGAACACGTGCTACATTTTCTTATCATTTCCATCCTTTGTACATCCTGTCTCCTGTACTTGTAGATACCTTCTTTCCTACTCTATGAATTCCAAAACTTATTTCTACTCAGAACAGTCACTATTGTAGGAGACAAGAAGTGTTTCTTTTTCTTTTTCATTCTCATACAGAAGGGAAGTTGAAGAACATAAATGCTTTTTAATTGAAAAGAATATCAGTAAAGCTGCAATTTAAAACAAGCAAAAGTACAATTGATGTGATGATGTGTACAGCCTGTGCATGTGAGAAAGGGAACTTGATCATACCTTCAGTACATGCTTCTCACTTGATGATATGGAAATGATGACTCGCTATGTTTTTTCCTTTCTCAAGTTTTCCCCTTTCCAATAAGAAATGCTCTTTGGTTTCCCTTTGCAACACCAACAATAACAATTGTGGTTTATACCTCTATTAGGTTCTAAAACACAATTAAGCTTCTGTGACCATTCCTGCTGTACATTTGGTGGGAGGGAGGACCCCATACTGGGCTCTGGGTGGCGCGGCTATCTCCATTTACTTCTTGTTTTCCAAGCTGGTGCCTTGGCTTATACTGCTGCAAACTGTTGAGAGGTTTCTTGATTTCACTCAACAGACTTTTGGTGGGTCAGTTTGATGCTCATTCGGCTTCTTGTTTTGAATACCTGGCTCTTTTTTAACCCTACCATTGGTGGAAAAAATGTTTCTGCTTATATTCTGCACACTTCATTACACTTCTCATGCTTTTTTATATATGTTGCTGTGACCTACTTGAGCACTGAAAGCCACATTATCGTTTTCTGTTCAAAGATACTATTTCCCTAAGACTGCTTGCTTGTCTTGTTAGTGGTATAAACTTGGTGTGACTTAGGAATTTTTGGAGCAAATGATCAATGTCATAAAACTGTACAATAATAATGATAGTATTTCCATAGTTTTAATATTTGCAATAATTCTTTATAATTATTAATTCATTATCCTTATAATAACCCTGATAAGTAAGGTGCTACTATAATCTTCTTTTTACAGATGAGGAAATGGAAGGAGGCAGAGATTAAATTACTTGCTCAGGGTCATACAACTGGCATCAGAGGCTGTATTTGAACTCAGCCTTCCTGATTACAGGTCCAGTGCTCTACTCATTGTACCACTTAGCCACCTCTCAAATAACATATTCCTTGAAACCAATCTGTCATTTTCTTCCTTTAAAAATTGAGATCTTTTGTTTTTACATCACTTATTATTTTCTAGTTTATTTTTCCTCTTCTCCATCTCCATGTGCAAGAACCACCTTTGAAGAAGAGAGAAGAAAAGTTCATTCAAACATTTTTGTCATTGTTGAGTCATTTTTCAGTCATGGAGTAGTTTTTCATTTCCTTCTGCAGTTCATTTTACAGATGAGGAAACAGGGTTAAGTGACTTGTCTAGGATCACACAGCTAGCAAGTGTGAGAGCCCAGGGTGATGAGTTTTCCTGACTCTAGGCTAAGTACTCTATATACTGGACTACCCAGCTTCCCTACTTCAAAAATCTTTGCAAAAGTAACTATACTTTCTATATACAGAGTTCTATACTTTCAGTCTTTACCAAGCGATTATCAGCACAGGAAATTGGCAAAGAAACTCAGTCAGGTTGATTTGCAGATCCATGTCTCTATAAGAGATATGAAAAAAAAAAAAGAAAAAACCTCAATTCAGGAGCAAAGGGATGGAGCTCCACTATTTTGCTTAATTTTCACTGGCTTATCTCTATAAATAAGGGACTTTCTCTCTCTCCCCCCCCCAACTTACCTTTAAACATCTCCAAACATTTATTAAGTTGCTGTTATGTGTAGGATTCTAAAGAAGTAGGTAGCACAATGGATAATGCTCCAGGCTTAGAGTCAGGAAGACTTGTGTTTAAATCTGGTCTCACTTACTAGTTTGTAAAATGAGCTGGAGAAAGAAATGACAAATCACTCCACTGCCATTGCCAAAAAACAAATGAACACACACACACACACACACACACACACACACAAATACGGTCATGATGAGTTGGACGCATTTGAAACAACTGAACAACAAAAAATATATAGGACCTTGTGACATCTGCTACGGACAACAAACTGGGAAATGACATGGTCCTTAATGTTAGGGAATGTTTTTATTTGAAGAACTATTTTCTCCATTATACCCTAATGTTATTCCAATTTCTTTGAATGCCATTATTAGCACCTTCTAATTCAAATGCCTTCTCCTCAAATACCCTTCCATTTTGCTTCTATCTTCTAAGATCTAAAGGGTAATCAATGTGTGCCAAAAGTTTGAACAGGTCTAAGCCACATAATACCACATCATGTAGTCCCAGGCTGTGAATTTCAGGTGACAACCCACCAGTTGGTATCTTCCTATTACTTCCAGACGAAGAGTCAGATTGGAGATCATTCCTAGGGAAGCAGCTAGACAGAACAAGGCTGGTGTTCCACAGTGAGATCCATTTTCTTAGATATTAGTATCTACCTCTGCCAGGGGTTATGTCAGTAAATGTTTAACTACTGTCTCTTTGGAAAATATCTAAGTATGATACACTTTTAAGTCTTATCTGAATGATTAACATTTTTCCATCTCTTTCTTAGGACAATTAACAAAATAATGAATCAAGCCCTGATCCATAGAATTTGCTGATTTCTAGAGTATAAATGCTTATACTGAAAATTGACTTGTGTGAGCCAGAAAGAACTAATCAGCTTTAGCCATACCTCAGGCTCTGACACTTATCCAATTTGGATTATGACCTTCTTGCCCTAGTAAGATGCTTGAAAGAGGAGGCAAGAAGAACATACATAGCTGGTATGTTTTGGAGCTTAAGAGTCTGAAAATGAATCTTCTTGAATTTTAAAATGCTATATCCAGATCGATATATGTAGTCATAGAGAATTTACCACCTAAGCTTCTAATTGGATGGTAAGCTCTTTGGGGATGGGAGCCTTGTCTTTTACTTAGGATGAAATGATCATATTTTCAGAGCTAGAAGGGAACTTGAGCTCATCTAGTCCAATCTCTTCCTATTAGGTAGCATAGTTGATAGAACATAGGACCTGAAGTGAGGAAGATCTGTATTAAAATCCATTTTCAGACACTTAGTAGATGTGACACCTTGGGAAAATCACTTAACTTCTTTGCCCTCATTTCCTCAACTGTGAAATGGGGGTAATAATAATCCTACATGGGGAATAAAATGAGACAACATTTGTACGGCTCTGACTACAGTGCCTGGCACATAGTAGGTAATAAACAGATGCTGGTTATTGTTATTATTATTACAGGTGAGGAACTTCAGGTTAAGTGATTTACCCAAGATCATATGGGTAACAAGCAGCAGAACCAGCGCTTTTGTGTGTTGTGTTGTCTACAATGCCTTGCCCTTGGTAAGAATTCAATAAATATGGGTGGATGAGTTGACTAATCAGAGAATGCACAGCTCACAATGACACAAGAATATTGTGTCAAAGTCACTGAACAATGGACCTAAGAGTCGAAGATCTGTACTCCACAGTGATAGCATTGCTTCTCCCTTATTCCTCCACTTCCTTTATCCTCATAAATTCAGTGATATTAGTAAAGAGTCCATATGCCTTTGTAGACAGACATTTTAGGTTTTTAGGAAGATTTGCCCTCTCTAAGGATTGTCTATATAGCCACAACCTCACAACCAGCATTGGATAATCTCTACAAAGATGGTCAAGATTTTCATAATTCTATGGGAAGAACCTTCCAAAGAAGTAGGTTCTACTTTTATTGAGAAACTCCCTAAAAGTAAAAAACACTTTAAGTCAATACAAAAGTTATTGAGGCCCTCGTTTCTTTTTCTTTTTTTTTTCTTGCTTTTTGGAAGGGCAACTGGAGTTAAGTGACTTGCCCAAGGTCACACAGCTAGTAAGTGTTAAGTGTCTGAGGCCAGATTTGAACTTAGGTCCTCCTGACTCCAGGGCTGGTGCTCTATTCACTGTGCCACCTAGTCACCCCAAGGCCCTCATTTCTATTTAAGAACTCTACTTTTGAATTTTCTGAGTTTCCCAAAGATATTGCAAAGGACTGACATGTTAGGTAGTATATACTCTAGTTTATCTTTTTAAAGACACAATAAAACCAAATTAAAGACTAGGTATGATGGTGCATTTCTGTAGTCCTTGCTGGTAGAGCAGCTGAGGCTGAGAGATTAATCCCTTGTGCTCCAAAGTTTTTATTTATACTGGAATAAGCAAACCCAGTATCAACACTGAGTCTGGAACCAATATGGTTGAACCCTCAGGAGCAGGGGGTCTAGCAGGCTGTCTAAGGAAGGGTGAACTAGACCAAGTTAAAAATAAATAACACCAAAGATCCTATACTGATCAATATTCAGATAAGATCTGTGAGTACCTATTACACTTCCAGCCCAGACAAAAAAGAGAGATCTAGTATGCATACATACATATGCATATATATGCAAAATTATTCTATATCTACTTCTATTTTTCAGTTCTTTCTCTGGAGGCAAATAGTGTCTTCCTTCATATGTCCTTTGAAGTTAATTTGTGTATTTATATTAGTCAAAATGGCTTATTTGCTCAAAGTTTTTCTTAAAACAATATTTCTTTCCAAGGCTTCTGTAGCATCAACACAATATTTACAGCAGCGACGGGACTATGAATCTATTATCTATGGCAGAGTTCTCAATGGCAAAATATAAGAGACTTTCCATATAGAAGGCAGAAGCAAAATATTCAAACACTGGCAAAGTGAATCCCAAAAGCAGAAAGCCAAATCCATCATAACAACAAAGAAGTTAATACACCATAACACCACAGAGAGCCACACCATCCTTTAGTGTTCCCACAAACAAACACTCACATGCCGACCTGTCTCCTTGGTTGCCTCCTCTCCTCCCTTCAGCTCTAAGTGCGCTGATTCCCAGCTTCCTGTGGGCTTTGCTCCACCCTTCAGCAACCTCCTCCCACCATAGGATCCATGTGATTACATTGGACATATTAGAGGGTGGGGAAGACCTTCAAAACAGGGAAGATCTTAAAATTCCCTCAGGCCTTATAAAGGGGGAGGAAAGAGCTTCAAATTACCATTACTATTACAGCTTCTTAAACTGTTTTCTACTCACAACCCCTTTTTTCCATTTCAGCAGTATTGTTGGCACTACATGGGCATATGTTATATGTTCAGAACCAAGGCTGCCATGAAGTTGCATGATGCCAACAGGGGCAAGTGCTGCCAGAAACACCTCAGATTCATTACATGCTTGATTTTGAAGTAACTTTTGGTTGTTGCTCTTCAGAAACCATTTATTGTTGGTAAATTTTTCACAACCTCATATAGAAGTTGTACACAACTACTATATACAATGTTCTCTTGGTTCTGCTCATTTTGCTTTTCCTTATTTCATGCAAGTCTATCTATGTTTTTCTAAGATTATCAAGCTCATCATTTCTTATGGCACAACAGGATTCCATTATGATCATATACCACTTGTTCAGTCCTTCTCCAACTGATAGACATCGCCATTTTAAGAAAATTTACAAGAATTGTTACAATAGAGGG
>CM053580.1:450633230-450656388 GCA_028627135.1 Pseudochirops cupreus
GGAGAAAAGATGTAACTCAAAAAAATTTAATAAAGAATCTCATATAAAAAAAAAGTTATAGCTGTCAGCTAAATAAATAATTAGAAATAACTACAAAAAAAAAAAAAGAAAAGAAGTAAAACAAAGTTCCAGAAAAGGGAATTAAGTCTATAATTAAATGGAACACTTAAAGGGCAGTACAGGCAGCATCTTAAAAGGATTTTTACAATGTGTAGTATACACAATGTATTCAAAGACAGAGATTAAAATGGGACAGAATGCATGGAAAAAGCTCCATGAAGAAAATGGTTAAGGAGAGAAGAATAGGGAAAGCATTCTAAACAAGTAGTGCTGAAATACACACACACACACAGATGTATATGTATATACATATATCTCTATACAAAATGTATATGTACATTTATATATGCATATATGCTTACATAAGTGTAGAGGTAGATTATGATATTTTTCTGGAAAGTCAAAATAGGTTGGGAAATATTTAGAGATGAAGTTTGATGGGCATCGTGTTGGGAGGGAAGGTTTGAGTGATGAACTGAGAAAGTCAGTCATTCAACAACCATTTATTAAGTACTTATTGTGTGCTAAATGCTAGGGATACACCAAAAGGCAAAAACAACCTTTGCCTTCAAGGAGTTTATGTTCTAATGGGGAAAACAACAGGCAAACAAGTAGTTATATATAAGATATATACAGGGTAAATGAAGGGCAAACTCAGAGGAAAGACATTAGCAGTGGGATAGGTAAGATTGAATGTGATCTTGTAGACAAAAGAGCACCATAAAATGTGTTACCAAAAATGCCATAACATAAAAATTAACCCATAGTGTGCAAAGTAGACTGAAGTAATACTTTGAGTGACTTCTCTCTGTCTCTGATCTCAGTGTGTCCCACGTCATATCCACCTTCTATGCCAGGTATTTCAGTAATGTCGAGTTTATAAATATGCAAACATTATATGTGTAGAAAATATTTGTTAGAGAAGCCCTGGCAGTCTTTCAATGTACTCTTCAGAGCCCATTTCACCTTTACCTTTGTAGATGGTACCCGAATTTTAGGTTTGACTCTAAAATGTCAAAGCATCTACTCATTTCAGAAAAAAAAAATTGTCATATAAATTTTTTTCCTCAAAGAAAATTCCTTTACTCTGCATCTCTCCATCAGTCCTGTTTTCTTCTACCTTGTAGCTTATTTATTTATGAACATCTTCCTAGATTATAAGCTTTTGGAGAGGACAAATTATATTCCTTTTTATATTTACATTTCTAAGCCTATTATGGTCTACCATGTATTATAAGACCATAATAGATTTTTGTTAAATGAAATTAAACAGAATTATTAATGTGAAGAGAAAAGCAATTGAAGGATTGGCAGAATTGTTCACACTTCAAGTTATGGCTGTATTGTGCTGCCATCACCATCATCTAAGGAAGGCCTTGTAAATTTCTTGGTCTTCTAAGGAGGGAATTAATAATCATGCTGCCAACTTGTCAGATCCATTGTCACCCAAGAAGCAGATAAACCCAAGAGCTCCAGGAACAGAAATGCTCTGCCCTAGATCTCCAGTTCTCCTTCTAGCCCAGCCCAAATGGCTATCAACCAGAGGAACAACACTTCTGGAGGTGTCACCTGCTTCATCAGGTGCTAATCACTTCATTCTCAGCCTCCATTCTTACCATAAATTTAGAAGAAGCAGTGCTTATCACCAAAGTCCTTAGAAATATTATATGGTTCAGTGTTGGAAACAGATACGGTTTTATAAATGGAAATAAGACAAAAGAAGAGGTATTGCTTTCTTTCTTGCCACTGTACTCTTAAGATCATGGACCCTTTCTATCTGACATAAGTTGAAACTTCCTAATATTTTTTCTCCCCATATTAGACTGTGAACTACTTGAGAGCAGGTACTCTCTCTCTTTTCTGTTTATATCCATCACGCAGTCAATAAACATTTATTAAGCATCTACTATTTGTCAGGCACTGTGCTAGGCACAAGAGATATAAAAAGAATCAAAAGACAGTCTTTGCCTTCAATGCATCAACAATCTAATGGAGAAGACAAGAAGCAAATAAATATTTTCAAACAAACTGTACGTAAGGAAAATATGAAATAATTAATAGAAGAAAGATACTAGGATTAAGAGGGATTTGAACATTTCTTATGGAAGATGAAATTTTAGTTGGGACTTGATGGAAGCCAGGAAACCAGTAGGTAGAGAAAATGGGGTGGGGGGAATTCCAGGGATGGGACAAAGCCAGAGAAGATATTTGGAGCAAAAGGGTGAAACATCTTGTTGGAGGAACAGTGTGGAGGTCAATGTTACTGGATCAAAGAGTATGATATGAGAAATAAGGTGTAAGATGACTGTAAATGGGGGGAAGGGGATGAGAGGGGAGACAATGGAAGAGAGGGCAGATTTGGGGAGAGATTTGTTAGAAGAACGAACTTCTGTAAAGGGACAGGGACAAAGTAGAGAATAGAACAAGGGGAGGACAGGATAGAAGGGATGGAAATATCATCAGTGTTGCACAATATGTGCATTGTGGAGATGTTCTGTGTAACTTCACATGTACATCCCATATTTAATTGCTTGTCTTTCCAGTGGGGGTAGGTGACAAGGGAAGAAGGGAAAGAATCTTGAATTTAAAGTTCTAAAATCATGTTAAAATATATAAATATATAATACTAATTGTTATTTACATGCAACTGAGAAATAAGATATACAGACATTGAGATAGGGAGATCCATCTTGCTCTACCAGAAAGTCAGAGGGGTGATGGGGGAGGATATAGGAGAGAGCAGATTGGGGGAAGGAGTATACAGTGAGATTGCTATTTTGGGGGGGTGGGTAGGAGAAAGACAGAAAGAAAATTTGTAACTCAAAATCTTATGGAAATCAATGATGTAAACTAAAAATAAACAAAAGTTAATTTTAAAAAAAGGTGACTGTAAAGGGATATGGGAGGGTTAGGTTATAAAAGACTGCCAAACAGAAAAAAAATTGCATTTTATCTTAGATGTGATAAGGAACCATTAAATTTTATTGAGTGTGGGGGGTGGTGATGAATGGTTGAACCTTTATTTTAGGAAAATCACTTTGGTGATGAACAGAAGATGAAATAGAGTGGGTAAAGGTTTGAGACAGGCAGACCAACCAACAGGCTATTACAATTGTTCTAGGGTGAGCTAATGAGGGCCTATATGTAATGGCAATTAATTTGAATTTGAAGATCCCCTTTTGTATTGGCAAGTAAGCAGGTACTTAGCACCTTGTTTCAAGTTAAGTGAAGGTAACAGGTACTTAGCACTTAGTAATTCATCAAGCCACAGTTGGGGAAACAGAAGGTATGAACTCCTGTCTCCTGTTGATGATGTAGCAGGAAGGGGTTGGCTGAAAGAGGAAGCTAACACAGTGTGTATATAAGAAAAGCCCCAGAAGAGGCACAGTCAGAATTTCTTGGGACAGGAATCTGGTGGCAGAAGCTGAATTTCCTGAGAACTTGTGGTAGCTTCTTCTGAAGAGGAGCCCAGGAGGCTGAAGAGGAGCCTAGGAGGCCAGGAGGCCAGGAGCCAAGCAGTGCCATACCACTCCACCCTCCAGGCTGTATAAGGTGATTCTGTAGAAGACTGAAGAAGCATGACCAGGATGCTAAGGCTTTGTCTGTTTGTGGCTTGGTTGAGCCTTGAATTCTTGGGAACAGAAATTGTGAGGGATTTGAGATGGACTGGACCCTGTGAACTTCAGTGTGGAGCAGGACTTACCCAGAGAACTGGACAAGGACCTGGGTGCTGTCTGCCTCTGAATTCAGGTGACTGTTTGGTGGATTCAGGTAGGAGCTGGGACAATGGAAGGGGATCCAGGGAATCTGAGAGACCACCCCAAGTCAAGTTGAAAGAGCACTTTACTTGGATTCTGTATATTGACTGAGGAATTGTAAATTTACTTGTGACCTAGGGGTGGAGGATCTGTGTATTTCCTAATGATTGTACTTGGTGATTAATGATACTTAGTAATTGATTGCTGAATAAGTGACTGATTGAGTTAACTTAGTGTGCCCCATGAACTTTGACTATTGTACTTTGAGATGACTGAATGACTGAGTAAGGAGGCAAATCTTCTCAGGGATACCAGATGACTGTTCTTTGTTTCAAAACTTTGTGGCCTCTATGGTGGAAACTATGTGGCCATTTTAATCATAAGCTGTTGTGTATACTATATCGTGATTTTCTATAATACATTATAATATTGTGAATGCTGTACCTTGATTTTCTGTGAGTGTTTTGCTTTGAATTTTTATGGAATAAATAGAATGTTCACTATACTATGTAATCAGAACCTTAAAAGATGTTCACAATAGCATTCTCCTGGAAAGGTGATCATGCTTGGCTTTAATCCATACCAGAATGGAGACAGTATTAGAGAAGAGAAGGAGTCATCAAGAGATATTGCAAAAGAAAAATAGATAGGCATTGGCAATACATTGGACATGAGAGGTGAGAGACAATGAGAAGCTGAGGATGATACCTGCATTATAAGCCAGAATGACATTTAGGATGGTGGTGCTCTTAACATTAAAAGAAAAATTAGGATACAAGGACAGAAAGATAATGGATTTTTCCTTGGACTTCTTGCTATATACTGGACAGCTAATCAAGATTTTTGAATGGAAATGCAAGAGTGTCGGTCAGCAGAGAAATTAGGCCAGGACAGGTAGCTCATTAATATAGGTAACTCAGTTAATGGGGGCTGATGAGATCACCAAGTGAAGCAATATCAAGGAAGAAGAGAAGATGACACAGAACAGAAATGCCATGGGACACTTTGAGGGAATGGTATGAATAAGGATTCAGTAAAGGAAACTAAGAAGGAGCAGTCTGATGGAGAAGAACCAGAAGAAAGAGGTGTACTGAAAAAACTAGAGAGGAGTGAATACCAAGGAAAAGAGTTGATCAACAGTGTCAAAGGCTGCAGAATTGTCATGAATGATGAGGACTGAGAAGAGGTTATAGGCTTTGGCATTAAATGATAGCTGGTGAAGAGCAATGCCAATGGAATGATGAGGTTAAAAGCTGGATTTTAAGAGGTTTAGAAGTAAGTGAGAGGAAAGAAAATGGAGGCATTTTTAGACCACATTTTGAAAAAGTTTGGCTATAAAAGGCAGAAAAGGTATAGGGTGATAGAGCAGGGATGGAAACATCAGACAGCTAGGAGGGAACATGAGAAGGAAGAAAGGACAGAGAGAGAGAGAAAGGGAGAGAGAAAGAGACAGAGAGAGATAGAGAGACAGAGAGAGAGAGATTGGAGGAGATGGAATGGAATGGAATGCGAATGCTTGTACAGATGGATGGGTGGTACTTGGTAAGGAGTAAGACCACCTCTTTATATGAGACAAGGGTAAAAGAGGTGGTGGTGTAAGGCATCTGAATGAGATGAGAAAGAGAGAAGATGGAGTTCATGTAAAATGCCCTCATTTAAAAAAAAATATACCAAAGTTCTCAGCTGAGAACATGGGGGAGGGTGAACTATATGAGGTTTAAGGAGATATCAGAAGATTTGGAAGAGCCACTGTGGAGGGTGAGATAATGAGACGATAAGGGAGGTATAGAAGTATTGCTTAGTGGAAATGGAGGACCCAGCTAAGATTATATAATGTATTTGTAGTGGACCCAGTTAGAATAATTGCATGATTTTCTCCACCTATGTTCAGCAGTATGTGTGTAGGAGTAAAGGTGATGAATGGTGTTAGTTATCCAAGACTGAGATTTGGCAGGGGACAATTGGCAAAATGATAAAGGGGGCAAAGTGCACAAGAGTATAGTCTAGAGGTGAATTAATTCACAAAAGTGTCACACTGAGGAAAAGAGGAGAGAGTGTTTAGTGGAGGGGAGATGTACCAGAAAAGAACTCAAGGGACAATGGATTGGAGATTATGATCTGGATAAAGAGTAGGGTTGGGTAAGGGTAGGCAGAGGGAGAGGTGGAAAACCAATGGTTTTATTTATTTAAAGGGATTTTTGAATTCTTTTTTTTTTTTTTTTTGCTTAACGGTCTTACTTTAATCAATCAAACATATATCATTTACCTAGTTTAGGGGAAAAAGTCAGCACTCTGAACTTCAGAGAATGCAAACAGAATACAAGCAGAAGTTACAAGCAGACAGAGAAACAGATCAGCAGACAGGCTTCCAACTGTCTGACCATAACATCCATACCTAGTCAGTTACCAGAGAGGGAAGCATCAACATCTGGGTTTTTCAAAGCCAGGGGGCTCAATGGCTTTCTAGAGTCTCATCTGGCCAAGTTACACAATTCTTTCCAAAGTGAGCCCCTGAGATTTTTGAATTTTTGAATATGGAGGTGGTACATTTATGTTTGATGGCAATTTCAAGGGTATGACCATCTTTAGGTGAGACTGAGGTGAGGTTGAGTAGAAGCTCATAGGAATTGAATAGGTTGATAAACTTAGCGGTTAAGGTGATTGGGCGAGGGTCAATACATATGTTGAAATCTCCTTGTATGAAGGCAGGAGTTGAGGAAAAGAAAAAATTTCAGCACTCAGTACAATATTCACATGGGGCTTAATAATACTTTTCTGGTAATTCATTCATTCATGAATCAACATTGTCATTTTTCTTCATTGGAATAGCTTTTTTATTGAAATATTTTAATTCAAACATCTATCTATCTCACTTTTTACATAGTGTAAGATAATGTTAAGTGAAAGTTGGATTTTGGTCTTTCTTATGATTTATGATTAGGAACAAATCTGATCATAAGCTACAAACTTTGTAAGTTTGGGGAAAGAATTGAAAATATATTTAGTCCTATAGTTATCACCTTTCTTCTTTGTATAGTCTAGATTTTTACTCCTTAATGATATAGAATTATGAAATCCATCTCAATTATAATCACCAACGGAATTCAAAACTTCATAGGAACATTCATGGAACTTAAATGAACAGACTAGTAAGTAAAAACACTACATGTTCTAGGATGGGGACAATTTAGATGGGAATTTTTCAATGGAACATTCAGAAAAGTCAAGTTATCTAGGCAAAGTTGATTCCTTTAGCAATCACTGTCAAATGTGTTTTTATAAATACTGTTGATTCTGCTACCTGTTAGAATAAGAAGTTGAAGAAAAATTAAAAAGTAATACTTACTGCAACAGAGACTGTCCCTTCACTAATTAACTCTGGCTATATTTGTGTGCATACATACATATATACATATACATACATATATATATATATATATACACATGTATATACATATATATTCATAGATTAGATAGATAGATATACATGTTATTGTGTTGCTTATTTATTTGTAACAGAAAAGGGATTTTTGAGAGCTTTTGAAGTGATTCTTTGGCCTCTGACCCTTCGAATGTCTGTGTTTAAGAAAACAGGAATTTGAAAATTCTGGGAGCAGTGATAACAAAGGAGAAAATATTCATTTTTTCTACTGATAAGTTTTTTTTTTTCAGAACCTACATTTTAAAGTAAGGTTGAGTCTACCATGTCCTTGCATGAGTATCTCCCCCTCTTTTCTAACTCCCTTCTTCTGTTATTTCCCCCATATAACATAAGGTCCTTGAGCACAGGGTCTATCTTTCATTTTACTTGTATTTGTACCCTCAGAGTTTAGCACAGTACCAGGTATATAATATGCTTAAAAATACTTGTTGAAATAACTTTATTTGAAAATAAATACATAGAATGGGGACAGAAGAATGTTTTTTATTAATTGTCATTCAAACACAACCTGACCCAGCATTTCCTGGCATTTCTGAATATGCATGGATAATGGCAAATGGGCTGTGACATTTCCATTAAGCATTCTATTTAGGAGAATATCTCTTTTGACTAAGCCTGGTTCCTGTGTCGGATTACTGAAAGAGAGTGGTTTATATGTTGTCCGTAAGTATAGCATCTTCCCATAAATAGATATATCAAAACAAGATGTACATATGCTCTTGCATTGTTAGTTCAAGTAGTTAATATTTTCCCCTTGGGAAATATCACAATAATACAACTGGAAAAAACAATGAATTCAAAGAACTGAATCTGCAATCTTTGGACCTGAGTTCAAATTCCAGCATTGGTGTTTGTGCGTGCGTGCGTGCGTGTGTGTGTGTGTGTGTGTGTGTGTGTGTGAGAGAGAGAGAGAGAGAGAGAGAGAGAGACAGACAGACAGACAGACAGACAGACAGAGAGACAGAGAGAGAAAACACGTTTGGGTAAATCACTTAATCCCTTTGGCTAGATGACTTTTATAGTCCCCTTCCAATCTAGAACTATGGTCATATAGTGTCAAAGTTCCCTAAAATATTTTTAATAGAAATTTTACAAGAATATCTTTGATAAGGGACCTTCTTCTACTCTGCCAAGTTTTCCTCTTATTCTCGGTTGAGTGAGTAGAGGAAGGAGACAGACCTTTAATAGATTGGAGTAGGCCAAATTTTTGTCAACTATATAACTGTTGGGAAAGAATTTAACATATGTTGCTAGGAACATAACATTGAGGAGAATAAAGTATCCTGTAACAAACAGATGAACATCATATAGAACAGACAGATAAACATATGTGGCATTTAAATGGCTCTTTATGTTTACCTTCATCCTTTCCTTTCAGGAAGCAAGCAAATAAACATTTATTAAGAGCCTACTATTTTCCAGGCACTGTGCTAAGGGCTTTAAAAATATTTCATTTGATCCTCACAGCAAGTTATTGCCATCCTCAGTTTACAGTTGAGGAAACTGAGACTTCAAGAGGTTAAGTAATTTGCCTGAGTCAAATTAGTAACAACAACAGCAATAATAATAGCTAGCATTTATAAAGCTCCTGCAATGTTTCAAGCATTGTACTCAGTGCTTTTCAATACTATGTTATTTTAACTTCACAACATTTCTGGGAGATTGGTGTTATCATTACCCCCATTTTGCAGTTGAGGAAACTGAGGTAAATAGAGGTTATATGTCCAGGGTCACATAGCTAGCAAGTGTCTGAGACCTGATTTGAATTCGGTTCTTTTCAGTGGGCCCTGTGAGTATATGAGGATCAATTTCTGTTGGCTTCTGATCCGATATACTTTCAACTACCATAGTATTTTATCTCAAAAGTTACCACATATATTTAAATAGGAGTTTTATAATCTGAGCCCAGGACTGATGAAAAGGGGAACACTACCCTGCTTTTAAGGGTGTAGGCCACTGGAAACCAGAAAGACCTGGCCCTATTTCCAATTGGAAATCCATGGTCCTGGTCACAAAGCACGTGACTCCATTTTCCATTACTTTTTACTATCTCTGACAGAGACTGAGGAATGATACTATTTAAGCCCTCACATACTGTACCAGTATTTTAAATGTAAAGAATTATCACTGGCTGAACAATTTCACATTACTTGTATTACACACAGGCTGCCAACAACCTGTTGGAATAGCACAATAACAAGCAATTATGAACTAAATTCTTGCCAGTCATGGATTCTACTCTAACCACAATTGAGAATCACACCATAAAATACCTCTCTATGAAGAAGAAACTATTCCAATGAAAGGTCAATTTAAAGGCTTATCAAAACCTCCCAAGATGACACATGAGAAAATGGATGCTTCTGGGAACATTCTTCAAACCTACCATTGACTTCTTGGGAGAACAGATCTGTGATTTCATTAAGGAACTCCCAGTGAAGGCTCTCTCTCTACCAATACAGATTGGTACCTATTTTCAACACAGTGTTAGAAAGGTGCTGGAGACATTGGGAAGTTATTTGCCTAGGTATACAGTCAGTATAAATCAGTGCTAGGACTCTAATGAAGGATTTGCTAACTCTTAGCCTTCTATTCACCAGACAGGGCTGCCTATCATATGAATGTCTAAGATAGAATTTCACCTTGGATCATCCCAGTATATAGTTTGTTGTTCTGTAATTCAGTCATGTCCAACTGTTTATAATCCCATTTGACTTTTTCTTCACAAAGATAGTGGAGTGGTTTGCCATTTTCTTCTCCAGCTTATTTTACAGATTAAGGAAACTGAGGCAAACAGGCTTAAGTGATTTTCCCAGGTCACACAGCTGGTAAGTGTCAAAGCTTGGATTTGAACTCGGGAGTTCCTGAATCTAAGCCTGCTGCTCTATTCACTTTGCCATCAAGCTGCCTTAGTATATAATAGCCACAAACGTATCAAATAATTTGGTTTTAGTCATTTATATTTCTGTATATAAACCGTTATTTAAAGCAATAAAGACATTTGTCTTCTAGGAATATATTTCCATTTTAAAGTGTGTGTATGTGTGTGTGTGTATGTGCGCGCGTGTGTATGGTGGGGATGGGAGAGGAACTTCATTATGCCTTTGTTTCACAGCAAAATAGATTTAGTCCAAAAGATTGGAATTGTAACTATAAGAAGCCAACACACACACACAGACACAAACACATACATACACACACACACACACATATAGTACAAGCTACAACATTGAAGACAAGGACTCTAGAACCATGCAGTTAAGCAGAAGTTTATAGGCTTGCTACTTTCATTATTGCTTCATAAATGATACTGTAAGAAGCAATGAGTAGGTTAAATAAGAGAATTTTGAGGATTTCAATTCCCTGAATATTTAGAAATAGGACGTTAAAAGCATACTTAATTGTAGTATTTGAAGCAAACATACTTGAAACAGAAAGACATTACTTTAATGAGGTAACCTTTGTTCAACAAATCAAACAAAAAGCTTTCTGAGTAAGCAGTCTTCATTTAGCTATGCAAGGGGCTTAGGGGAGAGCCTGCAGGAGAGAATCAACTCATAGACCAAGGAACCTCTGAGACCCCTTGTTATTCTCTGTCTCTGTCTCTGGCTCTGGCTCCCTCAAGTTCTCTATCTCATTTGCTTCCTTTTTACATGCCTTCCTTGACCTCCTTCTTTCTCTCTTTCCATCTTTGGCTCTCGGTTGAACAGCTCAGTCGTTGAAACTTATTATTTCACAAAAGAAGAGTACTGAAATGTTTACAATAATATCATGAGAAAAGTGAAAGTAAGAAGAGTTGAATTAAATGGATTTTCAATTTATTCACTTATTCTTCAGGCTCTTCTTTTTAATAAGAGAAATGCAAGTCTCACTTTTAATATCTATCAATAGATATTCTAGTCAAAGTTCCAGTGTTTATGTAGTAAGTGCTTCTTGTTTCTCTTTTACTTTACAATCAGTTGAAAAATTCTGTATGTCTTAATTTCTTTCATGATGATGACCTGAATACACTTACTTTGAACTTTAAATTTTATATATAAAATATACATACAAACATATACACATATATCACATATACATACACACATGTATTTTTCACATACACACATATATGCACATACATACACACAACATAACATAACATAACACAACGCAACGTAATATAATATAATATAGTATGCTATACTATACTGTAATATAATATAAATGATTAATTCAATGTAATTAATTTAATAATTAATGTAATACAACATTATATTTATCAATGCAATTAATATAATTTATTTTAATTAATATAATTAATTTAATATGATATGATGTGATTATACATATGAAATTACCTTGCTATTGGACAGGTCCGGAACAATACTATTATTAGCTTTATTTTGCATATGAGAAAATCAAGTCTCAGAGAGTTTAAGTGATTTGGCTATAGTCATACAACTAGAACAGTAAGTGCTGGAACTGGAGTCATTAAGCTGGCATCTGATGCTAGCTGTGTAACCCCAGGCAAGTCACCTAACTTCTGCCTCAGTTTCCTCAACCATAAAACAAAACATTGTGCTTAATAATATGTTGCATAACAGAATGAGCCTCAGTTCAGTTCCTGACATCTCTGCACAGCAGAAAAACAAGTGCTATACTGTCTTTTATTTCAAAAGAAGTTGGGGGGGAGGGGCAGTTGTGATGTAGGTGAATCAAAATAATCAACAGTTCTTTTCTAAGAATTATCTTCAAATGACATGTATTTTTATTCATTTATTCTTTAGATTTATTTTATGTTTAGATTTATTTATCATTTATATTTACAAATTAATAAATAACTATGTTAAATAGCAGTTGCTACCCCCAGCATCATCATGCATGAAGATGAAGGGGAAGCAAACTATGGCCCAAGAAACAAATCCAACCAGCCAGTCTTTTCCTTGTATAGTCCTCAAGATAAGAATGTTATTTATTTATTTACATTTTAAATACAATAAAATACTTTTTTTAAAGTGTAGAAATAATTCTTACCTCTGCTCTGGCACAAAAATATGTTGTGGGTCAGATTTGTCCCATAGGACATAGTTTGTTGATCTCTGTACTGGATGACCTATAAAGAACCTTGCATTGCTTAAAACAAGAAGGGGCCTTAGAAGTAATTTAGTCCAATCATATCATTATAGACATGATGGAATTGGGGACAAGAAAAATGCAGTGACTTGCTAAAGAACACAAGAATTGCAAGGGGTAGAACTACTATTCAAGCTCCAGTCTAGTATCATGCAGCTTCAACAGCCCTATGAGGAAGATATTGTAAATAGAATAATTTCCTAGCATTATAACTAATTCTTTAATATTAAAACGAGATAGGACTAGAAACTGGGCCTTCTAGGCTCCAAGATACACAAAGCAGTGTTCTTTCCACTGCATCACAGCTGTTTCTATCTAACATAAGAACCAGAGAGATGGATGGCATTTTCTCTAGGTAATTTCTTAGAGTTGGAAATAATAAAGTTTTGGTGGCAGTGGTAGTTGACTCATTTTTCTTGTTCTTCCTGAGAGTGCTTTCTCTACAACTTTTTTTCTCATGCATTATACTTATTTTTATCTTCATCAATTCAATATTCTCTCAGCATTTTCTCACCTGTAGTGTAATTGGTTTTTCAGTGTGGTTCCTTCTTTGTCATGTATCAATCATTTGGTGATATCAAGGCATAATCATTTGAGAAGATGTTGGTAGGCTCCTAGTGATGTCAAGGGAAAGGGAGGAAGGGCTCCAGTTTATTATGTGGATTCCATGGGGGAGACTGTGGCAGAGTGTGGGCAGGAGTCAAACAGGATGGGTAGGAATGATTGGTTCTAACCTGCATCTTGTAAGGAATCTCCACATTGATGAGATCATAGGTCTGACTAAGTATTTTGCATGTAATATTACTTCCCAATGGATGTTTAAATGGGATTAATCTAAATGAAAAATTAAATAAAATGAGTACATCAATTTAATTTTTTTCAATTGAGCAAATATTGATTAAGTCCCTACTGTGGGCTATGCAAGGGGCTTAGGGAAGAACCTGTGGGAGAGAATCAACCAATAGTCCAAGGAACCTCTGACATGTTTCTTTCTTTCTTTCTCTCTCTCTCTCTCTCTGTCTCTGCTTGAATATGAAATGAAATGTAAGCCCTGCCTTCAAGGAGATGATATTTTCCATTGATTTCAGGTTTATAAAACACTTGGTATGTTTACCTATTTGATCCCAAAGATTTCTAATAAATGATGGAAACTGCATTGTCAGTTCATTTAAACAAACATTTCTTATGTGCCTGCTTTGTGCAAATCATTGTGATAAGAACTTGTTGAGGGGGGGGATTGGAAATATTAAATAAGGCATCTTGCCTGCCTTCATGGAACTTTCTTTCAGTGATAGAAGAAAGAGTAACACCATGATTCAGATCCACACACTTCCTGATTTCTGTCTTGTCCAACAGTTCATTTGGATACTCTGAAAATTTCTCTTTTCTTCCCTCTCTAGCCTTCCATAGAATTAGATCACTTGCTTCATTCCTATTTTGAAGTATCCATGATTTCATCAGTGTTTCCACTGATGTGGATCACAAATTTCTCTATGCCTGCTTATCCTGTTCATTTCTTGTTTGCGAGTTTCCATAAACCCGCCATAGAAGAGGATTTTATTAATTCAGTAGTGTAGATTTAGTGACTGAGGCAACAGTGTAGAATGCTTATAGTGCTGGAGTTAGGAATTCCAGGCTTCAAAATCCACCTTTGGCATTTATTAGGCTAAACCATTTAAGCTCTCTGAGCCTCAGTTCTCTTATCTGTAAAATGGGAATACCAAAATCTTCATACTGGGGTATAGTGGGGCACAAGTGAAATAACAGATAAAAAGAATTTTGAAAACTTTAAAGCACCATAAAAATATCAGTTATTGCCATGGGCGATGTGGGGGATACAGAAATAAGCATAAGACATGGCTCTAATTTTCTAGAAGCACATTATCTTACTGAGGAGAAAAGAATCAGATACATTAAATCACTAAAGAAGTATGCAAAACAGCCTATAGTTAAGTCCTCAAGCTAATCTAACCAACTGCCAGTCTACCACAATGAGTGTTACTCATATTATAGGTGAGTGGTGGACACTACTCTCTATTTTTAATGTCTTGTGGTTCCAGAGTGCCCTTGTTTCCCCCTAAATACTTAACTCTCCCCTCACCAAAGACTAAGAAAAGAAATGAGGATTCTTGATGATATGCTTGATGATGATGATGATAAAGATGATGGTGATGATGATGATGGTCAAGATGATGGTGATGATGATGATGATGGTGAAGATGATGGTGATGATGAGTGTACCCACTTAGTTTTGTAGCAGGTACAGAAAAGGTCATTTATTCAAGACATGGTCTAATAAGTACAAGGGAGAGAAGTCTAAGATAAGGGAGCATTTTTTGAAAATCTTATCACATTGTCTCCAGCAATATCCATCTTTTGCCAAATTTCATTTTAAAGAGAACTTTTTTTCATTCCACTATGGATTTTTCTCCTGACCCCATGTCCTTTGTCATGCATGCCATGAAGAGTTTTCTCTTCTCAGCCTGGGAATGACTCTCATCTCTGGACTTACCACACTGAAAGTGTCCTCTATCCGGCAATTTCTACTTTTGATTGTCTGGTTCCTCCCAGAACTTCCTTTTTCTTTTCTTTTTTTTTTTATTTTTGGACGGGGGAAGGCCGGATTTGAACTCAGGTCTTTCTGATTCTAGGGCCAGTGCTCTCTATTCACTGGGCCACCTAGCCACCCTGAGAACTTCCATTTTAAATAGAAAGCCCAGACCAGCCATATATCATTTCTCTCTAGGCTGGATTCCTGACTATCTTGACTTTCTCTACCATATTCTCAAGAGGATATATTCCCTTCCCTCCTTTTCATTTTCCTTTTGTGTGTTGTCTTCCCCCATTAGAATGTAAGTTCCCTGAGAACAGAGACTATCTTTCTTCTTGTATTCCGATTTCCAGCACTTAGCACAGTGCCTAACACACATTAAGTGATTAATAAATGCTGATTGACTTGACCTGTCTTGCAGAGTGAGGATTGTGGCCCTTGCTTGTGGAACGGGCCCTTCTGGAGAAGTGAAGACACACCTAAATATAATACAACTTTGATTCTTTTCCCACCCTTTTTTCGATGAAGGGCTTGATTTTTTTCCCTCTCATATCTATATTAACAAGTGCTAAAATGTATATATTCTGAAGCATAGCATTTCTTCTTCTCTGGTTTTTAACTTCCCCACCCTATGCCCTACCCCTTTCTGACTTAGTTTTGTTAACATGAAATTTTGACTGTTTTCACACACAGCAGACTAAACACAAAACAGGCCAAGCTTTAGTTCATTAATACATGCCATAGGTTCGTTGTGAGTGCTCTCAACCACCCAAGGTGTGTGTTAATGGGCCTCTAAATCACACCCTGTCAATTCATGTATTAATGTTATTATAATATGGCTCTTTAAATTGACACAATTTCTAGAAATCTATATAGAGACACTTCTTAAAGGGGATTTGGTCTTTGAAAATAGTATTCAAAGATAGAAGGGAAATGGAAGATAAGGGAGAATGTCTCAATTACAATATTAATTTAAGGATAAGGTAAAGAGAAATGCTTTCCCCCCTCTATATTAGTACTATCCATGGTCTTACCATATCTTTGCTATATAACCCAGTACTCAGTTTCATTTACATGGAAAAAGAAAGGGAATCCCCTCACCTTGGTGGCCTGTCACTATATTTTCACTGGGCAGATAATTACATTTTATGTATGATGTCATTTTGTCATGTTTCAGGTGCTCAATAATGGCTAAGCACAAAGGACACACTAACTTATATGACTTATTATGCTGACAAGATTTTCTGAGAGCTAGATGGGATTTTAGAATTTTGGAGGACAAGACTTGGTTTTATAGCATATTTAAGGTAAACAAAGGGGCAAAGGAATTAAGAAATTTCACAGGAGGAAGAGGAAGGAATGGGAAGAGACACATAGAGAGTGATAGAGACAGAGATAGTGAGATAGAGACAGAGATTGGGCCATTGACAGAGATCGGGTCACTGACAGATACAAATAGGCAGAGAGACAGAGACAGAAAGACAGACAGAGAGAGCAATGAGAATAGAGGGTGCAAAGCAAACAGCCCTAAGGGGAAGATAAGATTTCTGATCACTGATATTCTCATTAGGTCTCTTTCCATCAGAACTTGATGGATATGGGACAAAGCTTCCAAACTGAACATCTGGAGTATGATATTCATCACTTATACTGTGAAAGCAAGAGGATACATTGTTTTTTGCCCTTTTTAAGTCTTGGGAATGTAAGAGGACAGCATTTTGTTAGAATAATATTGCACACTTCTACGTGGGATTATGAATCCTTAATGATACTGTTTGCCCTGATGCACATTGGATGACGATGAGGCAGCTGGCTCTCTGTGGTTTTCACAAGAAGATATCCAGATACCTCACCATGCTATCACAGTGAGAAAAATGTTAAATGTGTAAATGAAGATGGATCATTTTCTCATTCCCATTGCTTCACTTTGCGGTGCTTTTTGCCCCGAGATTACACAAATGGATGGTTTTATAGCCACTGCACATAGCACAGCTGCAAATATAATATGGAATATGAAAAGAAATTGTTCAGAAATGGGGGGTGCCCATGGAAGTATAATCTGGGTAATGTTATCAAGTTCAAATACTGCATGTTTCACCCCTTGCCTTATAGCACATCCTAGTTACATAAATGAGAAATGCCCTACAGCTATGTTTAAAGTACAGGCATAGCTCCTTAAAATATGCTTGGCAGTTTTTGTGTTTCTGCCCATGCCAAAAAAAAAAATCTGTCTTTTCTGTTGTCCCTTTTCAGTATATCTCCCCTGTGAATCATTTGCCACCAACTCAAGCACCCTAGTCACATGCTGGACCAGTGATACTTTTGATAAATCACAT
Source organism: Pseudochirops cupreus (assembly GCA_028627135.1). Taxonomy (NCBI): domain Eukaryota; kingdom Metazoa; phylum Chordata; class Mammalia; order Diprotodontia; family Pseudocheiridae; genus Pseudochirops; species Pseudochirops cupreus. Next base: position 450,650,493 of record CM053580.1, read on the forward strand.
AAGTGCATTAAATGACACAGTTTTCATTGGAATCAACTCATATTCCAACCTATGCAGTTTTAAAGACATTGACAAGGAAGTCCCAGCAGTGCTAAACAATATTCAAATTAAGTTCAGCGTTTGAATTTGTTAAGCATTTTCCTTCCCACTGCTGTACAGTTGTGGCTTTGCTCTCTGAGTGATACCCTAACTATAAAAATTTCACTGCTACATTGGAGCATGTCAGTTTTCTTATACCTAGGGGTGTAAGGCCCTTGTAAATCTTGGCTGCACCACGGCCAGAAACTGATTAAAGTGTGCTGGCTTGCTATGGTATTCAGCTCCTTCCTGTGTTTCTACTATCAGTGCCAAATACCAGCAGTCACTGACAGGACTCCCTGGTCTGTTTCTGCCAAGTGAAATGTTTTGAAATTAAAAATCTGAAGAAAATGTGCCATAAGCGCTAGATCAGGTGGTTTCTCCTTAGGAAACTGCCTAATGAGAAAGTTTTGCACATCCTAGAAGTGACTTCCCCAAAAGAGCAGCACTGAAATTTAAAGGAACAGCATTTCTTTCTTCAGTTAGATGTGAGTCCAAGTTTTTCAAAATGAAGGCCTTTATTTCTTGAAATATGTATCCTTGGAGAGACATTATGACAAAAGGGAAAAAAAGGCAAGTCTAAAGGATGATTCTTATCAGTTAGTTAACTTCAACTTGGGTTTTCTGGGCAGTCCTTTGAGAAAAAAAAGTACTATTTTATGAATAGCTTCAGTGTGGCACAAGAAACATGACTTTCTCTCAAGTATTACCTTTAACTGAATTCAGCAAACATTTATTAAGCAACTACCACATGGAAGATTCTGTGTAAGGTACAGAAAATACAAAGACCTGTATGGCACAGAACTTTGCTTAAGAAGTCTAATGACATGTGTGGCAAGAGATCAACATGTATACAGATAACTTTGATTGAAGGGCATGTAGGATAGGTAGAAAAGAAGTCTAAGTAAAGTGTTCAAAGAAAGTTCATACTTAAAGAAATAACTTTCAACTAAATTGAGAGAAGAAAGTGTCTTTGGATGGGGTGGTATCTGATTTTGGTATTGAAAAAAGGGAGATACTTCTCTAAATAGAAGTAGTGGCAGGGATGACCATTCCAGTAACAGTATAAGCCATGAAGAAATAAGAGAAATGGACTAGAACTAGGATCAGAAAGTAGTCCAGTTTGTTTGGAGCATAGGATAAAAAAGGGGAAGAATCTAGAAAGGTAAATTGAAGCTAGATTGTGGAGGGCCTAGTAAGCCAGAATCAGAGGTTAAAAAAAAAATCAGAAGCCAGTGATGAGCCATTGAAGGTTTCTGAGTGAAGGAGAAGTGTATTCTGGGCAGTGAATTACTATTATTCGTCAGAAAGGCATGGGTGGGATGGATTAGAGATGAAGTAGCATGGAGACAGGGAGACTAGTTGAGGTTATAATAATAAATGTGAAAAAAAGGAAGGTGTGAAATAGAGTAGATGCCTGCAAGATTTTAGAAATTGTTTACTTGGATTGCTATTGTTGGTGTTTGGTCATTTCAGTCTTGTCTGACTCTTCGTGTTTTGGTGTTTTCTTGACAAAGATACTGGAGTGGTTTGATATTTTTCTTCTCCAGCTCATTTTACACATGAGGAACTGAGGTTAAACAACTTGCACAGGGTCATACAGCTAGTAAGCATCTGAGACTGAATTTGAACTCATGAAGATTAGTCTTCCTGCTTCCAAGTCCAATGCTCACTTTACTATTCCAACTAACTGCCCCTTGGAATGATAGGGTTTGGCAGCTAACTAGCTATATGTAGTCAAGCCTCAACCTTAGGTATAATCAAAACAAAAAACAAACAAAAAAATCCAGTATGATTAGCGTGATTCAAATTTATAAAGGACTCTAGTAAAAAAAAAAGTATAGTAGCGTGAAGAAATAAAAAAAAATATTTAGTTACAAATGGTTCCCTTTCTCTTAACTAAATTTAACCCTGCTTCTTGTAATCTCATTTCTTTCTCTAGATATGAGTAGTATCAGAGACTTAGAGCTGAAATATTCCTTAGAGGTTATCTTGTCTAACTCCCTAATTTTATAAATGAGTCTTTGCTCTCATTCAGTTAGACAGGAAGCTGAATTTTTGGCAAGAAGCAGAGAATGTGGAGAGCACTTGAGGATACTTGTCACCTGGTAGGAACAGCCAAAATAGGTGTAGGGCATACAAATGAAAGGGCATGAAGATAAACTTGATTTATTTTAAAATTTTGCCAATGGTGAGTTTTAATTTAGTTGGGAGATTACAAAATATTTTGACACACATCAATTATATTTTCCCTCAAAGTCCTATGTTATAAGTAATGAAAGATGGACTAGAGTGGGGAGAGATTTGAGTGAGGCATAGTAACCAGCAGACTATTGCAATCATGCAGGCATGAAGAACCTTTATCAGGGTGGTGCCAATGTCAGAGGACAAAAGGGGGGATATGTGAGAGATGTTTTGAAGGTAAAATTAACAGGCCTATGAAACAGATTGGATATGGGAGGATGGGGTGAGACAGTGAGGAGTCAAGGAGGAGATCTAGATTGTGACCCTGAGTAATTGGGGATATGGTGGTAGCCTTAATAGTTAGGAAGTTAGGAAGAGGGGAGGATTTGGGGGAAAAGGTGAGTTCATTTTGCACATGTTGAGTTTGATGTGTTTACAAGCTATATAGTTCAAGATGTCTAATAGGCAGTTGAAAAAGAGTTATAAGATGATAGTACATCAGAGAAGTGAGGGCCAGATAAGCAAATTTGAGAATCATTAGAGTAGACATGATAATTGGATCATGGAAGCTGAATAGATTGTCAGATACAATAGTATAGAAAGAGAAAAGAGGAGGGCTCTGGACAGGGCTCTCTGGAAAACACATTTTTAGCAGGTGTGGCTTGGATAAATATCTAGCAAATGAAGTAAAAGTGGTCAGATGAGGGAGAACCAGGAGAAAATAGTATCACAAAAGTCTTAAGAGAAGAAAGTATAATGGAGAAAAGGGTGAAGGATATTGTTAAAGACTTCAGACAGGTCAAGAAGGATGAGGATTAAGAAAAGGCCATTAGATTTGCCAATTAAGGGATCATTAGTAACTTTGAGAGAGAAGTTTCTCTTGAAAGATGAGGTCAGATGCCAAACTATAGGGAGTTAAGCAAGTGAAGAGAGGAAGACAAGTGTCTATTGTAGATGTCTTTCTCTAGGAGTTTCTTCTGGAGGAGTGATATGGGATGATAGATAGTAGGGAGGGATGAATCAAGTAGAATTTTTTAAGGATGAAGGAGCCATGTGCATGTTTATAGGCAGAAGAGAATCATCCAGAAGACAAATAGAATGTAAAGATAAGTGAGACAGTGGAAATTATAGAAGGGACAATATGCTGGAGAAGATGGAATAGAATGAGATCATTTTCACATATAGGTGAGTTTGCCTTGGCAAGGAGAAAGACTACCTTATTATGTGAGTTGGAGGTCAAGGAAGGGATACTGGGAGAAGGTATCTGGGGAATATGAAATGAAAAGGAGAGGAGAAGGAGGAGCTTTCACTGAATGGCCTCAATTTTCTGTAATATATGGAGCAAATTTCTCAGTTCAGAATGTGTTTTTTGTGTGTTGGGGAGAGGGAGGAACAATGGTGTAGGGGTTTGAGGATAGATGAAAAGTTTGGAAAAACCCTTTTGTTGAACAGATTGCTGAGTTGGAGAGGTGTTAAAAGATTTACCTTGCCACAGTGATGGCCTAGTTAAAATCATGTAACATAGATTTGTAGTGGACAGCACAGTTGTCTTATGTTCTCTGGGTTTATTCAGCAGCGCATGTGTAGAAAGAAAGGCAGGGGATCATGGGAGTGATCTGAGGCTGAGGCTGTGCAGGGCATGTGATAAGATCAAAAAGAACTGCAAAAAAGAGAAGAGCATAGAGTTGAACTGATTTACCAATGGGTCAAAACGGAGAAGTGCGGACAATTTTTCTAGTACACTAACATCAATTGTTATGGTCTTACAAAACACTGAAAAAATGAGAGATTGTAGATCATGGCATGAACAAAGAACTAGATTTGGAGTTAAAAGGCAAGGGGAGAGGTGAAATGATTGTAGATTTTGATCAGATAAGAGAATTTCAGTGGTCATGAATGTGGAAGAGGTACATTTGCAGGTGGTGGAAAGATCAAGGTATCACCATCTTTGTGTGTGACTAAATTGGGTAGAGGAATAGGTCATGGGAAATGAATAAATTGAAAAATTGAGAGGTGTGAATGTTTGAATGAGAATTAATATGTACATTGAAGTCTCCTAGGATGAAGGCAATAATTGAGAAGGAGTAAAAAAGACCCTGAGCCACCATCTGAAATCATTGAGGAAAGAGGGAATGTATCTTGGAGGGTGGTAAAAAATGCTACCAGAATTTTGTTTGGGGACTATATGTGGATTGAGTGAGTCTTAAAAGGATGGGAGGTTACTGAGAGATGCTGGTAGAGGGAGGGTCTGGAAGGAGCAATTGGGAGTAAGAAATATTTCAACTTCCCCATTGAGTCAGGGGAATGAGTGCAAATACAACTAATCTAGAGAAGAAGGCCATGGAAGCTGGGCCATTAGGAGGGCGTAAGGTTTCAGTGAGATGGTAGGAGTGGGAAATAAAATATTTATGATGAAAGCAAGTTTTTTTACTATGGAGCAGGAATTCCAAAAAACACAGTAGAAGGGGTGGGTAGTTTTTTTAGTAGGACATAAATAGTTAGGTTGAGGGGAAAGATGAACAGTTAGAGGCAGGGAAGAGGTTGAAATAATGATTGCTAGGGATTTGGAATAACTGGGATGGGGATACTCTGACCAGGTAGGAGTTTGTTATTCATTAAGGAATATTCTCATTCTTCATAGATGTTTGGTCTCAGCATGGAGTTCCCACAGTTCTTTAGGCAGTCCTGTCAAGGGGACAGCTGTCAGGAACTGAAGGAATAGCATTATTTCAATTCCTCCAAGGCAGGAGACTGGGTTGAAGATTTGATGTCAGAGATTTGATGGAGATTTGATAAAGAGGATTTCTCCTCTTCCCTGAAAGGGAGAAGTTTGCTATTAAAATGGTGTTTCTCCACTTCCAGAAGGAGGTTGGAGACCAGTCAGATGACCTAATGGGAGGGCTTCCTCACCTTACCCACAAAGGGAAAGGAATAAGCATTTATATGTGCTTACGCTGTACTCATTTGATCCTCACAACAACCCTGCAAGGTAGGTCTTATTATTAACCCTATTTTACAATTGTGGAAACTTAGACAGAGTTTATGTGACTTACATAGGGTAACACAACTGGCATATGAGGCCAGATTTTCCCAACTCCAGGTCCTAGAGTCTCTCTACTGTGCCACCTAGCTGCCTCGAAGGTAAAAGACTAGAGTAATAGAAAAGACATTTGTCCTCTTCCTCCAAGGAATTCTTAATTATGGTGCAGGTATTCCAGATGGCACAATGGAAAGGACTTACAGATCTAGAATGGACATTGAGGGGAGAAGAAGTAGTAGGGTTGATGTGTTAAAGAAATAGACATTCTAGAAAGAGAAATGGGATTTTTTAGTCATTCAGAATCATCAGAATAGGGTGAGTATAAGGAGAAGGGAGTATGAAAACTTTTGATGAATGAGTCTAGGCAGAATATAAGTGGTTGAAGAACGGGCCATTGAGGAAAGCATGATTAAACTCTTATGGTTCTTCTGTCTGGATTTTGACTGGTGATTATTTTATGTTCTGTGAAAGCCCCAGGAGGCCTGTCTCACAGCACATAGGACACCGTGGAGGTATGGGAGCATTGTCAAGAGTTGGTGGTGCCTTTCTTTCTCTAGAGAAAGCTCTGCAGAGTAGGAGGCAGAAGGAGTCCTC
>CM053580.1:450656888-450702658 GCA_028627135.1 Pseudochirops cupreus
AGTCAAAAGTCTCTTCTCAAATGGATATTAGTCCCCAACCATAAACAAAGTACATTCATTTGGTCAATCACAGAGCACACACACAAAAAAAACCTTGAAGGCTTCCCACCCCTGAATCTCAAAAGGGGCAGGAGAGCACAAAAAGCCATCCACCCTTAAGTAACAACAAAGTTAACCTCAGCATTGAATATCCAAGGACAGGGCCTTCTTTCCTCTTCACTAGAGGCAAGCCCTCAGCAATCTCAGTTCCTGGGGAGACAAGGCTCAACAAAGCCATAGCCAGTGTCCTCATCAAGTCACTCTCTGCCTGTAGAATAGTCCCAGAACCCCTGAAAACATCAGCAAGGCCCTCTTCCAGGATTTAAGTGCAGGTAACACAAGAAAATCCTCCTTCAGGGCTTCTGAACCAACAGCCAGCTTCCAGGACCTCTACAGTAGCAGCAATGTCCTTCACCATCAGGTGAATCTGGCAAAACAACATCAAAACAGACAGACAAAATATCTTCATCACAGCCATGCCTCCTCAGTCCTTGGCAGTTCCGGGTGGCAGTTCTCAAAAGTCCTGGGCAGTTCCAATGGGCTCTTAGCAGTCTTTCTCTCAGCAACTCAGGTTCCACAATACTGGATACTGTTCTCCCAAAGTCCTTCTGGCCTTCTCTAGGGTTGGGCCTCTCTCTGAATTCACAGCTCCTCCCAGTTCATCCCTCTCTCTTCAGGTCAACAAGTCCATCCCACAAGTGGGATTCACAAGCTCTGGGTTTTAACACTCAACCCAAAAACCAAGCCAATATAGGGGCATGTCCAAATTCCATTACCTATACACTGGTCTATCACCACAGCTTGGGGATTGGACAGAGCTGGGTAAGAGGCAAATGCAGGGCCTGTGGGAGAGGCAGCAGCTACTCATGGGACTACCAATCCACAGCCTGGAAATTTAAGAAGCCCCTGTCTGAACTTTCGGGGCACCAGGATGATAGAGTGAAACTCAGGTGCTCCAATCCCCCTCCCACCCTGAAAATACAGTAAATATTGCCCCAGAGAAAAATTTTAAACAGTAAAGGCTTGGAAACCCTAGAGGAAGGGAGTGGCTAAGGCCCAGCCTCAAATGGGGTAAAAAACAGACTGCCAAAACAAAGACTCCAGAATCCTGTTATTGTGAGAGGGAGGAATCAAATTCAGAAGGAGACAGTATTGACTCCACATGCATAGCTGAATCCTCAATGGGGAATATGAACTGATCTCAAGCACAGAAAGCATTCTTAGATGAGCTCAAAAATGCTTTGAAATCCAAATTAGCAAGGTAGAAGATAAAATCAATACTTCATTTAAAATCAAAATTGAGGAATTAGAAAAAACATTACAATGAAGAAAACTGCTCCTTAAAAAGAAACATGCGTGAACTAAAAATGAAATCTGAACATATGGAAAAGGAGCTTCAAAAATTGAGGAAAATGATTCACTAAAAATTAGTATCAATCAAATTGAAGCTAATGACTCTATGATTAACCAAGAATCAGTCAAAAAAAAACATCAAAAATGAAAAATTAGAAAAAGAGGTAAAATATCTCAATGGAAAAAAAATGACCTGGAAAACAGATCTGGGAGAGAGAATCTGAGAATTTTTGGTCTACCAGAAAATCATGATGAAAAAAATGAGCTTGGACAACATCTTCCAAGAGCTCATCAAGGAAAACTGCTCTGAGATTCTAGAACCAGAGGGTAAAATAGAAATACAGAGAAACCCCTGGACACCACCTGAAAGAGTTCCCAAATTGAAAATTCCACAAAATGTTGAGGCCAAATTCCAGATCTATCAGGTAAAGGAGAAAATACTACAAGCAGCCAGAAAGAAACAATTCAGATATTGTGGAACCACAGTGAGGATCACACGGGATCTGGCAGCTTCTACATTGAAAGATCAGAGGAGCTGGAATATGATTTTTCACAAGGCAAAAGAACTCGGGTTACAACTAAGGATCACCTGTCCAGCAAAACTGAGTATAATCTACCAGGCAAGAAGATGATCATTCAATGATATAACAGAATTCCAGACCTTCCTGATGAAAAAGCTAGATCTCAATGGAAAATTCAACCTCCAATTACCAGACTCAAGAGAGACACAGAAAGGTAAATAGGGAAAACACACACACACACACACACACACACACACACAACTTGTTATTTGATAAGAGCAAACACTTTACATCCCTATATGGGAAGCTGATACCTGTTAATATCATGAATTCTATACCTATGACAACATCTAAAAGAGATATAGATAAATAGAAGGTGTGGTATAAATTCCACAAAATGATGATGAAAAAAAAACTTATTAAGGGTTGCAAAGGGACTGCAATGGAAGGAGAGGAAAGAATGAAGGGTAAATTATGCCACACAAAGAGGCATAAAAACAATATAGTAGAGGAAAAGAAGAGAGGGAGATAAGCATTATAGGATCTTTACCCTCATTGGTACTGGTGCAAGGAGGGAATATCATAATCAGTTAAGTATAGGATTCCATTGAGAAGAGACAAAAAACTTATAATAGATGGAAAGGGGGGAGGGCAAGGAGCATTGCATGAGATCTATTCTTGTCAATCTTGGTTTGAGGAATAAATAACATACTACATTAAGTATAAAAATATATCATATCCTACAGGCAGTAGAAGGGGGGAAGTGCCAAAAAGTGGGGAGGGTGGTTAGAAGGGAGGAAACAAGTAGTAAGGAGAAAGGTAGGAAAAAGAGAGGGGGGCTGATAAGAAGGGAACACTGAGGGAGGTAGCAGTAAAAAGGAAAACTCTTAAGGAGGGGAACGAAGAAGGGGGAAGAAATAAAAGTGTAAAAACAGGAGGGAAGAGGATGGTGGGAAAAATACAGATAGTAATCATAACTGTGAATGTGAATGGGATGAACTCCCCCATATAATGGAGGCAGAGAGCAGAATGGATTAAAAAACATAATCCTACAATATGCTATTTACAAGAAACCCATTTGAAACAGGGGGATACACACAGAGTAAAGGTAAAAGGCCAGTGTAAAGTATATTGTACCTCAGCTAAAGTAAAAAAAAAAAAAAGCAGGGGTAGCAATCCTTATCTCCAACAAAGCAAAAGCAGAAATAGATCTAAATAAAAGAGATAAGGGAGAAAACTATATCCGGTAAAACACACCATCAAAAATGAAGCAATATCATTACTAAACATTTATGCACCAAGCAGTACAACATCCAGATTTCTAAAGGAGAAATTAAAGGTGGTAGAGGAAGAAATAGATAGCAAAACTATACTACTGGGGGACTTCAATCTCCCCCTCTCTGAACTTGATAAATATAAACTCAAAATAAACAAGAAAGAAGTCAAGGAGGTAAATAGAATCTTAGAGAACATAGATATGGTAGACTGCTGGGGAAAACTAAATGCGAATAAAAAGGAGTATACCTTCTTTTCAGTGGTACATGGCACATATATAAAAATTGACCATGTACTAGGGCATAAAAACCTCACAATTCAGTGCAGAAAGGCACGAATATTAAATGCATCCTTCTCAGATCATGATGCAATAAAAATTATTTGTAATAAAGGGCCATGGAAGGATAGACTAAAAATATATTGTAAACTAAATAACTTAATCCTAAAGAATGAGTGGGTCAAATAAAAAATTATAGAAACAATCAGTAACTTCTTCCAAGAGAATGACAATAATGAGACAACATACCAAAACTTGTGGGATACAACAAAAATAATTCTTAGGGGAAGTTTTACATCCCTGAATGCATACACAAATAACATAGAGAAAATGGAGGTCAATAAATTGGTCATGTAACTGAAAAAGCTAGGAAAAGAACAAATTGAAAAGCCCCAAGTAAGTACTAAATTAGAAATAATGAAAACCAAAGGAGACATTAATAAAATTGAATTTAAGAAAACTGTTGAATTAGCAAATAAAACTAAGAGCTGGTATTATGAAAAAAACAATAAAATTGATAGACCTTTAGTCAATATGATTTAAAAAAAGAAAAAATCCAAATTATGAGTATCAAAAATAAAAATGTTGAATGTACCTCCAATGAAGAAGAAATTAAAAACAGTAAGTATGAATTATTTTGGCCAATCGTATGCACATAAATTTGACAACCTTAGTAAAATAGATGAATATTTTTTTAATTAACTTCTGTTCATTTTTAATTTATGTCATTGATTTCCACAAGATTTGGAGTAACAAATTTTCTCCCCATCTTTCCCTTACCCACCCACCAAAAACAGTGATCCCACTGTATACCCCTTTCCCCAATCTGCTCTTTCCTATATACTCTCCCATCACCCCTCTGACTTTCTGGTAGAGCAAGTAGGAACTTCCTATGCCAGTGCCTATATATCTTATCTTCTAGTTACATGTAAATAATAATAATAATAATAATAATAAATATATATAAACATACACACACATATAGGCATTCTTCTCCTCACTGACATTGTGGGCTTCTTTTGCCATTTGAGTTAGTCTATCTTTTAAGGTGTTATTTTCTTCAGTCAGGTTGTTGGCTCTCTTATCATGATTTTCTTGCATCATTCTCATTTCTCTCCCCAATTTTTCCTCCACTTCTCTTATTTGGTTTTCAAAATCCTTCTTAAGCTCCTTTATGGCTTGTAACCAGTCTACATTTTTCTTGGAAGGTTTTGGTGTGGGAGTTCTGACTGTGTTGTCTTTCTCCCATTCCATGCTTTGATCCTTTTTGTCCCCCAAAAAGGAATCTAAAATTGGATTGCTGAGCTTTCTTTACTTCCTTTGCCTACTCATGTTGCCAGTCAGTTACTTGACTTTTGGGCTCAGTAGAACTCTGCTTTCAGAGGGAAGAGCTCTGTCCCAAATTGCTAGGGTCACAGCTGCTGGAGATATTATGAGGCTGCAGTCTTTGAAGCCCTTACCAGCTTTGGCTCACTGAAAATGCACCTCATGACCACTACCAAAGACCATGATACTGATCCAAGGCAGCTCAAGGCAAGAACACTTAGCCTCTGAATGATCTCTTGGCCCTCCTGCAATCTGCAGGCTAGGAGCTCTGAGGCAGCCACATGGAGGCAGCTGCAGGGCTGCTGCTTCAGACTAATTCTAGCTCTAGAGGCAATTGGCCAGACCTTCTCCCCCAAATTTAATCAAGTTCCACTGCCTTTTCCCTTTTCCTTGGCTCTTATGGGTTGCTACCACAGCTGCTGGTGATCTGCTCTCCTGAAAGCTCCAGCAGGGGCTTCTGGACAGTCAGGGGCTAAAACTATGTGGGCTGGGCTCTGTTCCCAGCAGGCTGTGATAAGCCCTTTCCTTCTGTCTGCTGGGCTGCCTTCAGCAGGAGCCTTTTTTCTCTGTCATATTATGAGTTCTGCAGCTCTAAAATTTGTTTAGAGTCACATTTTATAGTTATTTGACGTGGTTATGGTGGGAGTCACAGAGTTATCCTGCTTCTATGCCACCATCTTAGAAATGGATGAATATTTACAAAAATACAAGTTGCACAGATTAACTGAAGAGGAAGTAAACTACTTAAATAACCCCATCTCAGAAAAATAAATTGAAGAAGCCATCAATGAACTCCCTAGAAAAAATCTCCAGGGCCAGATGGCTTTACTGGTGAATTCTACCAAACATTTAAAGAACAATTGTCTCCAGTAGTTTACAAACTATTTGGGGAAATTGGAGAAGAAGGAGTCCTACCAAATTATTTTTATGACATAAATATGGTACTGATACCTAAATTGGGAAGAGAAAAAACAGAGAAAGAAAATTACAGACCAATTTCCCTTATTAATGTAGATGCAAAAATTCTAAATAAAATATTAGCAAAAAGACTACAGCAAATCATCAAGAGAATAATATACTTTGATCAGGTAGGATTTATTCCAGGAATGCAAGGGTGGTTCAATATCAGGAAAACTATCGGTAATTGATCACATCAACAACAAAACTAGCAGAAACCATATGATTATCTAAATATATTCAGAAAAGGCTTTTGACAAAATAGAACACCCATTCCTATTAAAACCACTAGAAAGAATAGTAGTAAATGGAGTCTTTCTTAAAATAATAAGTAGCATCTATCTAAAACCATCAGCAAGTATTATATGTAATGGGGATAAGCTAGAAGCATTTCCAATAATATCTGGGGTGAAATAAGGCCGTCCACTCTCATCCCTCTTATTCAATTTGGTACTAGAAATGTTAGCAGTAACAATAAGAGAAGAAAAAGAAATTGAGGAAATCAAAGTAGGCAAAGAAGAAACTAAGCTATCACTCTTTGCAGGTGATATGATAATATATTTAGAGAATCCTAGAGAATCAAGTAAAAAACTGCTTGAGATAAATTTGGCAAAATTGCAGGATATAAAATAAACACACATAAATCCTCACCATTCCTATATATCTCTAATAAAATCCAACAGTAAGAGATAGAAAGAGAAATTCAATTTAAAGTTACTGTAGACATTATAAAATATTTGGGAATCTACCTGCCAAAACAAACCCAGGATTTATATGAACATAATTACAAAACACTTTTCACACAAATAAAGTCAGATCTAACTAACTGGAAAAACAGCAATTGCTCATGGCTGGGTTGAGCTAATATAATAAAAATGACAGTTTTACCTAAATTAAATTACATATTTAGTGCTACACCAATCAATCTGCCAAAAAATTACTTTGTAGAGCTAGGAAAAATAGTAACAAAATTCATTTGGAAGAACAAAAGGTCCAGAATATCAAAACAATTAATGAAAAGAAATGCTAGGGAAGGTGGCCTAGCCATACCAGATTTTAATCTGTATTATATAAAGCAGCAGTCATCAAAACTACTTGGTACAGGCTGAAGAATAGAATGGTTGATCAATGGAATAGACTGGGTATATGAGACTCAGCAGTTAATGACTAGAGTAATCCACTGTTTGATAACCCAAAGACCCCAGTTTGGGGGATAAGAACACACTATTTGACAAAAACTGCTGGGAAAACTGGAACATAGTATGGCAGAAATTGGGCATAGACCAATATCTAACACCATACACCAAAATAAAGTCAAAACGGATGCATGATCTATGATCTAGGTATAAACACTGATAGAGTAAGCAATCCGGGAGAGCAAGGGATAGTTTACCTGTCAGATCTATGGAGAGGGGAAGACTTCATGATGAAATAAGAGTTAGAGAGCATTATAAAATGCAATATGAATAATTTTGATTATATTAAATTGAAAAGCTTCTGTACAAATAAAGCCAATGTTACCAAGATTAAAAGGGAAGTGGAAAATTGGGAAAGAATTTTAATAACCAGTTTCTCTGATAAAGCCCTCATTTCTAAAATATACAAAGAATTGAATCAAGCTATGAAAATGCAAGCCACTCCCCAGTTGACAAATGGTCAAAGGATATGGACAGGCAGTTTTCAGAAGATGAAATTAAAGACGTCTATAAACATATGTAAAAATATTCCAAATCACTAGTGATTAGAGAAATGCAAATCAAAACAATTCTGAGGTACCACATCTCACTGGTTAGATTGGCTAAGATGACAAAACAGGAAAATGATAAATGCTGGAGAGGATGTGGAAAAATTGTAAAACTAATGCATTGTTGGTGGAGCTATGAACTGATTCAGCCATTCTGGAGAGCAATCCGGAACTATGCCCAAAGGTCTATAAATAAATGCATACCCTTTGACCCAGCAATACCACTTCTAGGGTTTTATCCCAAAGAGATCAGAGAAGTGGGAAGAGGACCCATATGTACAAAAACATTTATAGTGACTCTTTTTGTGGTGGTGAAGAACTGGAAAACAAGGGGATGCCCATCAATTGGGGAACGGCTGAACAAGTTGTGGTACACATATGTAATGGAACACTTCTGTGCTATAAGAAATGAGGAGCAGACAGACTTCATAATAACCTGGAGAGACTTACATAAGCTGATGCTGAGCAAGAAGAGCAGAATCAGGAGAAATTTGTACACAATCACAGACACAACGTATGTGTGATGACTAACTTCAATAGACTGGGCTCTTCTCAGCAAGGTAAGGTTATAAGACAATTCCAAAAGACTCATGATCTAAAGAGATCCACATGCAGAGAAAGAGACGCAGAGTCTGAATTCAGATTGAAACAAACTACTTCCTGAGTTTCTTTTTCTTGTTTTGTCTTGTTTCCTCTTTCCCACCGATCATTCCATCAGTTATAACCCTTCTTTACAACCTGAGTAACAATTAATGTGAAGATATTTGTAGATCGTATATTCAAGTGCATGCCACCATGATGGGGAGGGGGATAGAAAGGGTGGTAAACAAAACCTCCTCTGAAACTTAAGGGATTGTGGAACTGAATGTTGTAAAGTAAAAGTAAATAAACCAATTTAATTTAAAAATAAATTCTGACTGTGCCTCTCTGGGACTTTTCTTTTATACACAAATAATTAGCTTCCTGTTTCAGCTAACTCCTTCCTGTTATGTCAGTAACAGGAGACAAGTGTTCATACCTTCTGTTTCCCCAACAGTGGCTTGATCAATTACTAACTGCTAAGTACCTGCTACCTTTGCTTAACTTGAAACAAGGTGTTAAATACTTGCTTACTTGCCAATACAAAAAAGGGGTAATTACCATTAAATTTTCTTGTTGTACATTTACAGAAATCCTGGAAGAGGGTCTTGCTGATGTTTTCAGGGGTCCTGAGACAGTTCTACAGGCAAAGAGTGAATCAATAAGGACACTGGCAATGAATATTGTGGCTTTGTTAAGCTTTGTCTCCCCAGAAACAGAGATGGCTGAGAACTTGCCTTGGGTCAAGATGAAGAAAAGACCTCTCCTTGGGTATTGAATTCTGTGATGATAATATGGTTTACTAGTGACCTGGGGGTGAAGGGTTTCTGTATTTTCTTATGATTGTACTTAGTAATCAATGATACTTTGTAATTGATTGCTAAATAAGTGATGAATGAGTTAAATTAGTTGCCCCATGAGTGGAAGGCTGACTAGTATACTCTGAGAAGACTGAATGACTGAGTAAGGAGGCAAACCTCCTTAAGGATACCAGATAAATTGGTTCTTTGTTCTAAATATTGTGACCACTTTGGAGAAAACTATGTGGTCATTATAATGATAAGCTGTTGTGAATACTATACTGTGATTTTCTGTGATAAGTTGTAATATTGTGAATGCTGCACTTTGATTTTCTGTGAATGTTTTGCTTTTACTTGTTATGGAATAGAGTGTTCACTATACTATGTAATCAGAACCTTATAAGCTATTCAGAGTAGCATTCTTTTGGAAAGATGCTCTTGCATGGCATTCCAATACCCTACTTGTTTTTCTCATATTATTTTTATTTTCTTTTTTAGTTTTTCCACCATCTCTATCATTTGATTTTTGAAATCTTTTTTTAAGATCTTCTATGAATTCTCTTTGGGCAGGTGACCATTTGACATTACTTTTTAAGGGTTTCTTTACTTCAATATCCTCCTCTTAGGATGAACCTGGTCATCTCTCTTCCCATAATAGGCTTCCGTAATTGGATTCTTTCTCCTTTGCCTGCACATTTTTTTGGGTGTTAATATCTTAATTATTTGTAGTCACTTCCAGCCCTGGGGTATGGAAAATGCTGCCCCTTGCCCCAGATCTTCAGTTCCTCCCTTTAGCCTGAAACCAAAACCAAACCTCCAGCCTGCTGTAAATGCCCACAGTCAGGGTCTTTCTGCCCCACTGTTTTTGCACTCACTGGGAGTGTGCTGGTTTCTTCTTGCCCCTACCACTCTCTGAAACACATCTGTGTCTGGCATTCCTCATCAGCAGAGGTTTCCTGGATCTTCCCTGGCTCAGACACCCAATTCCCCTCACTGTCCTGGGGGTAAAATGGGGGCTGAGGCAGCCTTTCATACCAATAATCCCAAGGTTTGCTGCTTTGTTGTTGCTGGTAAAATGGAACCTAACCTGGAGGTGTTTACTCTTCACGGGGACAAAACCTCCTCTTAAAATTTTTCTTCTGATCTTCTCAAATTGTCGGGTAAGGACCCTGGTCATGTCCTTGGTTTTATTTATCTCCACTTACAATTTGTTTGCCCTTAGGTGCTATTTTAACTCTTTTGTAGGGAAAAATCTTGTGAGTTCAGAATTTTCTGACCTACTGTGCACCATCTTCACAGAATGCTCTCCATTTTTAAAAATTAGTAATAATTCAATGAAGTCCTTTCATACCCTAAAGTCTATGATTCCAAGAGGAAAATGTATTTTAAGGGCAATGCTTGTGCACACACACACACACACACACACACACACACACACACACACAATAAGCAGAATTAGAATAATGGTTTCCTTTATTTGTGATGGGTCAAATATAATTAACTAAAAATATCCCTACTCTGATATATTGTTCTTTGTAGGTACATATGTGTGCTATATATCCATATAAGTAGGTATATACCATGTATGCATGCATACACTCCTACATACCTCGTAAATAAATTCCACTAAGAGCTCTTAAAGAAAAAGCAAACAAATGCCCTTTACTTCCAGCAAAATGTAATACTGAGCTCCTGCTTACATATCTAGTCACCGTGAATATGTAAGATTGTTAAACTTTCTATAAAAAAAATACTATAAATATGCATATAAAATCTACAGGTACTTTATATGTATAAATGTGAAGAATAAACAAACAAATAACTAGTATTAAAATGATGGAAGAGTAGTAGACATTTCTGGGAGCCAGTATGCTTTAAGGTAATTATGTAAAATATGCAGGAATCATACACATGGCACTCATACATTGAATCTGGGAAACAAGGCAGTACCTGGGTACATTTAAGATCACAGGTCAAGAGCTTTTAAAGACCTTATAGATAATAAGCATCAGAGCTGGGATTTGAATCCAGGTTCTTGAGTCCAGATTTAATGCTCTTTTCACCCTACCATGCTGATATTTTGTTATGCCAATTATGTTACAGAAAGCAAATGAAAAATAATAATAATGAACCCCTTCTGGAATCATATTTGCCAATGAATAGAGATATTTAAATTTTAAAATCTATGAGGACTATACAACCATACAAATAAACAAGATTTCAAATAGTTTGGCCAGTTAATTACAGTGACAAAGCTTACATGAATGAGTTCATCCAAACTAGAAATAAATACGGCCCTGCTATATAATATATGTAAAATATGAAAAAAAAAACCTTGGAAGGATATCCATTCATTTAAGAAAAATATTAACAACCTTTTAGTTAGAAGCAAGGGTAGAACAAAGTTGTATTGTGAGTGTGTGTGTGTGTGCATGTGCATATGGGCATGCATGTTGGGAGGAGGGATGTGTACAGGTTAAGAGAGAGCATTTGTGATCATCATGTGATAAAGGTATATCCCAGAACACATAGACCTTTCATTTTTCCAAAAATATAGTTTGCTCAGTAGTAAAATATTCAATGATCTTAAGATTAAATATCTGAATATTGCTTCTGCAAGAACAGCTGTCAACTTAAATCTAAAGTCTAGTTTGTTTACCAGCTGTATTTTCTATCCTTTAGAAAACGACACCAAATGGCAATAAAATCATTGTAAGTATTCAACTGGGGAATATAAATGCCCTTTGGTTACACTGTACATATCTTTATACATAATTCCAGTTTATTTTCCCTGGAATTATGTTAAATATGTAAAAAGCCTTTTCCTATAAAGGTAAAAATGCTAGATGTTTCCAAGTTGTAATTTACCATTAGTGTCAAAATTGCTTCAGAAAATAAGGTCCTCACACTGTTTCATTCTTTTTAAGTGTCACAGAGAATACACACTCAGATATTGCACTGAAAATAAACTTATATGATTTTATTAACTTTTCCAGAAAAATAAATAAAATGTATAACATATGGGTATATATACATATATGTTTATATACATTCATACATACATACATAATTGTGCACATGCATACATACAAAAAGTAAGCAAAGTGGAACAAATTTGCTCAGCATGTTAAAATTAGACAAATTTTTGCCTTTTTATGACCTACTGGAGAAAGAGACAATGCATGTGTATGCATATGCGTGTATGTTTACATGCATACATACATACATATGTATATATACATATATATTGCTTATAATATTGTGTTTCTGAGGATCATAATAAGACATTTTTTTGCTGATTTCTTTCAGGAGTTAGTGACTTATCTTTGCCCTTTTAACAAGAAATCAATGCTAGTCAGCTCTGTCAGCAGAACTCCTGATAAAAATCACTGACTAGTGTTATCACACCATGTTCTGAAAATACTTATCTTTGGCATTAACCACTGGATGCATGGATTTCAAATACATTTATAATGTTAAAATCCAGTAATTTCCCATATGTGACAATAACATAAGATTAATGAATAAAGGCATGAAGAATGATTTAGCATTTTGAAGGTCATTCCAGGGGAAACGAGCTTCCAAAATTCAGTGCAATAAAAAATATATATGATAGGTAAAAATGAAGATGTGTTTTTATTGAAGGTGAACTCTCCAGTCTTTACTGGCTTTGTGATAAAAATTTCTCTAGGAAGCTTCACCTCTATATTTTTTTTATGCTAGACATTTAAAAATTCTTTTTAGTTAATATTTTAAAGCAATTTATTTATGTCACAATATACTTACTGTATCTTTTAAAACATTTCCTATATCCTACAGTTCTGAAAAATATTCACAATATTTTAAGAGTTTGTTCTTAATAAAAACCTTGTAATATTTTAGGAAAATATCCAGAATAATTTCTCTCAAACTTTCAAAAATTAAGAGATGGTAGGCTATAAAGGACATCTATTTTTTTTTCAAAATACATTGAAAAATGTTATTTAATTGCTAAATATTCATTTTAGTATAACACTTTTTTAATATCATTGTTATTTCCTGCTTATTAAACTTAATTATTTGCTAATATTTTGAAAAATCAATTAAAAGCTACTAAGAAAGGTTCCCAAATGTCAAAGTTAGGGGTTCAGTCATCTTTCTGGATGTCCTGGATCCATTTGGCGGTTGATGAAATCTGTGATACCTTTCTCTGCATAATATTCTTAAATACATAAAATAAAGTATTGGATTAAGAAAGAAGGATGTCTTATGCAAATATGGTTAGCAAACTATTTTAAAAAACAAAAATGAGTCCACAGATCTCACATTAAGAACCCCTGGTCTAAGTAATTTGCTATTGAGAACACAGAGCAATTCAAAATATAATATTTTATGACGATGGAACCTAATAGCTCTTATACAAATGTTTGCAAAAGCAAAAAGAATCTAAAAATATGATAGTTACATTACTGCAGGTTATAATAGACAAGAAAAAATCCTAGTTTTTTTCTAGAAAAACAAAAGCAGGACTTTATTAAATTCCATTTAGTCAGAAGTGTGAAAAGAATAGACTTCCTTCAAAAAAGAAAAGAAACACCCACCAACAGTAGCCACACCTAAAATCTACCTAAAAATATATAATCAATAGCGTTTGTTTCAGCTGATTCCATCATTGCCATTCATGTTAATCCTCTGCCAGTCTATAAAGGAAGCATTAAGTTAATTTCAAAGATGTCTCCTTTCAAAAAAAAAAAACAAACCTAGTAATTCATATTAAAATGTATGAGATATATTGAAAATTGACCTAAAGAGGACCAATTTTGAAGCAAACAACTCTCACAACAAAATCCTATGATAGGGCAAAAAACATTCTTGGAGAAAATAATTGGAAAAAAATTATACGGTCAGTTCTGAAGAATATTTACAGAATTTCAACTCTTAATTCACTAATTGATTTTTTTTTAAAGATTCAATTTCACTAAAACTTAAAGGGTCTTTCCAATGTACTTACGTTTTCTAGATCATGCAACAGAGATATATTAATATGCATAAGTGATTTTTGGAGAACATTTTCTAAGGGATTATGTGAATTCCTGTTACAATTTAAAGCTTTAGGATAAAAAGATCACCTTAGATATTTTAACTGGTAATAGTTAATTATTGTCAGTGAACAGAAAGAAGCAAATCAATAATGAAATAATGAGAGGAAGAGAAAGAGAATTATAAGAATGTATGTGTAAAACTAGAGGTTAAATGTAACTGGAAAACTATAAATCTTGGTTAATCAACAAGACAAAACAAGTACACTATTCATCTTTTGTTGTACTTTCCCCAATAGTCATTTCAGATGAGATTCCTGCTTCTGTGCTGTTTAATGTATATATTTCTTGTAATATATGGACCAAAAAGTAGAAGAGATGCAGTAAAAAGTTGCCACTTCATGGAAATGCCGTGCAGAAAATATAAATTGTTCTAAGTTTGGATAGCGAAAATGTAGTCATTGGGATTGTTTCCCCTTTCCCTTTCATTCTCAAATATGAACTGATTTATCAATATGAACTGGAAAAAAAACAATACAGAAGGCAACACTCACAAGAATGACTGAGCTTCTCAATTAATATCACAGGTATTTTCAGAAGAGGAAATTGACAGATAAGAATGTTACGTACCTTTACAAAGGTATGCTAAGAAATAGGTAGAAAGACAAAATTTATCAGAAGACTACTTGAGAAAGAATCAATGAATTTCCTTCTTGAAATTTTGTAGAATCAGCATGATATTTGTACTAGAGAGTATAGGTAGATATCCTAGAGAAATGTTTATTTTTATTATATTTTCTTATCATCTATAATTATAGTTAGGTTTCCTCCTTTTACACACAAATACACATGCATACATTCCTTGTTGTATATATGTATGGCATTTACTATTCATACAAGAAGATAGTGTTGCCTAGATTAATAAGAAATGGTAAAAATTAAAGGTATACCTATATACACACACACATATATATATATGTATAAGAATTCACCTTTGTAAGAGGAGCTTATTAGACAAGAGATGTTTTAATTTTCCCATTATATCTTTGCAAATTAGTTTGGAATCATTTTTAGCTTATCAATGAAGATTTTAAGAATCCCAGGGTCTTACTTGTTTCTGCCCTTTCCCCCTGAAACTGCTACTATTCTGGAGCAAACTTCATGGACAACAGAGAAGAGAGATGTAACTATATTACATCTTGACATCAGATTATATTTCAGACATTCATTTTCTTTTTTTTTTCTTCTCCTGCTGCTTCACATTACAAAAGCACTTAACAATCATTAATTGGTTAAACTGTTATTTAGGTAAGTATTAATATTCTCATTTTGCAGACAAGGAAGCAGACATCCTGCTGTGTAACTCCTGGCCACGGGTAAGGAGATCTTCAGATGGGAGATACAAAGTAGGTGAGCCTAGCCCCTAGAGACTGAATGACTTGCCTACAGCCACAAAGCAAGTAAGTAGCAGAACCTAGATTAGATCGCAAAGTTCCTGACTCCCAGTTCTGTGCCCAGACCACCAGGCAAACCTGCCTCTAATGACAGAAACTTGTTTTCCCATTCCACTCCAATTAAAGCTCCAAGGATTTTCTTAATTGGGAGTGATGCACTGGGATAAGAGCTTGTTTGTGACTTTATGAAGCTGAGCCAATACTGCCTGTGTTTCTAGGCTTTGTAATATAGTGAAAACTTTAGCAAGAAACTTCTGTTCAGAGAAAATGCATAATAATGGCTGTGCCTTTCTAACAAAGAAAGGAGCTATAGCTTCATGGAATGCCCAGCTAATTTACTGAGTCCAGCGAGAAGGAGGAAAAGGTAAACTGGGAAGTAAATCCACGGTTTGGCAGTCCATTAACCACACCTAACATACCAGAAGACTATTTTTTAATCAAAAACCTTTGAAAGAGAATGGAATTCTTTGCAATTTGATTTACACTCACAAAATCCTCAATTTATAAAGCTAAGCATTAGGTAAACAAGAAAACTTAGTGAAATGGTTCCTAACATTGCCATTATTTCAAAGGCCATTCTCTAGAAATGTTATCCTTCAAGAATAGCAACTTCTTTCTCCATGTTTTCTCCAAACATAGCTTTATGCAAAATCAAGGTGGATAAGGAACACTCACCAAAATTAAGGTGAGAAAAAGAACCTTCCCTAAATTTCTAATCTGAGTTAGTGAGGTTATCCTAAAGAAGAAAAAGCAATGACCCAGAATATGTCTTTCTAAATATTCAGGAGAGGCTCATTGTCCTTCTAGCCTGGAGATACAGTAAATGGAAAATTAGATTAGGGAGAAAAATGTCCAATATGTACCAATTTCTGTACACCTTCCTAGAAGAGAACTCCAGTTTGAAGTATCATTCAAGTAGTGATTATTTATCCATCGTGTAATACAGGATCTCATTTATAGTTGACACATATGCTATATGCAGTGTTTAGTTCAAGACAGGTTTGTCTAATTCTGTATAGGAGTAGCTAAGAGGTATAAGGGCGTGCTGGATCTGGAATTAAGAAAACTCATCTTTCTAAATTCAAATCTGGCCTCAGAAATGTACTAGCTGTGTGACTGGGGGAAGTCACTTCACCCTGTTTGCCTCAGTTTCCTCATCTGTAAAATGACCCAGAGAAGAAAATGAGAAAACGCTCAAGTATCTCTGCCAAGAAAACGACAAATGGGGTCATGCAGAGAGTCAGACACAACTGAAAATGAATGAGCAACAACAATATGATTTTATCATAAAGTCGTTGACATACTATCTCTGGCGCAGATGAAGGAGCATAAACATAATAAGTACCTGAGAGCCAGGGAAGAAAACAGGGTGCTATAGAATAGATTAGGGAGGAGTTTTTAGAAACAGAAAGCTTGGGCACACCAAAGACAGATTTTACCTATTATAAAATCTACTGGGAAGTTGATTAACACCTGCCTTCCAGAAGGACACATTGTTATTTTTTTTCTTTATTTCACCAAATACATATTTTGTTATTTTATATATTTTTTTACTTTATAGCATTTTACTTTTTTTTTGAATTACATGTAAAGATAGTTTTGAACATCTACTTTTGTAACATTTTGAGTTACAAATGTTTCTCCCTCCCTCCTTCCTTTCTCTTCTCCCTAAACCATCAAGCAATCTGATATAGGTTATATGCATATATTCATATAAAGCATATCTCCACATGAATAATGTTTTGAAAGAAGAATCAGAAGAAAAGGGAAAACACAAGAAAGAAAAAAACAAAAAAAGTAAAAACAGTATGCTTCAATCTGCTATAAATATTTTTGTACATGTGGTGCTTTTCCCTTTTTTATGATCTCTTTAGGATACAGAACTAGCAGCTGTATTGCTGGATCCAAGAACATGCATAGTTTGGTTGCTCTTTGGAAATAGTTCCAAATTGCTCTCCAGGATGGTTGGATCAGTTCACAACTCTCCCAACAATGCATCAGTGTTCCAATTTTCCCACATCTTCTCCAACTTTAATCATTTTCATTTTCTGTTATATTAGTCAATATGATAGGTATGAGTCAGTACCTCAGAGCCATTTTAATTTGTATTTCTCCAATCAACAGTGATTTAGAGAATTTTTTTTTCCTATGATAACAGATTTAATTTTTTTCATCTGAAAACTACCTGTTCATATACTTTGATCATTTGTCATTTGGTGAATAGCTTATATTCTTATACTTCTAGCTCCTGGGAGCCAAGATTGCAGAGTCAGCAGTGAATTGCTGTAGCTCTCCCATACTTACCTCCAAATAACCATGCGATAGAATTCTGAAACAAATCCTAGAAGAGCAGAACCAGCAAAGGGCTAGCATTACACAATCTTTTGGCCCAATAAACTTGGAAGATCAGCAGGAAAGTTCCATCTAACTCTTGCAAAAGGGGAGTGTAGTCCAGGACAGGAAACATGGTAACAAGGAAGCAGCAAGCCCTACCTTAGCAAACCAGTGGGAAGTCCTGAGCCCCAGTGTGGTGGATCAGGAAAACATTAACACCAGAACCCCTCATGTACCTTAGATCCCAAGAGAACTTGCAGAATCCAGCTCCAGAAACCACCACCAGTTTCAATTTGCCCTGGGCAAACAGACATCCTCCAAAGGCCAGACCTCTACATGCTACAACACAGCTCCAGGAAAACAGGAAGACCAACCCTATGGGTGCCTAAGAAAACAGGCAGTCACTAGTCAGCACCAGTTCCACCATACTTCAGTGTAGCCTCAGGCAACCTGTCCAGAGGCTAGATATCCATTTTCTTCAGAGTAGCCAAAAGGAAATGCAAAAACACTAGTCCTTAGCAGAGAGCAGACACAACTGCATGGACCCCAGTTTAGCACCAGGTAAGCTGCCAGACCCCTGCAGCCTCAGCAGCACCAGTCACCACCACCCTACCTTAACCCCTCAGCCCAGCACCAGACACAAGAGTCCCCCATGAGTTTCAGGGCAATAACAGTGCAATACCAAGTAAACAACCAGAGCCTTCTGCCACCAGCCCAAGGAGACAGAGACAGTGCCCTTTCCATCCTGGGAGCAGAACTCAAATTTAAAAGAAAGGAAAGAGGTTAAAAAATGTGAGGAGAAAAAAAACCAACAAGAAAAGAATCTCACCATAGAAAGATATTATGGTAACAGAGAATAAGACGCAAACTCAGAAGAAGACAATAACATCAACACACCCATGGATAAAACCTCAAAGAACAATGGGAAGCAATCTCAAGCCCAGAAAGAACTCATGGAAGAGCACAAAAAGAAGCTTAAAAATGATATAAGAGAAGTAGAAGAAATATTGAGAAAAGAAATGACAGTAATGCAAGAGAACTATGAAAAAAAGCGTCAAGAGCTTGGAAAAATGCCTAGAAAGTAAAATTGGCCAAATGGAAAAGGAGATACAAAAATCCACTGAAGAAAACTACTCCTGGGGCAGCCAGGTGGCTTAGTGAATAGAGTACCAGCCCTGGAGTCAGGAAGACCTCAAATTCAGCCTCAGACACTTAACATTTACAGCTGAGTGACCTTGGGCAAGTCACAACTCCAATTGCTCTCCCTTTCCCACTCCAAAAAAAAAAACAAAACACAACTCCTTACACAGTACTACTGGCCAAATGGAAAAGAAAGTACAAAAGTTAACTGAGGAAAACAACTCATTAAAAGTTAAAATTGGGCAAGTAGAAGTTAATAAAACTATGAGTCACTGTGAATCAATCAAATAAATTGAAAAGAATGAAAAAAATGGAAGAAAATGTAAAATACATCATGAGAAAAAACAACTGACCTGGAAAATAATCTAGGAGAGACAATATCACAATTATTGAACTACCTGAACAATGAAATTAAAAGGAAGACCTGGGCAGCATCTTTCAAGAAATTATCAAGGAAAACTGCCCTGATGTCCTAGAGCCAGAGGGCAAAATAGGCATTTAAAGAATCCACCAATCACCTCAGGAAAGAGATTTCAAATTAAAAACCCCAAAGAACATTATAGCCAAATTTCAGAACTACCAGGTCAAAGGGAAAAAAAATACTACAATGGCCAGGAAAGAACAATTCAAATATCAGGGTGTCACAATTAGGGTCACATAGGAATTGACAGCTGCAACATTAAAAGACTAGAGGTCAGGGAATATAGTATTCTAGAGGGCAAAGAAGTTAGGGCTACAGCCAAGAATCATTTACCCTGAATAATTAAGCATAATACATTAGGAGAAAATGGTCATTCAACAAAATAGAAGTGTTTCAAGCCTTCATACAGTGAAGACCAGAACTAACACAAAAATTTGACCTCCAATATCAAGACCCAAGAGAAGCATAAACAGGTAAACAGGGAAAAGAAACCATAAGTGATTCAGAACTGCTTACATCCCTATATGGGAAGGTGATACTTGTAATTCTTTAAAAAATGCATCACTAATAATACAGATAGAAGAAATATACATAGACAAAGCATATGAGTATAAGGTGAATTTGAGAAAATGACATAAACAATTAAGAGAGGAGAAAAAGGAGTGTACAATGGGTTCTGAAATAAAGTAGAATAGGGTAAATTATCTCACATGAAGAGGTAAAAAAAATCCATTACACTAGAGAAGATGAGAAGGTGGGCAATGGGCATTACTTGAAGCTTATTCTCATCATATATTCTATATTCTCATCAAGGAGGGAGTGATATACCCAATCAGGTGAATATAGAAATCTATCTTACCAAATAGGGAAGTAGGATAGGAGGAGATAAATAAGGGTAGGGGTGGCACTGACAGAAGGGAGAGCAGATCAGGGAAAGTGGAAGACAGAACCAAAACACTGGTGAGGTGGGAAAGGATGAAAGAAGAGAGAATTGTATTATTATAAATTTGACTCAGTGCCCCATATTTTAGAAATTAGAATTCTATCAAAAATACTGGCTGTAAAAAAATTGTTTCCCAGCTTTCTGTTTTCCTTCTAATCTTGGTTGCAATTGACTTTGTTTGTGCAAAACCTTTTTTTTTCTTCAAATTAAATGTAATCAAGTCTATCCACTTAGCATTTCATACTATTCTCTGTCTCTTGTCTGGTCACAAATTTTTCAGTTCTCCATAAATTTGAAAGATAAACTGTTCCTTGCTCTCCTAATGGTATCCTAATCGCTTATGGTATCAGTTATGTCTGAATTACGTACCCATTTTGACTTTATCTTGGTATACGATGTGAGATGTTGGTCTATGCCAAGTTTCTGCTGTACTATTTTCCAGTTTTCTCAGCGGATTTTTTTTGTTTGTTTGTTTTTTGTCAAGAGCAAGTTCTTATCCCAGAAGCTGGAGTCTTTGGGTTTATCAAACAGTAGGTTGTTATAGTCATTTACTACCATGTCTTGAGTACGTAATCTAGGTCACTGATCCAAAACTCTATTTCTCAGCCAGTACCAAATAGTTTTAATGATTCCTGCTCTATAGTATAGCTTTAGGTCTGGTATGGGCAGGCCAGTTTTATTTGCATTTTTTATTTATTCATTTGATATTCTTGACTTTTTTGTTCTTCAGTTGAATGTTACTATTATTTTTAATAGCTCTATAACATATTTTTGGTAGTTTGATTAGTATGGCACTAAGTAAAATCATTTAGATAGAATTGACATTTTTATTATTTTAGCTTGGCTTATCCATGAGCAACTGATAGTTTTCCAATTGTTTAGATCTGACTGTGTGAAATGTGTTCTTTAATTGCGTTTACATAGTTCCTGGTTTTGTCTTGACAGGTAAACTACCAAATATTTTGTATTGTCTACAGTTATTTTAAAATGGAATTTTTCTTTCTTTTGCTACTGGATGTTGATGGTATCATATAAAAATGCTGATGATTTATGTGGGTTTATTTTATATCCCGCATATTCATTTAAATTGTTAATTATTTCAAGTTGTTTTTTTGTTGACTCACTAGAATTCTCTAAGTATACCATCTGCAAAGAGTGATAGTTTTGTTTCCTCATTACCTATTTTAATTCCTTCATTTTTCTTCTCTTAATGCTAAAGTGAACATTTTTGGTATAATATTGAATAACAGTGATAACAAAACGGACATCCTTGCTTCACCACTGATCTTACCAGAAATGCTTCTACCTTATCCCAATTATAGAAAATGCTGGTGGTTTTAGAGAGATGTGACAAATTGGTTTAAGGAAAAATGCACTTATTCCTATGTTCTCTAGGGTTATTAATAGGAATAGGTGCTATATTTTGTAAAAGGTTTTGTCTGCATTTCAAGATAATTACATGATTTCCATTAGTTTTGCTATTCACATGGTCAATTGTGATCATAGTTTTTCTAATATTGAAGCAGCTCTGCATGCTTCACATGGTTGTGGTGCGTTAGACTGATGATCAATTGCTGTAACTTCTTTTCTAATATTTTATTTAAAAATTTTTGCATCAATATTCATTAGGGAAATTGGACTATAATATCTTTCTGTCCTTTGGCTATTCCTTGTTTAGGTAGCAGCAGTATATGTGTGTCACAAAAAAAGAATTTGATAGGACTTCTTCTTTGTTTATTTTTTTAATAACTTACATAATATTGGAATGTTTTTATGTCTTTAAAATGTCTTTAAATGTTTGATAGAATTCATTTGTAAATCTATCTAGCCCTGGAGATTTTTCTTAAAGAGTTCATTGGCTTGTTCAGTTTTGTTTTCTAACATGTTTTTTTAAAGTATTTTATTTCTTCTTCTGTTAATCTGGACAATTTAGGTTTGTTTGCTTTTTTGTAAATATGCACCCATTTCACTCAGATTGTTAGATTTATTACCATACATTTGGGTAAAATAGCTCCTAAGTATTGCTTTAATTTCCACTTAATTGGTGGTGAATTCATCCTTTTCATTTTTGATACTGGTAATTCAGTTTTCTTTTTTCTTTTTAAATCAATTTAACCAAAGGTCAGGGTGTAACTGTTGGAACAGGGAGGATGGAAGAGCATGGTCTGGCCCCTGCCCCCAGGTGAGAAGCTGCAGAGGTGCCATGACTGTGCAGCCACTGCTGTGGGGCCACCTCAGGAGCTCCCAGCCTGAAGATCATAGGGGGACCAAGTGACCATTCAAAGGGTAATTGCTCTTGCTTTAACCTGCTTGGATCTGGATTTCAGTATTGGGTTATGGTCCTGAGGTGTGTGACCAGTGAGCCAGAGCTGGTGGGGCAGCAGTGACAGTGTCCTCCTAATAGCTCTGGCAGCTGTGAAAACCCCAGTGATTTGAGACAAAGCTCTCTCTATTCTGAAAGCAGACTTCTACCCTGACCAAGATCTCAAAAGTCAAGTAATTGGCTGGCAATATGAGCAAGCACAGGAAGCACAGACCATAGAATCTTTTTTGGGGAACGAAAAGAATCAAGACATGGAGCTGAAGGAAGACAGCAAAGCAAAACTCCTGCATCAAAAGCCTCCAAGCAAAGTATGAACTAGTGAGCTCAAGAAGGATTCTTAAAATCAAGTAAGAGAAAATTTTAGAGTCATTTTTTTACAGGTATTGGAATTGTTTGGCCATGCCAAATTTATGCTTCTACTCTACCATCTTGGCTCTGCCCTGACTTAACTTCTCTAAAAATCTGGATGCTATACCACTTGGTGTATATGTATTTAGTTTTGGGTATTACTTCATTGTCTATGATTCCTTTTAGCAAAATGTGGTTTCCTCCCTTATCTCTTTTAATAAGATCTATTTTTGCTTTTACTTTGTCTGTTATCAGGATTGCTACTCCTTTTTTTTTTTACATCAGCTGAAGTATAATATAGTCTCCTCCAGTTTTTACCTTTACTCTGTGTGTATCTATGACAAAGGTGTTTTGCATAAAAACATACTATAGGATTCTGCTTTTTAACCACTCAGCTAACCACTTCCATTTTATGGGAGAGTTCATTCCATTCACATTCACAGTTATGATTACTAACTGTGTACTTCCCTCCATCCTGGTCCCATCATACCCCATTTATAATATTCTCTCACCTTTCCCCAGTCCCTCCTCACTACTGTTTTGCTTCTGACCACCATCTCCCTCAATCTACCCTCACTTTTTTCACCTCTCCCTTTTCTTTCCCCTTTCCCTCTCCTCTGTCTATCTGCCCCCTCCTACCTTTCCTCTTTCTCCTCCTACTTCAATATAGGGTAAGATAATTTTCTATACCCAACTGAGTCTGTATGTTATTGCCTCTTAGAGCCAAATCCAATGAGAATAAGATTCAAACAATGCCTGTATTACCCTCTAAGGCAGTGGTTCTCAACCTTCCTAATGCCGTGACCCTTTAATACTCATATGTGGGCGTATCTGCATGTGGGTGGACCTGCCTGGAGATGGATAGAGGAGTGGTGTCTCGGTTCCTAAGACCATTGGAAATATGTGTTCGACCCCCAAAGGGTCGCAACCCACAGGTTGAGAACCGCTTCTCTAAGGTAATATGTCTTTCATGCCTCTTTATGTGGTATAATTTATCCTGTTCTTCATATCCTTTCCTCTTCTCCAGTTCTTTCTATTATCATCAAATCAAAGTTAACTTATACCACAACCTCTGTCTATGTATACCCTCTCTAATTGCCCTAATAGAGATATAGTTCTCAAGAGTTATATGTATTATTTTCTCCTGTAGGGATGTAAGTAGTTTAATCTTATTGAATAACATGTTTCTTTTTCTCTTTTTTTCTGTTAATCTTTTCTGTGCTTCTCTTGTGTCTTACATTTGAAGATCAAATATTCTGTTCTGCTCTGATCTTTCCATCAACAAAGTTTGAAAGTCTTCTATTTCATTGAATGTCTTTTCCCCTGATAGATTATGCACATTGTTTCTGGGTAGTTGATTCTTGGTTGTAATCTAAGCTCTATTGTCTTCTGGAAAATCATATTATAAACTCTCTGATCCTTTAACATAGAAGCTGCTAAATCCTGTGTAATCTTGATTATGGCTTCTTGATATTTGAATTATTTCTTTCTGACTGCTTGCAGCTTTTTCTCCTTGACCTGATAGTTCTGGAATTTGGCTTCAACATTCACTGCAGGTTTCATTTTGGGATCTCTTTCAGGTCAATAGATTCTTTGAATTACTTTTCTAAACTCTTGTCCTAGATCATCAGGGCAGCTTTCCTTGACAATTTCTTCAAAGATGCTTTCCAGGCTCTTTATTAAAATCATGCCTTTCAGGTAGTCTGATAATTCTTACATCATCTCTCATGAATCTATTTTTCATGTCAGGTGTTTCTCCAGTGAGGTACTCATAGAGTCATTAGTTTCCACTTGCCCAATTCCCATTTTTAAGTAATTATTTTCTTTAGTTAGCATTTGTGCCTTTTTCCATTTTACCAGTTCTACTTTTAAAGGAGATGTTTCTTCACTGAATCTTTTTTTTTTTCAGTCACCTTCCCAAGATTTTTGTGCTGGGGGCCAGGGACCTGGTCATTGACTTTCCACACTAGAAGCTTGCCTACTTCACTGGGGTGGCCCGGTCTAGTCACTCCTGTTGTGTCCTGGGTTGTAGGGCTGGCGGATTGCCTGCTGCAGCGTGATTGGAGGCCTCACGCCTCCATTCTGTGGCTCACATGCCATTCTGTGGCTTAGCCAGGACCAAGGGGCCTCAGTTGCTAGAAGCCTCCTGCTGAATTACCTAGACATTGTCTGTGCTGGGCTTCACTCCTTTTTTACCCAAGCAAGACAACATTTCCTGAAGTCCTAAATTATCTTAAGCTGGAAAATTGTTTCACTCCATTTTTGAAGGTTTTGCCACTCCAGAATCCAGTTAGAAGCTTGATTTAACATTGTTTTCAAGGAGAAACTGGGGAGAGCTCAATCAATTTCCTGCCTTTTTTTCTGCTGTGTTGGCCCAGATTTTTATTTATGAAGCAATGAATATACAAAACAGAATAGAATCAAGTGACTGATATGTAAGAGGAAAAGACAAAAAAGCAGAAGACCAGTGTGGTCCAAGGAAGGCTTCAAGGAATAGGCAGAGTTAGAATGGTGGGTAGAACATAACTGTTGACATTTTGAGTATGCACCATTAAGTATGCATATACTCCTGAGTTTGCAAAAGATTAAAACCCAAGTCTGATATTTACTCAGTTTCCTACCTGGCACAAGACCTTTAAATGCTTGTATACCTTTGTACAGGTGCAGTTTCTCCACATCTGTGGTTCAGTAATGACATGGAAACAGTAGGCTGTGAAATGATTAGATAACACAGAACTGTTGTCCCACACCTCACTAATTTGACTAGAGATGGATGTAACTTATTTTAGGTACAATATTAATATTGGTTTTCTCTTTTATAAAAAAAAACATTTATAAGTTAATTCAATTTATCATGATGAAGAATGTCATGCAATTTTTATAACACCTTTTTCTTTAAGAGCTCAAAGTTCTTTATTGATGTTATCTCATTAATATGAAGGAAATTCCAAGGAGGCCGGTATTTTGAGTGTTCGAACCCGATTTTACATACAGGGACATTGGCAGAATGGTAGAAATGACTAAACCAAGGTTACTAAACAAATGAAAGGTGATTTTGGAAACCTCAGTAAGTGTACTACCTATGAGACCACATTGTCATTTGCTCAAGATTTTTATTGAGGTTCCAGGGACATGTTAGGTGGAGTTTTTATATTTTTTCAAAATATATTTGTATAATTATTTTAGGGAAATTGTACATGCATGCTCTTGGCACACTTTCTAATGTAATTTCAACACATACTGTGCACACATATTTGAACACATGCTTATGCAAATCAAACAATAAAGTTAGATGGTTTGGTTGTTTTCTTTATAGAAGTCTCCAAAGAAAGCTTTTTCAGAAAGACCTAGTGGTAAAGGTTCAGAAACAAGTGGTTGATCCTAGTTCTAAAATGTATTATTCTTGATTTGGCTCTGGAGAGACTTTCTGTCTATCTATTACTCGGTTCCAGATACCTGCAATTTCTTTTGGCAGGGAATGATTTTTCTAACATAAGCAAGCAGCCAACAATGATTTGTTTGTGGTTGCAAAGGAGATATTTTCATTTGCATGCATTTTCCCCAGGTTATGTAAACTGTGTGTTTAGAAAGTCACCTACACAATGTGAGGGATTGGTTCTTTTTTTAAAGGAAAAACACATACCCATAAGACTGAGTTCGAGTCAATCCATTATTTTCTCAAGTAAAATATTTAAAAGCTAGTTGAAGAAAGTATAGCATGATCAATTTTTCTTAGTCCTGCAATACCTTGTACATTTGTGATATCACAGAGCTCACAGTAATCACTGACCACTTGTGTAATTTCATTCCCTGAAATACTGCCACAAACCATCAAAAGACATCTATGTCTTCTCATCCTGTGTAACCCCTGTCTTTGTTCTACCATAACTACCCTCAAAGGGATTAGAGGGGTGTTATCTACTGTGCTAGGTATTTTCCTCTAAATCTCTTGAGATTATATAGAATGGACTTCAGTGATGTAGAAGAGCTGTCCAACACTCATCCCTTTCTTTCTTTTCATAACTGGCTCACCTCCTTTTCCTGGCATACATTTTCCTCCCAATAATGCTTTGAATACAGAAGAATAGACAAACAAGTATCCTTGGAGTTAGGAAAACCTGGATTTAAGTCTCAACTCTAATACATGGTATGTGAATTGAAGAAAATCACTCAAACTCTCAGAGTTCTATGACAATGCCTATCTACACTGGTAGAGGAACTTCCTCTTAGTAATTCTCTATACCAATGAGTTCTAGTAAAAAGAAAAACCTCAACAAAAACCATGAACAGTATTTCTCTAGAGCATTCCAATCTACTTTGATGGTGTGTTGCATTGGAAAGAGGGAAGGCAATGGAAATTCTGGTTCTTGAATATGCCACTGTGTGCGGTACATAGGATGTCCTTAAATTTTGCTGATTGATCCTTATTTTATCATTTCATATCATTATGAAATAAGTAGGCCAAGGAGTCCCATGTTTTATGTAACCCAGTTTTCAGTTCCTTGTTGTCCTTTTTTCTACCCCCTACTAGAAATATTATTCCCTTCAATTTTCTATTGGTAGCAATAAAGATTTAGTATCCATGATAACTCAATGGAATGCAGCTGTTTCTGAAAATAGTCTAGAGTGAGCCTGTCTCTATGCATTAATCCATCAGTGACTTTTGTCTTCCTAATAGAGGAGAAGGCAGCTCCTCATTATGTGTGGCAAGTACTCTTGATGAGCCTTCTTTTTTTTTCAATTCAATGAAAATTTATAGCAAGGCTACTATGTTCCATGTTATATGGTAAGTGTGGGCTATGCAAAGAGAAAACTGAAATGGCCCTTGCCTTACAAGAGTCTACATTCTCCAGGCTCAATATATACTCAGAGATAACCTTCTTCTAATTATGTTTTCTCTACTTTTTTTTTCCACTAAGTTACATTTATTTCTAAAGAAAAAAAAACACAGACACTCCCTTATATGTGCTAAAATATTAGTGGATTATGAACATGGCTCTCTTTCTGTAGGGGCTGTTTGTGGAAATCATGCTAAGTGAGTGATAATAAGGACATTCATTGTTGTTATGGTAGTGGTTGTTGTTGAGGCTACTTGACTTCAGTTTCTGCCCTTCCTCTGGCTAGTTAATTTCAACGACTCAAGTAATTTCCTTGTTCTAGACTTCAGATTCTCCATCAATAAAATGAAAATAATACCTTTATCAACCTCCATATAACATTAATAAATCAACATAAATGGGTTATGAAAGCTCATTTAGACAGATAGCTTTATATCTGTGTACACATACAGGCATGCATATGCACATACACATGAATATATACCATGTTTCCATTAAGATTTTCTTGTCTACCTACCTCAACAATGGCACCATCAGGCAGTCTGAGGAAATGTCGGTACAACTCTTGGAAGCCACTGAGATAAGTGGTATATATAGACACATGAGAAATAATGCCTTCTGGACCAGCTGCACATGCAGTGATTTTATCTTGATGCTGGAGGTCACAGCTGGGGACACTGGACTCACTATCGTGGGTTTTCCAGATGTAATCATACACTGCCACCTAGTGAGACAGACAGCCCCCCCACCATCCCCCACATCCCCCATACATGTATACACACACACACACACACACACACACACACACACACATACACACACACACACACAAAAGAGAGAGAAAGAAAAAAATTAATTAACTTCTGGCAAGAGCGTAACCAATTTTAAATGATTTTACAATAAATCTGAAGTCTCTGCCATCTGCAATGCCTGCACTCCGTTCCGCTGCATATTTTTATGACATACATCTAAATAGTAAAGATAGAGAAATCCCTGGTGTGGATTCCATAAAGTTAATTCTGCACAGATGAAGCTGTAATTGGCTCCCATATTAACCAAAAGTAGGAAGATCAAGCAGAGTATGACAATGACAATGTTGATTAAAAAAAAAATGCTTACTGATAGTTTTTTGAATGAGTGTTTGTGCTTTCCCCATATGAAGGAATGAACCTGTCCTTTTCTTCCCCACCAGTAGTGATCAGTCAGTGGCATTTGGCATCATAACCTTGTGATTCATACCGAATATTAATATCTATGGCAAATTAAGCGACATATTTTTGCCATGATGCACACAGCAAGGATTTGCACATGCTTGACATACTTACCTAGTTCTTTTCCCTCTCCTTACATAATACAGTGATTCTCATACCCTATCCCGACCCCTGTCATTCCCTCCCCACCATGCCCTTTGCCAATATATTTCCCGTTTTTCTCTCTGGATAGATTGTGATTTCTGGTTGGAATTCTCAATTTGGAATTCCAAATCCTGATAAAGTACCATAACCCACTGTGATCACTGCATAAATATTAATTGAATGCATGAATACCCTGAAAAAATTTTGTGGCTCGTAGGAAACAAGATTTCCAGAATATAGGATAAATGTGATGTCCAATTAACTGCCTGCTATGTGGAAAGCAGGGAGACATCCTGATGAAATGGACAGAGAACCTGCCTCAGAACCAGGGAGTCCTGGGTTCCAGTCCCATTTCTGATTTACTGGGAAAGTCGCTTAATTTTTCAGGGCTCTAGGAAACTCTCCATGCTCACAATTGGCAAAGAAGGTGCATTGGTAGAAGGACTTTCCTTGTCTGAGAGTCCCTTTTATCAGAGAAGTTATAAGTCTAATTTCTATCCCTATTCTTTTTACAATATGCTCTTCTATGTGCTGGGAATACAAAGACAAAAGAGAAAAAAACAAATAATTTTCTTTGTGATATTTCTTTTTGGCTAGCACAGTCTTGGCCCTCCTGGGTTATCTTCATTGGTGAGCTAGTAATCAAAGTACCAGACTTCTAATTCTACCTCTGAAGCTTATTACTTATGCAGTCTTGTAAATGTCACTTAACTTCCCTGGATCTAGATTTTTTTGTGTCTAAAGTTAGGGGATTGAGCTATATGGTCTCTGAAGTCCTTTTTCAATCTAAATCTTCCAATCCTATGACCAGCATGTTTTCTCATGTATCATAAGGTTTCCACTTAACTCAGTGGGTGTGACAAGAGCTAGAAGACAGCTGTGAGTGATCTTGATAGATATTAGCCTCTCAGTCTTGCAAATGCAATATAAAACAAATATACATTATTCCCCTGGATACCATTTGCATGACTGGAAGAATATTAAGATGGATACATTTGTCTGAAAAGCTGTAACTCTTGCTTCTGCTGAATGATTACCTATAAGTGATGAGTGTCCATGGGAATGTGAGCAGTCAATTGTGCTGATTAGACTTTTCAAGCTTGACAATTTATGTGAAATTTATATTCCCTAAATTGAATAAAAATCTTGGACCCAACCTGCCCTTCCTCTTACCTCTACTTCCTAAATCATTAAACCTTAGAAGAGAGAGAAGTACCTGCAATGAAACCACTTAAAGATGTCTTTAGTTGGTTTTGTGCCTGAGGGAGAGTGACTATTAGCCTCCAATACTCACTGTACTTCTGGAGAGAAGGCCTGAAGTCTTAATACAATTACACACATAGACCCCCTAAAAGAAGAAACGCACAGTTGTAAGAAGTCCTGGGTCTCATGGATTATCTGCAGTTCTATGCTGGTAAATGTTTTACTATGGGCTCTCCCTCCCCCTAAACCTCCATCTGCCCCCCCTCCCCAAAATATCACAAATAATGCACTTTTAAATTTAATCTACATTGTTAACATTTTTGTATCTCATTCAACAAAACAATAAATCAAGCCATTTAAAGAATTTGCTGATTTCTGACAGATAAATGCTCATAGTGAAAATTTCACTAAGCTCTCACAAGTCAATTCAAGCTAGCTCTAGCATGCCTCTGATAATAGGAGACATTTTCATTAAATCTTTCCTTGAAATGGCATAATAGGACTCCCATGTCAATGACTATGAGATCTAGGTGACACAGTGGCTAAGCCAGGAGTCAGGAAGACTCATCTTTCTGAGTTAAGATCTAGTCTCAGATACTTCCTAACTGAGTGACCCTGGCCAAGGTACTTAATCTCTGTTTGCCTCAGTGTCCTCATCTGTAAAATGAGCTGGAGAAGGAAATGGCAAATCAGTTCAGCATTTTTGCCAAGAAAACTCCAAATGGGATCACAAAGAGTCAAACATGACTGAAACAACTGAACAACACCAACAACAACAAAAAAGTAGAGGAAGGGGAGGTCTCAGTGGTCCTATATGTCCAATAGCTAAATGGTAGAATCTGAGAAGAAAATGGAAAGAATATTTTGCTCCCCTTTCTCTGGACCTCTAGGGACATTACCTATATTGTGGGAAAAGGAGGTTTTCACTTGCCAAATACAGAAGGAAAAGATTAAAAATTTGCCAAACTGAAGCCTACATATAGTACAGGTTAAGGTTCAATTAATGTTTTATTTTTTTAATTTTGAATCGGGATTGAAAATGCAATAAGATTCTTGAAATATCTTTCCCGTTCATTTGTTTTGTTTTCCCTGGCTTCTTCTATTATAGGTATTTATTCCTAGAATGATTGTGGTTATTCCACAATTTCAATCTTACTGAAGAGAGTAATTCTTTTTTCCACAATATTATTATCAGCACCACCATCATTACATAATAATAATAATACTATCCAATTAACATGGACTTTAAGTTTTGCAAAGCATATCATTTCACTGGAAAGATATAAAATCCTACATGTATGTCTATGAGATCCATTTCAGGAAGAATTAGGCCGGAAAAAAATAAAAGTATGTGAATCTTCCTTAAAAGCAGCACTACAGTGTAAAAAAAAAAAAGTCCAGGGAACTCTCAGAATCTGTTTTCTGGTAAAAACACATTGCTTTCCAAAGCACTGTTCATCTATTTAGTTACTTTATTGTAAAGCATCATATATCTTTGCCACACAGAAAAGAAAGTTAAAATTCAATTGTATAATTTACAGAACTTTCAGATCATCTATGCCAAAGGTGTAGAGGCCTTCCTCAAGTCCATCTTGTTTAATCCTGTCTCACTTCTGTGCTCAGGCCTGTGGCTGGGCATGCTCCCTCCCTTTACAGAACGCTTTTTCTGTTTCCATGAAGCTCCTATGAAAAGTATCTTAGTCTAATCCCATTCCAGTTTGTGTCTATAAATAATTGATGCTCTTTAGGAATCTATTGTTGTGTTGGCCTTCTAGCCAGTTATCATAACTGATTGGCTCCCCTCACTTTCTTTCCCCATGAATTCACATCTTGCATCTCCTACTGTGCATTTCGGGGCTGGGCTTTGCTGAACTTCTCATGCACTTTAATTCACATTCTACTTGCAGAGTCAGAATGACCAATATCTATTTGGTCTAATTAGCATTTCATTTCTTTGCCAGCCCAGTTGACCCTCTCTGCACATTTTCTTACATTCACAAGTTCAGAGTCACTATCATTTAGTAGAAAAATTCCTCAGGTTGGAGTAAAAAATAACACACAGGTTCAAGTCCATGCTCTGGTATTTATCATATATGTGACCCTGGATAAGTGACTTGAGTGCTTTGGGCCTCAATTTCTTCTGAAAAGAAGGAATAGGAATGCAAGTACTTCATCTTTTATAGGATTGTTTTTGGAATCAAAAACACAAGTTAAATTAATATATTCTATGATATTATATCATTTGTTGTTCAATCATGCCCAATCCTTTATGACACTATTTGGAGTTTTCCTGGCAAAGATACTTGAGTGATTTTCCATTTCTTTCTCCAGTTTATTTTATGGAAACTGAGGCAAACAGGGCTAGATGACATGCCTAGGGCCACATAGCTAAGAAGTGTCTGAGGCTGGATTTGAACTCATGAAGATGAGTCTCATTAGCACTCTATTCACTGCACCACTTAGATGTACCATGTTATATCATATGATATTATAATAATATATTACATATAGATAATATAAATAATTTGCATTTGGTGAAGAATGCACCCACATATTACATTTTTACAATATTGCTATATTTCAAACATATAATGGTAATGAATTCCCATCCACAATAAGTGAAAGATCATCTTATCAGTGAGGTAACCATATCCTGACTTTTGACCAAAAGATGTTCATAGTTAGTGGAGATATTAGGCTATGACAGCTAATTAATAAATTAACAAGTCTTTATTAAGTACCTACTATGTACCAGGCACTGTGCTAGGTGATCAGAATGAGAAAATAAAAGTGAAACAAGCTGACGTCAATGAGCTCCCATGCAGTTGGGGGAGACAAGATGTACTTGTATTAGTACAGACAAGAAAAATGCAAAATACAAAATGCAAAAGAAATAAAGAATACTTTTTAAATCAATTTTAAAAAATAAAAGAAATAAAAGGTAATTGGGAGATTGGTGATCTCCCTACTGGAGAATCAGTAGAGGATCATGTAGAAAAAACACTTTAGTTAAGACTCAAAAGAAACAAGCTCCCCCTCCCCCCAAAAAAAAGAGAAGATGAGAAACCAGGACTAACACATTCTGCAATAAAGTGAACTGGAAGAGTCAGACCAGAGCATGATTCCAAGAAAGAAATGGGAAGCTTTGATGAAAACATCATCTATTGGAATCATATTCATTCTGAGATCTCCACTCACCCTTCAATTCACTGTAATCCATGCAGGTAAACCAGAAACTCCATGTTGCTATTCTTTCCAAACTACAAATATTACCCTGAATATTTTGAGTCTAACTTCTTTTTTGTTGTGGAGTGGTATCCTGCTTAATGACCGAACTTGGAACACTTCAAAATTCATATCCGTGATGTGCTTTGGTGTGAGCTCCCATCAACTGGAGAATAGAGGAACAAATTATGATACATGAATGTGATGGAATAATATTGTGCTGTAAGAAATGATGAAAGGAATATTTCTGAGAAACTTGGGAAGACATGTATGAATAGATGGTGGATGAATTGAACAGTATCAGGAAAATAATTTTTAAGATACTAATAACAACAACAAAAAGGTAAAAGATTTTCACTTGAAAACTGTAGTTCTTTCTCATTTCATTTCAGGCAACAATATCAAGAAGTATAAAAAAGTTGGGGCAAACAACTTAAGGAATCTAGGCACCCCTGGATAATCCATTCTGGGAGCTCTGAGCAAGAAAACAAAAGAAGAACTAATGACAGGTCAGAGATAATGCAGCTTTCACCATGGTTTGTGGTTATTATCCAGAGTCTATCAATCTATAAATACCTTAGCTTTCAATTTCCTTGTAATTAATGATTAAGCTATTTGTTAGGCTAATGTCCACTCAGCATTGAGACCTACCCTGTCCTTCAGCAAAGTGAAGTAAGGCAAAAGCTCAGAGGATGGCAACTATGCCCTAAATAACCTGAAGATAACACCCCAAGTTAATTCTCCTGTCATCTAACATATCTATCATTGAGCCAATCAAATATGTCCATTCATTTCTAGCAGAGCCCATTTCAAGTAAATAAATCCATTGAGACAAGCCAGTCAAGAGACTAAGCATATAGGACATGTCAGAGGAACTGAAGTTGGCTGAACTTTGGATGCACAAGAACTGACAAGAACCCACAAAATGCCAGAGAACTGAAGAATGATCTTTAAATGAAATTCATCCCTCAGCTGAAAAAAATAAGTTAAGGAGGGTAATTCAATGGTAGAAGAAGCAGGTCAGAGCAGGTTCAAATGCTGCATATTTCACAACAGAGCTTAATTAAAACAGGAGTATGAGGCTGTTAATTGCATTATAATAGTTCAACTTGAAATTAGGTCTGATGTGAATGTCCTTAGAGTGAATTTGTTTATGTTATTATAATTGCACAATTCTATATAGATCCAAGTCAGAGATACAGTTTTAACCGCCCTTTGGTGCCTTTACTTTGCTTCCCTGGTCATCTGTTTGCTCTTAGAGTGAACATGAGGAAAGGCAGCAGGGTCACATATCTAGGTCATATTGGATGATTCAGTAAGTCTCATGTGGCTTTCAATCTTATTAATAATCTAAATATGTTGTACTGTGACGACAGTGATTTTATTCACTACTTCTTTAGGGCAAAGCATGACGTAAAATGCTGTTTCTAAATAACTGTGCAGCTCATAGAAATATGTATGATTTTACCTTAGACAATGAGTCACATTTTAAAAACTGGTGTATATATTTGTATCTTTAGATACACAATGCCAAATATTCTGATGGAGATTTTTAAAAAATAAAAAAATCTATAGGTTTTTAATTCGATAGCAATGTTGCTTTTTATTTTCAAAGTTAGACAATACTGCTCCTGCCCACGATGGGTTTTTGTTTGTTATTGTTGTTGCTGGTTGTGGTGGTGGTGGTATGTGTGTGTTTTGTTTTGTTTTGTTTTGTTTTGTTTCATTTTTCCAAGTGCATGAACAAACTTCCAGGAACTTGTCCCACATTCAATTCAATAGTCATTTATGATGTCTCTACAACAGACAAAGTACAATATGGTGCTTAGACTGGGGATTCAAAGATGACAATCAGCATAGGTCTTGCTCCCAGTCTAGTATAATAGGATAAAATTTACATGAAAGCAACATGGCACAAGTAGAATTTGATGAGGCTGAAAGAGAGATGCCACGTTTTAAGACATCTGAAGAGGTAAAGATGATTACTCTAGGGAGAATTAGGAAAAGACTTCAAGGAATCAGTAGCATCTGGGCTGTTTAAGCTAATACTCTGAGGAGGAAGAAAGGGATTTATATGGTCTGGGGTTGGGAGGCATGTGTTCCAGACTTTGGGAGGAGGGTGTTCTGCATAAATGCACAGAGACAGAGAGGTATATGATGAGTTCTGGGAACAACTAATCCAATGGGACAGAAACACAAAGAGAGCGAGAGGGAAGAAATTTATTCCACAGGAAAGCAATAAATCAGCAATAGCAGGATCTGGATTGGAGTCCTAGCTATACTATTAATATCCTGTGTGACCTTAAGCAAGTCACTATACCTAAGAACTGAAATATACATTGTTATCTCTAGATCTTAAGACTTTAAGAAATAAGACTGGAAAGGTAGATTACAGCCCAATTCTGAAGGGGCTTATCTATATAAATATTAGTTGTTTTTATTATCATTATTACTAAGCTATGGAATTTTTCTTTTACTCTGTTGATTTATGACCTAAGTTATGCATTTTGGAGACTCAGCGCAGCCTGCTAACTCACAAAATGGAATGTAAGCCATGACCCTGACCTAATTAACACTCTATCATTTTGTGATATTGGAATATTTGGGAACACATGGAAAAATGCATTTTCTTTTTTCATTTAGTTAGCTTGGGTTATTCAATCATGGAATATATGTACATTGAGTATATATGTTTCTTCATCTTATATTTTATTTTGCAATAAAGAAGCAAAAAGTAAATGGCAAATTATACTCAAATAAATTAGGTGAGTGAGATGATTATAACTTGATGTTCCTTTCTTTAACATCACCATTAGGAGTGTAGAACAAGCAGTCAAGGATATTTAAACCAATTTCAAGAGAGGAAATAAACAATGTCGCAATGCCAGAAAGACAAACTTCTAACAAAATTACCCATGCTTAATTTAGACAAGAAATTGTGCAATTTGAGAATAGCTTGGCACATAACCTGTTCTCAATTTCATTATACTAGCCCTAGAAATGCAAGTCTCATTGTCTTAACCAATCCTTTTGCATTGCGAAACTGATGCAGCCAGCATGCAGATCAAAAACACTGTTGCTGAATTGGGATGAAATAAATGCAAAAAAAAAAAAAAAGAAGAAGAAGAAGAAAAAAAACAATTTCATCTACTGGGGATTAAAATGTCCATAACATGGTGATTAAGAATTATTATTAAAAAGGAATAGGTATAAGAGAAATATAAAGTCAAATATACGATACATTCTCCAATTATGTTTATATCTTAATACACATTTTATTGCATATATTTTATATAAGATATGCTGATAACATTAAGGATATTTCATGGGTAGCAGTATATATGAATATATGGGCAAAATAATGACCATGCTAAAAGTTACCTTCTTTCTTACTCACCTGCTGATGGGCACACTTCACTGTTCTGGTATAAACTGGAACACTTTTATAGTATATGAATGAAAGACAGGGTGGAACCATTTGTGCATATCCCAGCTGGCCAGAAATTGAAAGGGAAGGTGGGGAGTGAAGAAAGAAGGGAAGGGCAGGAAGAAATCACAGAGCTATTACCACCCACTCTTCTTTGAAATAAGCGGTGTAATGGTGAAATGCACTGTTTGAATCAAAGACATCATAATAATGTAGCCAACAGTTTTCTGCTCATGTGTGTTCCTCCCTATAGCGAGAGCTTTAGAGTTAGCCTCCTTTTGAACTCTTAAAATCAGATTGACCTAAGAATTCAATGGGAACTGAGAAGTGGCACATTACCCAGATAACTCCAGTGGAGAAAAATGTTTGCAAATCCAAACAAAACAATTTCTCCTCAATTATTTGGATGTTTCACAAAAGAGGGAGGAGAGAGAAGAAACTGAATTGTTTGGATGATTTCTTTAATTCTTCAGTACTCTTTTTTAACTGCAATTAAAGAAGAGAAACCTCATTGATCTGAGTTAGATTTTTGTCAATAATTCTAGTCACTTGATCACCTAGATTGAGACCTAGAAGCAATATCAGAAGACATCTAGAATGACACACTGGTTTTAGAGATGGGGAAATAAATTCCAGAGTGGTTCAGTGATTTGCCCAGTGGTACCCAGGTAGTTTGTAGTAGAAGCAGTATTTAAACCCAAGTTCTCAATAAACCCTTCACTTCCACCCCCTCCACCATGTGATTTGTTGACTCAAGTCCATAAGGATTTACTTTTTGCCATGCGTCAGATATTGCTAAGTCCTGTGAATATGAATAAAAAAATACAACTCTTGGTATTGTGCATTTATTCCCCTGAAAGGAATTTATTCCTCTTCATGCTGCCTAAGATTCTATCCCAATTGGATTATAGTCCAAAAAACTCTGCCATTTATACCACACTGACAATATAACCTTCATGATTCTACATGCATAGAATACATATTCTCTGCAACTTGATCTCTCAAAATTCCAAGCTCCCTTCAGAATTTTGCTCAGTGGTCACTTGTTACATGAGACCTTTCCTGACCCTAGTTGTTAGTGGTCTTCTCATATCAGTTTGTGTTTCCTTATCTGTGTTTTTCCTCCCCAGTATAATTTAAGTTCTTTGTTTTATGTTTGTCTTTTTATCTGTAGTGTCTGGGACAGTGATTGGCATGTGGTAAGCACCTAATAAATACCTGTTGAATTGATGAAAGAGCTTTACATTCTGCATGACC
Organism: Pseudochirops cupreus; assembly: GCA_028627135.1. Lineage (NCBI taxonomy): Eukaryota > Metazoa > Chordata > Mammalia > Diprotodontia > Pseudocheiridae > Pseudochirops > Pseudochirops cupreus. The sequence continues at coordinate 450,695,046 of CM053580.1, forward strand.
TGACATAACTGCACTAAAATCTTTAAATTTTTTTAACGGTTCACCTAAGGATAAATCTGGCATAAGTTTGGCTTTTAGGTTAGCCTTTTGCTTGTAGCTAAAGTTGGCAGAGAGGCCAGTCAGTGATTGTGGCCCTGCATATGGCCTTCTCTATCAGAATTGCCCAGCTAACATTCTGCACCTATCAAGGACCAGAAACACAAGTGTTAAAAATTTAGTTCCCTGTGGCTTAAATATTTTTCCTGCTGGAAAACTTTTGGTTTGGCTTAATTTTCTTCAATGGTAGAAAGTGTTCAAAGGAATGAAGAGAACCAGAAGACCTCAACATTTTTATTTATTTCTATTTTCAATACAGTGTAACTCAAAACTTAGTTTTAACAAATGTTTATGTCACCTAGGAAGTGAGTGCATATGACTGAATTAAGGATATTCTTTTATTACAACATGCTGTTGTTGCTCAGTTACTTTAGTCATGTTCAGCTCTTCTTGATCCCATTTGGGGTTTTCTTGGCAAAGATACTGTAGTGGTTTGTCATTTCCTTCTCCAGCTCATTTTACAGATGAGGAAACTGAGTCAAACTTGGTTTATGTGACTAGCCCAGGGTCACACAGCTAGTAAGTGTCTGAGACCTGACTTGAACTCAATATGAGTCTTTCTTACTCCAGGCCCAGCACTCTATCCACTGTACCACTTAGTTGCCCAGTTACAATTTATACTTATTTCTAAAATAGCTCTTAATCAGCTTGAGCATTGTACTGAATAGTATAAACTGGTCGGTTAATTATTGCTGGGGATCAGGGACAGGGTGAGGAGTGCAGAATTATAGTATATCAGTAAATATAAAATGACAAAAATTGACGATTAGACCCTTTGTTATTATGTGCAAAAATAAGAGAGCTGTGACTTTCCCCTTTATATCCAGGTTTTAGGGGAAAGGAAGGAGATCTCCAACTAGACTTTATTTAAGAACTCATTCTTCCAGAAAGCAACTTGGTCTATTGAAAGAGAGCCTAGGGCTGAAAATCAAGAGACCTGCATTCTAATACTGGCTCTACCATTATGGGACTTCAGGCATGTCATTTTACCTTCTAGGCTTCAATTGTTTCATAAGGGGGATAGATTTCATGAATCTTAGATTCTCTCTAGTTCTAGGATTCCATAAGAATGGCCAAGGAGGTTGAACTCTCTACCAAATTCTCTCACCACCCAAGTTTTAAATCAGAATTTCTCAACCAGGAGAAGTTTATTCAGCTGCTATCATCATCATCATATCACCTCTACCCACACCATCCACCCACAGACCATAAGACTTCCAATGTCATAACCTTCCTAGAATAATACCCCTTTGCACGCACATGACACCATTCTTCTAGGGTTTTCAAAGCATTTTAAGAGTCTTAACTGATTCATGCAACAGCCCTTCAGGTAAGAAATATTCTTCTCATTTTATGGTAGCTATATTTGAGGCAGAGGAAATGTTGGCAACAATCTAAAGTGCCATATATTACGCCTTTACTGAGAGGACATTTTGAAAGCAACAATAATAAAACAAAAACAACAAGAGTTTGATTCTTCTCCTAAGGATCTGATAGTTTCCCTAAGAGATTGGAACTTTTAGTAGCTGTTTAGTGCCTGTTGAATAACATCCAAAAGACGTCAACTTCACATTTAGGAGACTGTACCATATGCCACTACCCTAATTTGCAAAGCCCACCTCACGTTAGACATTTCACATCCCCCATGCTGCAGTCAGAATTATTTCTTATAATCCACTCATGTCAAGCTTCCTCATGTCCATGCCTTTGCTCATGCCACTCCCTCTGGCTGGAATGCTTTCCTGCCTCTCCATCAATCTCTCCATACTTCTACCTAAATTGCAACTAGCTCCTTTAAGACCTAGAGGATATGCATCAGATCTCTGCATACTCCAATCAAAACATCCTTCCCTTTCTCATAAATTGGCACAGATTGGCACTATCTTTACATTCTTTTTTAGGGATTTGCCCTTTCCTATTTTGCATTCTAGTTACATATATGTAACTGTAATCCTGAAAAGGGCAAGAATGGTGTGCTCCCCCCCCCCTTTCTCTCTGTCTCTCTGTCTCTCTCTCTCTCTCTCTTTGTGTCTCTCTCTCTGTCTCTCTCTCTGTCTCTGTCTCTCTCTCCCTCTCCCTACATACATATACAATCTACCCTTATAATCTAGTTTAGTAATATACGTAATTAGACCTTAATAAATATTTGTTGAAAATAAATTTTGAAATAAATTAATTTCAAAAGAGAAGTTCTCCATCGCATAATCTCTTACAAGAATAGGGAGAAATCTGAGGTGACTTCTTACCACAATTATACTCTCTCTCATTGTTCTTTATCCATAATATCTAGCACAATTCCTCCTACATAATGTTTCATATTTTTATTTAATTGATTTGCTATATATAAGCTTAGTATCACCTTCCATATTCAATAAATCTTGACTAAGTACCTAAGATAATATAGAATAATAAATGTAGTTACAAACAGTATTTGTAAAAAAAAGCCATGGGTGTTGTACAATTATATTGTAAGCACAATATGAGTTACATTGTGCCATAGGGACCAAAAAACATTAATCTTGACCAACACTGTGTTAAAAAAGCATAGCAACTGGAACTAGTAAATTATTAGTTCTAATAATCTGATCTGGTTAGACCATATTAAAGTATTGTATTCAGTTTTAAGTAGGAAGGACACGTAGATGAATTGGAGAAGGAAACCTGGATGGTAACAGAATTGGAAGATACATGATATTTAAACTTTCTGAAGGAACTGGTCATGTGTATTTATTTATTTTACATGTATTTACAATACCTCCCTCCTACTATCATTATCCAATGGAACAACACTAAAAAACTGATTTTTTAATAAGTCCTCATCATTAACATGTACAGTCCAGCCAGACATGTTTCCACATTGGTATGTTCTTAAATTTATATCTTGCTCTGCATTTTATTTTATCGCCTTTGCCAGAGTTCCAAAGTCTTCCAAAGTCAGGATTATCTGTAACATTAGTTTTCAAACTTTTGGGTCTCAGGACTCTTTTAGACTCTTAAAAATTACTGAGAACACCAAAGAACTTTCCTTTATTTGCATTATCTCTATCTGTCTTCATGATGTTAGAAAAGAAAACATTTATTATTATTATGAAAATAGTTTTGACCTTATTGACTTGCTGAGTCTCAGAGACCACTAAATCACACTTTGAAAAATGTTACTCTATAATGTTGCTGTCCTTCTAAAAATGTTCTAATTCTTCTCACTTCATTCTGTACCACTTCAAAGAAATCTTCCTAGCTTTCTCTGAAACTTACCATTTCATCATTTCTAATGATATAATATTCCGTTACCTTAATGTACTATGATTTGTTTAGCTTGTAGAAGCCAAGACTCACATGAGCAGAGAATGGGAGGTGGGTGACAGTAGTCTCCAAGTATTTGAAAGGAGCAATTTAGAAGAAACGTTAGGCTTGTTCTTTCTGGTTAGTCCCAATGGGCAAAAATAGGACAACTGTTTTGAAGTTTCAGAGGCCAAGTTGAGCTTGAAGTAATAAAAAAAAATCCTACATGTAAAATATATGAAAGAAGAATGGGTTAACAAATATATGAAAAAGGAATGGGTTCTACCAAGGAAATAGTGAATTCCTCTTCAATGTAATTTTTCAAGCAGAAGATATAAACACATAAATATAACATCTGAAAAATCATAGAGGGAAGAGAAAACTAACAGAGATTTCCTGACTATTTAAAAATATTTCTCTTTTAACAGGTATATATAAGAAAATCCACTCAGTTTAATACTTACATTCTCTTTTACTTTAAAAAAAATGGTCCTTGAATATGCTTATAAAGAGGATTTCTATTTTTCCTGCATATCTCCACTTCTTAAGAGTATACATAAGAAACAAATCTCACCTTTACAGAAAACAGTGCTCTTTAAAACTTTTTACCCGCTCCCTTTTTCAGACTTCAGAAAACATGTCATAGTAAAGATGATACCTAATAGTCTTTCCTTTGCATCCATAAGGGTAGTCAACTGTAACCTCACAGAAGAAGAAAGAAAATATATCCCTTAGTATCTTTGCCCATTAATTTCTGATACTTCTTGGCTTCACCAATTTCATCTTAATCCCCAGTAGAAGTCAGGAGTAGATAGTTCCTTTAATTCCCCAGTTCAGGACCATTATATCTATGCAGTAAAATGCCAGCATTAATTTATCAATATTAAGTTGATTATATTAAGTCAAAAGAGTATTTTGCTTTTGCTCCTAAGTGACAATGCATAACTGAGTTCTCCCAATTCTCTAATTTTCAAGCATTTGACTTGGTGATGGCTACATAGGACATTAATTAAGTACCTACTACATGCCAGGTATCATGGTTTAAATGTTGGGGATACAAATACAAACAAATAAGACAGTTCTATGCTCAAAAATCTTAAATTCCAATGTGGGAAGACAGCATATAAAGGGAAGTTACAAGGGGGAAAGATTATTTATAGAAGTGGAGAGGGAGTTAAGAGTGGAATGAAGTGAGTATGGTTGAAGTTCCTCATAAATTGTAGCTTGGGTTAGAGACTCACAAATCAGGAGACTGACCATAAAGGAGAGACATCTCCAGGGTGGAAAGGTAGTATGACGCCATCTATACTAATATCAGATTTCAATCCATGCACCATGATTAGAGTATGTTGATCAAAATTACAAGTTTTACCCAACATAGTTATTCACATACCCTTCATGTCCATGACTAATCAATAAACAATACTGTCTCCTCTGTCTCTTTCTCTCTGTCTCTATAGCTTTCTTTGCCTCTATCTCTGTCAGTCTCTATCTCTGTGTCTCTGTCTCTGTCTGTCTGTTTATGTATCTCTGCATCTCCCTGTTACTCTGTGTCTATCTTTCTGTCTCTGTGTCTGCCTCTCTCATTCTCACATACACACACACACACACACACACACACATACACACACACACACATATACACACACACACACACAATTTCTTTGATATGGGGGACTCCTACTAGAGAAAATCTCCCTGAAAACAGAGGTGGTCAATTCATTTGTACCTTAGAATCTTTGAATTACTTGCGGGCCCTTAGAGATTAAATGACTTGTCTTCAATTGGAAAAGTATATGTCAAAGCAAGACTTGCACTTAAGTCTACCTGATTCCAAAACTAGTTCTCCATCAATAAATCATGCTGTCTTGCCAGATTATCTACAGCTTTCCCACAATCCTTCAGATGTGGTGTGAATAGGGCATACTAACTTAACAGTTCTTTATTCAGGGAAGGTTTTCCCTTTGATGTTCAAAATTGCATTAGCTATGTTCCCCTCCTTGCCATCACATTACACAGTTCATCCATGTTGAGCTTGAAAATTCGACAAAATTCCCAGGTCTTTTTTCATACAAACTCACGTCTAGCTATGCTTCTCCCATTTTATAGTTGTAAAGTTGCTTTCCATAACCCGAGAAGAAAATTACATTAATTCCTATTGTTATTAAAATAGACTTGGATTATTGTCAGCTACTAATACTTGGTGGATTTAATTGTTCACATAACTAGTTTCCCAGCAGGACACAGGAGTAATAGGACACATGATAGATACTTTTTTAATTTATGGAAGAGTAAAGGGGAATATCTGAAGCATGGGATATTTAATTGTTCAATCAAGTGGTCCTGGTAAATCTAGAGGCAGGGCAGCAAAATGGAATATAAGCAAGTTGATGCACTTGAGGGAAAGAAAAAAGAAGGAAAGCAAAAATAAAAGAGGTTTCAAGGAGCTCTGAAAGGCAAACTTCATTTCTTTGACAGTATCTACTTGCACTTGCTATGCTCCTGGACTGGTTCCAAGGCTTTCCTGTCTTGGTTGCCCTTATCTTAATAACCATGTGGGAGAACGTGGCAAACCTATGCCACAAAGGTGAGACAAGGCCCACATTTAAACACCGGGTATTTACAAAGAGCATTACTTCATTCCACATTTTGCAATTCACCTAAGAACTAAATCTCCATCATCCAGAAGGAGGGGCACTATTTTACATAAATGCCTAGTTGTATTTAGAAGAGAACATCTTGTGACCATGTGGAAGCATTGTGGAGTTCACAACAACATTGGTGGATGAGCTCCTCTAAGAAGATTTTGTTTTCTTTTTAATTTTGTTTTTTAAATTAAACACACTAAAGAATTATTTAGTTATTGCTTGGTATGCCACTGCTGTTAGTAAAGGAATCTGGTCAAGTAAAGAAGAGATGGTGAGATACAAGCTTTTTTTTCTTTCCCCTATACATATTGGGGGATGGCATTACTGTTTTTTGACATAAAGAGAAGGACAAAACCCATTCAATTAGCAATTTTGTATAATGCAAAAAGAAGCATTTCTACTCTATGGCATTTTTTAAACTAAGGAAAGGACATTATTGCTAGCATTAGTATTTTAATAAACTTTCTCTTCCGGTTTCAACCTTGGGTCAGAAGAAAATGTGAAATATATTGAGAGACAATGTTCTCCTCTCCTGGCTCTCCTCCTTCCTTTTTTCCCTGTGTTTCCTTTATCTTCTTCACTGAATCTTCTTCCTGCTTTTACTCATTACATGTTCTAACCTTCAATACTCTGTTTTTATCCCTCCTCTCTTTCTTTTCTAGGTTTTATTATTCATAAACTCATATTTTCCCATGGCTGTAATTATCACCACAATGTTGAAGACTAAAAAATCCTTATTTCTATTCCCATACTCTTTTTTCTTTTTTAAAAAATTTTATTTTAGACTCAAATGCCAGAACACAAATACAGAATAGTGCGGGGCCAAGATGGAGGCGTAGGAGCAGCAAGCTTCGGCAGCTCCCACACAGCCACCTCAAAATACCATAAAATATGACTCTAAACAAATTTTAGGGCCCTAAAACGCACACAGATATACTTCCCACTGAAGGCAGCTCAGCTAGGAGGAAACATCTCAGTGCTGGGAGCCGAAACCAGCCCAGGCTGAAAGGGTGGCTTGATCCTGGGGGTGGCCTTATGACCTGAGGCAAGCCGCAGCTGGAGTTTCGGGAGAGCAAATCTGCAGCAGCAGTGGTAGTTTCCAGAATTATCAAGCCATAAGAAAAAAAGGACTAAGTGAAAGGTCAGTGGAACTTGGTTAAAAATTGGGGGAGTAAAGTGGGTCCCGTCAAACTCCCTCCGGGGCAAGGAAGTGGCAGAAACAGAGGCCCTGCAGCTGCCTGCACATGACTGCTTCAGAGCTGCTGGCCTGCAGAATGCAGGGGGGCCAAGCGATCATTCAGAGGCCAAGTGCTCTTGCTTGAGCGGCCTGGATCCAGATCGTGGTCTTGGGCGGTGGTCCTGGGGTGCGTTTTCAGGGAATCAGAGCTGGTTGGGGCTGCAGCAGACTCCTAAAAGCACGGCAGCTGGGAAAACCCCAGCAATTTGGGACAGAACTTTCCCCTCAGGAAGCAGAGTTCCACAGAGTTAAAAAATCAGTGACTGGCCAACCATGAGCAAGCATAGGAAGGAACAGCAACCAAACTCTAGATTCTTTCATTGGGGAAAAGAAGAATCAAAGCAGGGAAC
>CM053580.1:450703158-450724628 GCA_028627135.1 Pseudochirops cupreus
ATATGTATATATTTATATTCCCTCCAACTATCCTCATACTGAGAAAAGTTTCATAAGTTACAATTATTGTTTTTCCATGTTGGCATGTAAATAGTTCAACTTTGATAAGTTCCTTATGAATTATTTTCCATGTTTACATTCTCATGCTTCTTGTATTTGAATGTCAAATTTTCTATTCAGTTCTGTTTTCTTCATCAAGAATGCTTGGAAGTCCTCTACCTCATTGAATAACCATATTTTCCCCTGGAACAATATACTCAATTTTGCTGGGTAGGTGATTCTTGGTTTTAATCCTAGCTCATTTGATCTCTAGAATATTATACTCCAGGCCCTTCAATTCCTTAATGTAGAAGCTTCTAGATCCTGTATTGTCCTGACTGTGTTTCCACAATATTCAAATTGTTTCTTCTTGGCAGCTTGTAATATTTTGTCCTTGATCTGGGACCTCCAGAATCTGGCTGTAACATTCCTAGGAATTTTCTTTTTTGGATCTTTTTCAAGAGGCAATCAGTGAATTCTTTCAAGTTCTATTTTGCCCACTGGTTCTAAAATATCAGGGCAATTTACCTTGAGAATTTCTTGTAGGATGCTTTCTAGGTTCTTTTTTGATCATGGCTTTCTCAAGTAGTCCAATAATTTTTAAATTGTCTCTCCTGGATCTATTTTCCAGGTCAGTGTTTTTTTTAAGGAAATATTTCACATTGCCTTCTATTTTTTCATTTGTTTGGATCTGTTTAATAGTATCTTGATTTCTCATAAAGTCATTTGCTTCCATTTGCTCCACTCTAATTCTGAAGGAATTATTCTCTTCAGAAAGCTTTTGAGATTCTTTTTCCATCAGGCAAATTCAACTTTTTAAGGCATTCTTGTCCTCATTGGCTTTTTGGGTCTCTTTTGTCATTTGAGTTAGTCTATTTTTTAAGATGTTATTTTCTTCAGTCAGGTTGTTGAGTCTCTTTTCATGATTTTCTTGCATCATTTTCATTTCTCTTCCCAATTTTTCCTCCATTTCTCTTATTTGGTTTTCAAAATCCTTAAGCTGCTCTATGGCTTGTAACCAGTCTATATGTTTCTCGGAAGCTTTTGGTGTGGGAGTTCTAACTGTGTTGTCTTCCTCTCGTTCCCCACAAAAGGAATCTAAATTTGGATTGCTGGGCTTGCTTTGCTTCCTTTGCCTACTTGTGTTGCCAGTCAATTACTTGACTTTTAGGTTCAGTAGAACTCTGCTTTCAGAGGGCACAGCTCTGTCCCAAATTGCTGAGGTTTTTCAAACTGCTGGAGCTTTTAGGAGGCCACCATTTCTGCAGCCCACACCAGCTTTGGGTCACTGAAAACACACCTCAGAACCACCACCCAAGACCACGATGCTGATCCAGGAAGCTCAAAGCAAGAGCACTTAGCCTCTGAATGATAGCTTGGCCCCCCTGCAATCTGCAGGTTGGCCAGATGCTCTCACCCTAATCTATCTGAGTTCCACTGACCTTTCATTTAGTCCTTGTTTCTTATGGGTTGGTAAATCTGGAAAACACCACAGCTGCTGGTGATTCGAGTTCCAGCCCCTGCTTGTTCTGGTGGTCCTAGGGCTCTAGCCACAGGTTCATGCAGTGCTGGTTTGGGCTCCAAGCATGCTGCGATAAACCCCTTCGTGTCTGCCTGCCAGGCTGCCTTCAGTCGAAGATGTGTTTTTCAGTAATTTTTGTGGGTTCTGGAGCTTTAAAATTTGTTTAGAATCATATTTTATAGGTTTTTGAGGTGGTATTGGTTAGATCTCCAGAGTTTTGCTGCTTTTATGCTGCCATCTTGACTCTGCACCTGAAACATGCCTTATCTTTAAAGAATATCAGTATTAAGTGTGAATGCACCAAGTAATATAGCACATACATTTAAAAAGGAACTTTTAAATTACGAAGAGGTATATAATAACAAAATAATGGCAGGAGAAATCCTCCTTTCTCAGAAGTGGACAAATCTAACAGAAACAAAAATGAAAGCAAAATCTGGAGCTGGGCAAACTCATAGAAGAGTCAAATCTAAAAGATGTATGTTATATTCTGAATGACAACCTCAAAAATATGCATATTTCTCAGTAACATCTCACTTTTACCAAAATAGAAACTATATTAGGCCACTGAAAATTTGAAAATAAACGTAGGAAAAAAAACATTAAAATATCTTGACATATAATACTTATAACTCAATTAAAAAAACAGTCATCAGTACAGAGTACAAAATAGTTAATAAATATACCCTTAAAATACTGACAAAAATTAAAAAGGCAATATTCATGAACAAATAATTAAGAAAAAAATAACATACTCAAATTTCTAAAATTCACCTAATGAAATCCTCAGAGGAAAATGTGTTCATTAAAAATATACATTCAACAAAATATAAAAGAGAATTAATAAGCTGAATATACAATTTAAAAATAGAAAAGCAATAAATAATGTAACCCAAAATAAGCACAAAAAAGTAAAAGATAAATCAATACATTAGAAACTAAAAAGGTTTATTAATCTGATAAATTAAACTAAAAGGAATTCCTTCAAAGGACACAAACATTTAAAAGTTAGAAAGACAAGGAAGGAAGATAAATTAACAAATCAAAAATAAATAAGTTGAAATCTACTCAAAGCAAGGAAAAAAATATATATATATATATTTTTTAAAAGTATCAGATATACTATATGTAATTGCATCCCCAAAACTTGAAAATTCAAAAGATATAGAAGATTATTTAAACAAAAAATTAAGAGGAAACCAAATAGAGGTCTAAAATAATTTAGTCTTAGTAAAGTATGTAGAATTACCTATGAAAGAATTTTCAAAGGGGGAAAAAATCTATTGGTTCTTAGAGAAAAATAAGGTAATTTTATCAAACTTTTACACAGCAATTATTGCCTTTATTAGAGAAATTATTCTCTGCTTCACTCTACTTTTCCTAACTGAGGTCCATTTTGGCCTTGGTGCTACATGAGTCATGGCTTCAGTTCAGTTTATACTTCAGTGCTTAAGGAGTGATGGGGGAGCTTTGTTAGTCTCAGCTTCCTGTCCAATGCAGAGTCTTGGGTTTTCTATGTTCTCTTTCCCCTCTTTTTCTCCATCCTCACCTCCTTCCCCTCTGAAAACCCAGCTGTCTATAGCGCATCTGCATGATAGCTGCTTGGGATTCTTTGCTAATTCATCACTAGCTGTAGAATGTTCCTTTTGGTCATCTTTGTCTTACCCACATAACTCCCATAGCCTTTCACCATGGAAATCAGAGTTCTGGCTATCTTTCTAGAGATATTTGTGGATCACCATCTTTCATGGCATTATCCAGAGAACCAGATGTGCCTACTATTGAGCACAGTACAGGTGGGCTTCTAGGCAAGATGTCTTTGCCAATTGGAATGCATTGTTAGGCATTCAGTTTTGATGATGTCCTAGAGTATGCCACGCTGTTGACTCCTCCTTCCTCTGACATGTGCAGTAAAGTTCTATGGAAAAAGCTGATCATCCCAGATTAGAAGTACTAACAGTTTTCCAAGATTTAGGAAGGAGAAAATAGTTTCTTTGTAACCCCCTCAGCTTCCAGTGACAAAATGAACAAGGTCCCAGTGGTGAAGGCCAAGGCTATTCATGTCATCATGAATTCTTTAATTACAGAACAGACACAAGACAGCATCCAGTGCTTTGAGCAGCAGGCAGGGTCGACAAACACAAGATACACTACCCATAAAGACCTCACCAGAGAAGAAATCAAGCACCATAATGTGTAGAAGCAGTCCATAAACTGAAGTTGCAAAATGGAGACATGAGAAAAGAAGATAGAGTGATTGCTTCAACTCAGTCTTCTCCAAGTAATATACCCCATTCTTCTCTCAAGCAAAAGCCCAGAGGCTGGTTTTTCATGAATCTTCCACTTCCTTATCTGGTCTAGATGTCAGCAGCATAGATTCTGGAAATGGAGACAGAGATAAACCCTCATCTGAAAAAAAACAACCCTTCAGAAATCTGACTTGGGTTTCAGTGTCCAATCCTACAGAGGTACCAATGGAGTTCAATCAGGTTTAGTCTACTAGAACTGCAGAAGACCCATTAGCCTTCAAGTCACCTAAGATGGACCCTCCAGTGATGGAAGTAAAGAAACAACCTCCATGAACCCAAAACATCAAGCCAAGAGACATGAATGAGCTGACTCCTACAGGGTTCTAAAGCTCCCTTTTTATATAAGCAAAATTGCTTTCCCTGGTGAACCCACCATTATGTAGAGAGAGTATGTTAGACTTTTATTTCTTCCAATCTACCTTCTACTTGGCACAGGAAAGACATCACCCATTTACAATTCTGCTGAGGATGATATTCCTGGGAAGGTAGTGATTGTTTCTTAAAATATTTGTGCAAAGCTTGAATCTTTCTGATGCAGGAAGACCTATTCTATAATGTCTCAAAGTTGGTCTGAATGACTTCTCAAAATATAGTTTACTACAGCCAATTACTGGTCTATAGAACAAGATTGCAGGGGGCAAGGAAAATAATTAAAATCTAGTAGACTTCGTTCTACATATTTTATCCAATATTAAAAAAAATTCTCAAAACTGATAAAGAAAAACCTGATCAAAAATTTCTTTCATAAGACAATTTTAGATGTGATACCTAAGTCATGGAAAGAGAAAGTGAAGAAAGAGAATTATAATTCAAATAAAATTGTAGAATGCCAATTCAAAATCTTGAAATAAAAATCTAACATAAACTATATCAACTTATTGGAAAAAAATTAGTATGATCCAGTTGGATTCATATGAAATTTGCATAAATGCTTCAACTTAAAAACAACCTTATTAAAAACAAAACATCTCAAACCAATTATTATATCAAAACATGGAGGAAAGACTTTTGACCAAATAAAGCACTCATTTATGCTAGAAATCCTATACTCTATAGGCACAAAAGGATATTGAATACAATAAAATGTTTCTATCCACATCCAAAGATTAACATTATAAGCAATGATGAAACCCCAGAAGTTCCCCCAATAGATACAAGAGAAAAGCAAATAAGCCCCGTTACTCAACATAGTTCTTGGGATGCTCATAATAACAATAAGACAAAAGGGATAGGATGTGTATGGGGGAGACCAAGCTAAGCAAAGATGTGATAAAAACTATGCAAAACTGCTGATACCTGGATCATTTTCTTAGAAATACTGGAGAATTTGCAAAACAACTGATGATGGAACTTATAGCCTCAGTAAAGTAACAAGCAGCAAAAGGAACTCAGTAAAAGCAAAACCATTTCCATGAATATAGTGGGATATTATTTTATGGAATCTGAACTGATGCCAAATGAATTAAACAGAACCAAGAAAATATTTACAAGGGTTACAGGAATATATGTAGAAAGTACAATAATAAAACAATCAAAATTTAATATTTGGCTCCCAGGAAGATATATAAGAAGATATCACCCATTTTTATCCTTCAAATCCCATACATATACACACTGAAATACACACACACACACACACACACACACACACACACACACACACACACACCTTTTTGCAGAGTTGTGAGCTATAGGAATGAGACACTGCATAGATTTTTCAGACTTTTGGACATAGTTCTGATAGATTGGTTCATTTTATAGACTATTCCCTCTCTTTTTCTTTATTATAAGGATGCTTCTCTGGTAGAGGAATGAAGGTGGACTATATTGGGAAATGTAGATAATTGATATCAATATGAAAACATTAGGAAATATTCTTATAGTCTATAGAATACTGGAAAGCATACAGGGCAAGAAGGGTAATACATGGGTTATCTTATTCCCACAGGGTTTTAATTCCTTCAGTCAGGTCTTTAGTAAGTTTGGGGTTTTAGTTGTGTGCCTCATTCACCTCACTCCATTTAAAGTAACTAACAAATTGTTCTAGCCAGGATATTTTTTTGTCAAGTGAGCAAACCTCTGCTCAATCCAGTGAGAACAATTAATTCAATCAAATTGGGAAACAGTAGAATTCTTGTAGCTCTGGAAAGAACTGAAATCATGATAGGTTAAAAATGTATTGGAATTGGCAGCAAATAGACATGACTGGTAATATTTTTATAAACAGAAAGCCAATTAAGAATTAGCATTCAAGTTTATAACCATCTCAGTGAGGGCAGCAGCTAAGCATTTGAAATGAAATTGTTTTGAGGAGGCGAGGAGAAGACTAAATTGGTACAATTGAGGGGGCAGAAATACATATTCTCCAGACAGACACAGATACAATGAGGCAGTAAGTTGAGGCTGTAAGCAGCTTTAAGGATTTGAAAGTCTGGCAGAAGCAAAGAGGGAGAGGTTCAAGAATACAAATACCCTTGGAATGAAAAGTTGCTCTCTGGAGAGGAAGAGACTCTGGGAGCCCAGCACAGCAACCCTCCCAGAAAAGCCCAGGGAAGAGGGGTATGTTTCTGAGGATTCTACTGAGAGAAAAAGTTACTACCAACCATGTGCATTGGGTTCCTTGCAGGTATGCCTCACTTTCATTTACAATAAAGCTATACTCATTCATCTCATGGAAAATGAGTATATTTATTTGTAGGAGTGTGTATTTCAGATTTATGGGAGGAGGTGATGGTTTGTAGAGGTGGTGAGGTAGCACAGTGGATAGAGTACTGTACTTGGAGTCAGGAAGACTTGAGTTCCAATTCTACCACAAGCTGTAATGGTAATTAATTTAGCATATACTTAGCCCTTAGTAAGTTAGGACTAAGTAATTCTTGAAAGAAACAGAAGGTGTGAACTCTATCTCCCATTGCTGACATAACAGCAAGGATTTGGCTGAGACAGGAAGCCAGTGTGTGTGTGTGTGTGTGTGTGTGTGTGTGTGTGTGTGTGTGTGTGTGTGTGTGTTTAAGAAGAGTTCCAGAGACAGAATAAAAAATTTTCCTCCTGGTGGCTCCTGGTGGAGAGAGCAGAATTTTCACAGCATCTGGAAGGTGGGCTGCTGGACTGAGAACTGAGTTGGAGTTTTCTATGAGACCAGAATCTGGTGGAGGCTGAAGTGGATGTTGCCTCCTGGAAGGCTGAGATTCCTTCTGAGTCCTAGGGCCAGCCAAACTGCTGGAGGACTGAAGAAGCATGACTGGGATAAGGTTTTGTTTGTTTGTGGCTTGCTGGATCCTTGAGTTCCCAGGAACAGAAGTTGTGGAGGTTTTGAGATGTGCTGGATCCTGTGAACTTCCGTGTGAAACAAGAACTGCCTGGAGGACTGGATGAGAATCTGGGACCTGTCTGCCTCCAAATCCATGTGATGGTTTGGTGGATTCAGGTAGGAGCTGGAACCATGGAAGGGGATCCAGGGAATCTGAAACCACCTTGAGTCAAGAGGAAGAAAAGGCCTCTCCTTGGATATTAAACTTATGATGAGATTGAGGTTTACTAGACACCAAGGGGTGGAGGGTTTATATAATTTTCTAATGATTATATTTAGTGATGAATGTTACTTAGTAATTGTGAATCTGAATAAGTGACTGATTGAGTTAACTGGTGGGATAAGTGACTGATTAAGTTAATCTATGATTGCCCCATAAGTGGAAGATTGTTTATTGTATTGTGAGATGACTGAATGACTGAGTGAGGAGGCAAACCTCCTTAGGGAAACCAAATGATTATTCTTTTGTTCTTTGTTCTAAATACTGTGGCCACTGTAGTGAAAACTATGTGGCCATTCTAATGATAAGCTGTTGTGAACACGATATTGTGATTTTCTGTGATAAGATGTGATGTTGTCAATATTATATTGTGATTTGTTGTGAATGTTTGCCTTGATTAGTAATGGAATAAAGGGAGTGTTCACTATACTGTGTAATCAGAACCTTAAAAGCTGTTCACAGTAGCATTCTTTTGGGAAGCTGCTCATGCATGGAGTTACACAAGCACAGTTACTAGCTGTGTGACCCTGGTCAAGTCATTTAATTATCAATCAATCAATAACATTTATTAAGCTCCTAATATGTGCCTCTGTGCTAAGCGCTCTTAATTCCTCTTAGCCTTAACTTCCTCAGCTGTAAAATGGAAATAATATCTACCTCAGATAATTATTATTAGGATTAAATATTATAACATGTGCTAAACGATTTTCAAATTCAACAGAACATAAAATGCTAGCTGTTTATTATTATTATTACTATTATTATTAGCTAATGTTCTTTTTGTATCATTTTAGTAAATATCTTTTCTTTGAGCTAATTGTGACTACTGACTATCTGACTGGAAAGTGTGGTTGGGTCTCTTGAGTTGTAGTCTAGATCTAAGGTTACTCCTAGAACTTGGGAGGAGTGGCTTTAGACCACTGAAGGCAAGGAGTCCAGAGGCAGGGCCACATATTTACATATTTAGCTAGCTAACTCTTTTTATTTCACCAAAACGTTCTTACATTTTCTCTAAAAATAACAATTGAATCAATATCACCATTCCTTCAGGAAAAGGCATGAAACTGCTGCCCTAAGACCATATTCACATTTTCTTGTGACTGTCTAGACTGGAGCTTCTTTCTCCAACCATCATTTGCCATATTGTATTATGTGCTGGGATGGCATGTGTAGTCTGCTGGCATACTGACCACTCTCTTCATATATAGCTTTGTGAGACAGACTTCCTTTTTTTCTTTGTAAGCCCAATTGTTAGTTCAGAGCATAGAATATAATAAGTATAAAATAAATATTTATAAATTGATGGCATCTCTGTAGATAAGAAAGTGAAAAGTGGGTGGTTGGTGCATTTGTATTAGATGAACAACCATATTCAGAATGATGATTATTGGATAAATATCATTTTGAAGAATTATCTCTAGGGATGTGCTGGAGGAATGGAGTAGAGAAGATGATTTCCAACTGCTTGCTGTTTGTCCTTCATTCTCAAAGAGGATCATGACATTAGAGAGGTGATGTCATAATATGCAAGTGAACTGGAGTGAGGGAGGGCTGTGCAAAGTCACCAGTCTCACTTTCTCCTTCAGAGCCATCTGGGTCCAGTGGCCAAATATGGGTCAGGACAACTGGACATGGCCTAAGCTGCAGTAAGGAATCTTGGCCTTTTCAAGTTAGAGGCAGTGCCCAATTGGTGATTAAAATTTAATAAAGAAATGAAGCAAAGAATGGCCTCTTAAAAACAAGAAAAATAAATATCTGGGATGGGAAGATCCTCAAAGTTTCTGGACGAAACAGAAATGATTGTTATTTTAATCTCCAATTGCCTATATGGCTATGAATCCCTTCCCTGGATCCCCTCTTTCATCTAACCCATTCTACTCATTTTTGCCCAGTTAATTCCCACTACCTGTACTGCCCCCACCCCATTGCTGTCTATAAGTAAAGGGAATAGTCAGATTCTGTTGTCCCTACTAAATCCAATATGACCTTTACATGAATTCCAACTCCTAATTTTTAGATGGCATCTTCTCAGGTCACCTCAGGTCTCATTGATCAATTCTTTTTTTAAAAATTAAATTATTCATTTTTAGTTTTAAACCTTCACTTCCGTAAGTTTTAGATTTTCTCCCCTTTCCTCCCTCCCTCCCCAATACGGTTTGCAATCAGATATGGTCTCTACACATACACTCCTATTAAATACATTTTCTCATTAGTCATGTTGCATAGAAGAATTATAACAAATGGAAAAAAAAAACGAGAAAGAAAAAAAATTTTTAAAAAAGGAAATAGCCTGTTTTCTTCTGCATTCTGACTTCATAGTTCTATCTCTGGATGTGGCTGGCATTTTCCATCATATGTGTTTTGGAATTGTTTTAGGTCCTTGCCTTGCTGAGAAGGGCTAAGTCTATCAAAACTCACTGATCAATTCTAAACGTCTATACCACTTACTGCCTCTGTGGCTCATTTAGCAATTAACATACATTTCTGTATTATTCTTTAATGGTTTTATGTGCATGTCTTGTTTCCCCAACTAGACTGGATGTAGCTTGAAAGCAGGGACCATGATTCACATGTCATTGCATTCTCAGAGTCAAGAACAATGTATTTAATTGGCTCTTAGTACTTATGCTTCTAATGATGATTAGTGTCCTACTGATGTTTAATAAAGATCCCACCTAGGCTGCATATGTTCATAATTGCTACCAAACAGCTGAATATTATGCCATTTGTTTCTATTTTTTTTCAAATAGAAATCTTTAAAAATAAGAACAAAATATATTATTACCTTAAAACTGAAGACTTAATAGGTTCAGAAGACTTAACAGATCTAAGTTGGGGATAGATAGAGGAAGTAGAAAAAAAGCAAACATTCCTTTTTTCCTTCTTATGAACATAGGAGAGATGTTACTTTTTGTCTCATATGTTGAACAAAACTGAAAAGCTCAATCTAGTTATCAAGCTCAGGCAAAGAATGCCTATTAGCTGATTTGTGTATTTTCCCCAATAGCTTTAAGAGTTTTTAAACATAGTAGAAATATAATAAGCATTCCTCAACTAAGCAAATACATGATTGAATGAACTTATATAAGGTAATAAATTTGAGAAATATGTAGGTATACAAAAATGCCTTTCATTGATGAAAAATGAGAAATTAGTCTTCCTTTACATACTTTGATGAAAATGTTCAATCACTCCCAAAATATTTCTAGTACAATCTAGATCTTCCTTTGCTGACATTATTATCTATTTTGTGTTATATACATCTGTTTATATGACAAAATTTCCACTCACTAGACTGCAAATGTCATGAAGGCAGAAAATAAGTGGTTTAAATGTGTGTGTTTGTGTAAATACATATATGTATGTATCCATGCATATATTTCCAACTCCCAAAATTGTCTTTTAAATATATAATTAAGTGAATGTAATTATATATATGTATGGATATATATATATTTGTTAAATTAAACTGAATTAAATTTAAAATGTAGTCAGATAAAGCCTAATAATGTCAAATAAAATAAGTTCTCAAATCAAATAATCTCATAGGACCTCAGATGCATCAATTAATTCTTAAACTTGGTAAATTTTTAATATTTGTGGAGAAAAAATGGAATATGTACCTTAAAATATAGAGAAATCCTAGAACTTGTTTACTTAAGAATTTAAATCCTGAAAATAACCATTGTTTTATAGAACAGAGGAAACATACAATATAAAAAAAGAATGAGACTAAAATTCTAACACAGTTCTCATATTTAACATGTAGTCCTTCTGTGTGATTTCTCTCATTTGCAAATATCCTTATCTCTCAACAATAACCTCTCCCCCTGTGACTCACCTTAGGCATCTCTCTCAGGCCTCTTCTCCACCAGCTACCTGATAGTCAAGATCAAGGTCAAGATCCAAACCTCAAATTGTATTGTAGCCCTGTAGTACTCAAAGCAGCAATGATTTTCACCCTTACTCTAAGCTTTGCCTTTGTTTGTATAAGGAGATGCTAAAGTAGTTGTGTTTATCTTATAAGATGAAAGCTGTAATAACTTCCCAGTGGGAGGATTTAGATAATGCTAGTAAAGGATTAGAAAACAAATGAAAGCAATTCAGTCTACATGAGAAGGGGAAGTGGCTACACAGGTAAGTTGGTGAAGGAGATATAAGGTGGTGGATTCTTTCTGCATTCTGCACAAGTTCCTCCAGGGAAGGCTGGCCCTTGACAAAACTGGAAAGTCAGCAACATTTCCCTCCAACATATCCCCCTTTGCTTACCTGTCCCTCCCCCTAAAGCTCATGCTATCCCTCTCCAACTTGGTTATTAAAATTATAATTATTATTATTCATTTGCATCATTGGAAGGATGACAGGAAGACATGAAAAATGTACCTTTTATGAGTAGGAAGGCAGGAATGTGGCAACCTGTCTACCAGAAAGAGCACTTTGAACATACGGAAATGTAGGGGGCCTTTAGGCTTCTTTAATATGCATCTAGAAAAGAAGTCGTCAGCTAGGATCTTTACACTGTTTCTCTGAATATTATCTGTTGATTTATTTAATAAAACTGAGTCCTGAGAATCACTGGAAACTCAGCTTCCAATGGCACACTCCCATGCTGTGACTGGTGATGTGATAAGTAATTTGCTTTTAATGCGAGCACATACCACTTAGCACCATATTTAACTGAATGATGAAAATCACACATTTTTCATCTACTTGCTGAACTGGCACCCACTGTAATCGATCTAGTGTAGCCAGAGCTTAATGCTAGATACATTTTAATAGACCTCACTTTTAAATTTACAACAAGCATTTAAATGTTTAATTCCCTCATATTTATATCTTTATTCTTTAATAACATTGGACTATAGATGAATAGGCTGTTAAGATAACAAGAGCACAGTGGGTACCTAGAGAAAGTGAACCACTAAAAGGAGTCTTTTATTTACAGTTTGTAGGAATGAACACATTATGTGGATACACACACACATTTAATCCACAAAATAAATCAAAATAAAATCATTAGAAATAAAAATTGACAGTCAACTAATTCTTTATTTTGTTAATTGATATGAAGTTGCCAATAAGATTATAGCAGAAAATTATAAGTACAGATGAAGTATAAAGACTGGTAAACAAAACTTTTCTTACTGACAGTTACAATAAAATTGAAATTTTTAACGTGATTCATTTTATATCAGGTCAAAGACATGTCTTTAATTCTTAATGATTTTTAAGTGAGCAATGCCATTTAAATATGATAGCATCCACTTTGCATTTTGAAATAACACTTCCCTTCCTAAGACTGTAACCCCAAAATGGCTGTGCTTATTCTTGTCTCTTCTGGCAAGAACCAGCTCTAATGCTTCTGATATGAACGTTATTTTGCTCTCCAGAGGATAGAGGGAGTGAAAGCAGGAGACAGAATGGCAACTTCTAGAGTGCAAGAAATATTCCCTTCTTTTTTTGTGTTCCCAGTGCCTTGAACAGAGTCTAGCACAGAATTGATCCTTAATATATGCTTGTTGTGTTGAATTTACCTGCTAAAAACAATCCCCTTTCTCACTCTTCTTTATTGGATATGAATATAGCTACATATGTCTGAACAGACAAATGCCTCACTGGTCTTACATTATTAGTTCAAGTTATCATGCATGTAGCAAATAACATTAGTGATAAGAGAGGTCAACCCCTTAAGCAGGTGATTGTTATATGTAAGCACACTCCCAAGTAAGTTATACTGCTACTCTGACTCATAGGAGTCATCTGTCTCTCTCTCTCTCTCTCTCTCTCTCTCTCTCTCTCTCTCTCTCTCTCTCTCTTTCTCTCTCTTTCTCTCTCTGTCTCTGTCTCTCTCTCTCTCTCTCTCACATACAGATATGTGTGTATGTATATATGTATGTATGTATCAACATATCATAGATGTCAAATAAATGGAAGACAAAAAAGAAACTATTTTAATTTAATTTTACTCTTTTTTCAATTACCTTACATTTTTTCCCCCTTCCTCACTCTTCCCTTCTCCTATACCAATTGGGGGAGGATAAGGGTGAGGGGAGAAAGAAAATGAAACTCTTCACCACAAATGTGCATAATCAAGCCAAGCACATCTCCACACTGGCCAGATCTAAGCATGCATGTCTCATTCTACATCTTGAGTCCATCATTCCTCACACAGGAGGTGGTTTGGGTGCTTCATTTTCCATTTTCTGGAATTGTGGTTTGTCATTGAATTGATGGGTGTTCTCAAGACTTTAAAGATTGTTTTATGATGTTATTGTGTAAAGTATTCTTGTGATTCTGCTAATTTTCTTCTGCATCAATTCATACAAGTCTTCTAATGGAAGAGAAAATTTGAAAATATATCATAAAATCTCTATATATGTACACACACATGCAGATACACGTATTTACTTAGTAGGAACAAAACACTTCACATATGCCAATATGCACCTAGTAGGAACATTTTTAATAGAGAAAAAAAGATGAAAGAAAAAATATTTCAGTATATGTTTCAAAATTACAAAACAACACACATGACTGACAATAGAAAATTTAATAGACTTATTGAATTAGGAAGTTATTTGTGACAGAGCATCTTTTAATATTCAAATGATAATGTAACTCTGTGGTTCTCTTCGTGAACAATTCCTGGAAGAAGGCGTTTTTTTTTTTTTTCTAAAGGCAATAAGAAATTAGAAAGTAGTTAATTGACCAATTACTCTGCTACCCATGGGTTCTATTTTGCTATAAATAACCAACATATTGAATGCAAGTAAAGAGGAATGTGGCCCACGAGTAGTCTTTTAAGTGAGAAAGTTTGGGAAATGCTACTCAACACACTACAAACAAATATTTTTTTAAATGAAAGTAGAAGAAAAGATAAAAAAGCTTGAAATTAATTTAGACAAATAGCAAGCCATTGAAAAGATTGACCAAACCGGTTGTTTGACTTCATCTTCCAGAAATATTATTTAAATTCCTCCTATATGCACATCACTGTGCTTGATTAAATGAGACACTGCCATTGCTCTCTCTAGCTTACACTCTACCATGGTAGATGAGTTTCATGTCTCAATTCAGTCAAGACAGGTGATTAATCTGCTTAATGTAAAAACAAGGTAAGAGACAGAAGCTCACATTCCAATGTGGTATTTTTTCCCCCTCCCCTTCCTATCAAAATGTCAGTCTTGTCTCATAGACATAAAATTATTAGTATATCTCCCAGGTTTTGATTATTTTTCCTCTAACATTTTAAATTCCTGTGTGATCATTTAAGCAGAATAAGGAATAGAATCTCAGAGGACAGTTCAAGGGCAATCAGAGTTAACTTACTTAACCTCAGTGCCATAACAGATGAAATATCTTTAGATTTATTTTACAGAAGCTTATAGAGTCCTTATTTATTACTATCTGCAATAAAATTTGAGATCTTAGGAAATATGCAGTAGAATGTAAGTTTCATGAGGTCAGGAGCTTTTTTTTGTGGGGGGGGGCATCTTTCTTTTCACCATTCTGCCAACCAAATTAAATACACAGTAATCACATGATAAATGCTTGTTTAATTGGATTGTTGAATAGAAGCACTGAAAGGCACAGAAGAATTAGCGTATTTTGGGCAACCTTCAGGTATGAAAACCCAAATATCATTCTCTTATTATGGAAAACGCATCAGCTGTACTTTACATATAGAGCAAAGACTGCCTCACTTTTAATACCCGTATCATCACTTATTAGCAGAGTTTCTACCATACAGTAAATGCCTAATAAATGTTTTTAATTTATCCATGTATTTTTGCATGTCTGTATACATTCTCCTTATAATAGATTTAAGAGGTTTTGACAGACAATACTTAAAGTGGGATTAAAAGAATGTCCCAGGACAGTTTGTTCTCTCCATTTCCTTAATAGTGATACCAAATACCTTGTTCTTTCCTTTAGGTAGAAATAGGCTCAATAAACATTTATTAGGTGATTACTATGTGTCCAATCACTTCCTGTTGACTAGAAAGTAGAGAAGACCGTGTTGATATATTTTGTTTCTTCCAACTCATTTCTGCTCAATTTTCGGTTTCTACCCTTAATGTTTGGTTTTTAAGTTTACATTTTCTGAGACTACTATAAGAATAACAAGTCTAAATGGTGGTATAAATTGTCTAATTGATAGAAATGATGGGTAGACATTTATATACATATATATATATATATAAATTTATTGATCTATGTCAACTCGTGTGTAAAGCTCAAATGCAAGTATATATGCATATATATGTATGTGTATATACATGCACACACAAATATAGATGTAGATATAGAGATGTAAAATGAGACAGAGATAGCAATAGAACTAAAAATAAAGCTAAAGCTAGAGATAAATCATTTCCTTAAGGTCTTAGTGCATTTTAAACCACTAAAGTTTAAACAGAGAGAGGATTCTGGGAAGATGGCAGACCAGGAGAGAAAATGCCAAACTCTCCAGATTCCCCCCAAAAATGACATAAAAAAGCTACTTAGGGCAAACATAGAGCTATTAAAAATAAACTAGAGTTTGGGCAGAATAGTGGTCTTCCTGGGACAATCAGAGAAGATACAAAGAAAAATCCCAGGATGATATTTGGTACCCATGAAGAATAAACACCTCCAGACTAGTTATGCTTAAACAACAAAACATAAGCCCTGGGGGTAGCTGGGTTGGGAGGCAGCCTTGACCTCAACCACAGGAACTTTTACCCACAGGACAGTGAGGGGAGTTGGGCAGCTGAGCCAAGGAAAATTGGGGAAGACGGAAGAAATCTCTGCTGACAGGTTACACCAGACTCAGCTGAGTTGTGGAAACATGGCCCTGGGTGAGAAGCAACTGGCACTCTCCCAGTGAGTGCAGAGGCAGTGGGGTGGGGATGCCACTGGCTATGGGAACTTATAGGAAACTGGAGATGTCGGTTTCATAGAAGAACTTAAAAAAGATTTTAAAAGTCAAGTGATAAAGATTGAGGAAAAAACTAAAAAAAAATAATGAGAACAATCCAAACAAAACAAGAGAATTATGAAAAGAAAGTCAACCAATTAAAAAAGGACATGCAGAATCTTAAGGAAGAAAACAACTGCTTGAAAATCAGAATAGGACAACTCGAAGTCAGAGAAGTTATAAGAGATCAAGAAATAGTAAAACAAAATAAAAAGAGAAAAAAATAGAAGAGAATGTGAAATATTTCAAGAAAAACAACTGATTTGAAGAACAAATCAAGAAAATAAAACATAAAAATAAATTTACTACCTGAAAACCAAGATCAAAAAATGAATCTTGATACAGTAATGCAAGAAATAATTAAGGAAAATTGTCCTGAAGCATTAGAACAAGAGTGGAAAGGAGAAATAGAAAAAAAAATCCATTGATTACCACATGAAAGAGATCCTATGAAGAAAACTCACAGGAATATCACAGTCAAATTCTGAAACTCCAAGCTCAAGGATAAAATATTAAAAGCAACAAGAAAAAAAAATGTCAATATGCTACAATTAGGAAAACACAAGACCTTAGTGGCAGTGACACCAAAAGACTGCAGGTCTTGGAACGGAACATATAGAAGAGCAAAAGAACTGGGGTTCTGGCTAAAAATATGATGCCCAGCAAAACTAAGCATAATCCTGAGGTTGTTTTTTTTTAATGAACATTTAATGAATTTCAGATTTTCTGGGTTTTGTTAAAAAAAAAAAACAACTGAAACTAATAGAAAATTTGACATACAACAGCCAAGAGAAATATAAGGTGCATATCAAAGATTAATTACAGGGGACTCAATAAGGACAAACCGTTTACCTTTTACAGGGAGGAAATGTTAAATGTCTATGTAGGATTGTCATTAGTAGTTGGGTAGCTCACAAGAAGATTGGGGTAGACCCGAGTATGATATGATTTTCAAAAGTAAAATTGTTTAGAACCAGCTAAAAAGAGTAATTATCTTTTACAAATGAGGTATGAGAGGAAAAACTGACACAGAGGAATTAGAGAAGAGGAGGACTGTTAGTTGTGGAAACCTACTTTCTTAAGGAATGGTTTCAAGAGAAAATATGTATACATTATATACATATATGTCTATATACACAGACACATATATATGTATGTGTGTATGTATACATATACATATGTATATATGTATATATATATGTGAGTATAAATGTCTATATCTTCTAAATTTAGAAAGAAAAAAAATGCTAAGGGAATACGAAGCAGGAGAGTATAAGGGAGGGATCTTTAGAAGGGAAGTTGAGGGAATAAATTAAAGGGGTTATAGAAAAGTGTTTAGATTAATGGGATTTCTTGGGGGGGTAGTTTAAGTAATAGGAGGGCAAGGTAGCAAGTAGAAGTAAAACAGAGGAGTTAAGAGGGACAGAGAATAAGAGATACATACAAACATAAATTGAAGATCAGGAGGAGAATTTGTTAGACAAAAAGGAGCAGGGGTGGTAATCATGATCTCAGACAAAGTTAAGGCTAAAATAGATATAATAAAACAGAAAAATAGAGAATCTATACTACATGTAAGCCATATCTGTCAACGTCGTTTTGGACTATGTAAAATAACTAGACAGTATAAGCTGTCATGTAGGAAATGATGGGTTGGTGGACTTGGGAAAATACAGAAAGTATATGTTTGTAAGGGTGTGTGTATATATACACATGCATGTATATATTTACGTATATGGCTAAATATGTATTGTGTATATGCATATATATAGATACATATACTTAGAGAGATAGAGAGATAGATATGTATGGGTGTGTATGCCTATACACTTAACTGTAGCCTTCAGTGGAGGTGGGGGGGGGGAACAAACTAAAAAGTGTAAGCAGAGAACAAAAGAAAACTTAAAAGGAAGCAAAGACAAGATGGACAGCTCTCAACACAACACGTGATCTTTATTGTATAGGCTTTCTTGAAATGGAAATTTATTGCTGTATATTTTGAATCCTCTCTTAAGTTCTACTGTGCACATGACTGGTGTTTTTTTTTTATTTCTTAATTTGTATTAAAAAAAAAATGTTAAATGGTCCTAGGATTTTTTTTTTTGGTTCACTTTAAGTATTGACAAGTATAGCAACTTAAAACTATTAAATTTTAAAATTGTTTGTGAACACTTGGCATAACCATGAAGGTATATAAAGACATACACATGTATCTCTATCTATCTATCTATCTATCTATCTATCTATCTATCTATCTGTCTGTCTATCTATAGCTAAGATTTCATTTTGTCTTACTATATGTATTTTGCTGAATTTTTTTAGAAGTCATTTGATTTAGGATGATTAACTTTATATTTTTATTATCATATTCCCTTTGCCTCCCCATCCTCCCAAGGAAATTGTTACCTGTTGTTGCTGTTGTTATGGTTCAGGGGTGGGGAACCTGCAGCCTCGAGGCCACATAAGGCTTTCTAGGTCCTCAAGTGTAGCCTTTAGTCTGAGCTCAAATTTTACAGAACAGATAAAAGTCACACTTGAGGACCTAAAGGGCCACATGTGGCCTTGAGGCCACAGGTTCCCCAACCCTGTAGACTACGTACAAGCAGACCATTTCAACATGCCTGAAATAGCAACTTACCAGGAATCACATACATGGAGGTGCTTCTGCTACTATAAGAGTTTATCTAAGTTTGGTTTCTCTTGGGATACCAGGCTTACCTGGGGACAGTGAAATTTTAGGTAACCGCAACTATTTGGACGACCTCAGTCAATTTTAATCAGAAATAAATATGTACTTTCCTACTTTGATGCAATCGCTTCTCCTTTTTTCATCTCAAGTTCGGAGGACTCTCTCAGTACACTGTCTATTTCACGTATGTGGCTCTGTATAGCTGCAGCTACTTTACTGTGTAGAAAACGTATTCCAGTAATGTCACCAAATACCTGAGGGGGGGAAAATAATAATGCAATCCAAAGATGTTAATGGCAATGGAAAGAACAGAGGATTTGCAATAACAGGACGTTGCTTCTTGTCCTGTCTTTGCCCTTTAATGTGAATGTTACCTGGGGTGCATCACCTAAAATCTGAAGATTTCAATTTCCTCATCTGTAAAAAGGGATGGGGATTGAATTGAAGTAGATGGCCTCTAAGTCCCATTCTTGCTCTAAATCTATTTTCCTGAGCATGAACATAACTTTTCTTTTCAGCTTTTTTTTTGGTTGTAAATATCATTACTTGAAAGTTTCCTCTTCTATGACATTTTGTTCTGTCATATAAGAATGTCATCCACATTCTGCAGCTCCACAGCAGCTTACAATTTGGGTTTCATGGTTCAGTTCCATTCCCAGCCTTTGCAACATTTTTATAACAACTCTGCCAGAATATTATCAAGACAGAGTTGTGTAAATACGGCCACTAACACAAAACACCATGTCATGATTAGCTCTTTAAACATACGTGAAATGTGAGTTCCTCTAATTCTGCTTAAACCATGAAATGCTAACATTCGCCTATGTGACTGGCAGGTTCTTTGTTGTCTTTCATAATTTAGGATCTGATCTGTCTGAGGTGCATGGTAAACAAAATTGGGGAGAAAACAACAGCAGCAAAACATTCCTTTGAGCAAGAAATCACTGTCTCCAGAGAAGCTGTCTGTATACAGAGGACTGATTAGCTTGGAACATAACTAGTTTTCATGCCAACATCAAGTTTTACTTGTCACACAAAATTTGGGTTTATGCCTCAGTTGTTTGTAGTAAGCACCAATTTTATTCACTTCCCATGTCTTTTCTACATCTTGAAGGTATCTAATCTTTAAGAATTCCTCTATAGTATTTCTCCCTCACCATTCATGTACTGGAAATAACAGTAGTTGGGAAGGTGATTTTTAGCAAGTTATTTTTTTCTTACTTCTTTTTTTCCTTGACTTTTATACATCTATTAAGATGGTGCTTGATACCAGGATCAAAATGAAAAGATCAAAAACTTCTCTATGACTACACACACACACACACACACACACACACACACTTTTAGTTCCTAAGACTCAGGCCTACAGTAACCAGAAACAGCCTTAAAGAGTCTTCTAAACATACATGCCTCTAGAGCAGCGGTTCTCAACCTATGGGTCGTGACCCTTTTGGGGTCAAACAACCTTTTCACAGGGGTCATAGGGTTCACTTAAGACCATTGGAAAACACATATTTCCAATGGTCTTAGGAATTGAGACACTGCTCCTCTATCTGTCTCCAGGCGGGTCCACCCACATTCAGATAGGACCACTGCTCTAGAGCTATTATCCATAATGTCCATTTAAAGTTCTGTTAAAAAGAGAAACTCAAGCCAAAACAATAAAGCTTGACAAAAACCTGGCCAAGATGCTGTGAGAAACTTTAATTTCACTTAAATTATTATATTTACTTATGCATCCAGTTTTACTTTGTTGTCAGACTGCAGAATTTGGCTTACAATTTAAGTCTCTTTTCAAGACTTTTCATAAAATAACATTCTATGATTTTGGAGGCCAGAAGGAACATAGAGTCTTTGTGGATCCAAGCATATCTTCATGAGTACAGTGTGAGAGTGGACTCCTCCTTTCATTGCTTCTATAACTCAATCTTCTTTTAAATAATGGGAATGATCCCTATTTGGAGTTATCTCTCTCTCCTCTAAATCCATACTGTCTGTGCCCTCATGTGGAACCTATTATCACTTCACTTTATAAATTCTACAGGACAGCCACTACAAATCATTTCTTGGACATGATGATATTCCATCTCCTACCTTGTCCCTTTCCATGGGCTTCTACTCTCCTTTTTACTCTCCTGTAAATACTCTCCTTCCTGATATAGCTGACACTTGAAATCTTATGTCCCAATGAGGGCTTAGCTTACATCCCCTCCTATATCAAGCTTTTCCTTTTACTTCTGCAGATCTTAATTCTATCACCATCTGTAACAGCAAGTACCCCAGCACCCCCAGGGTGGCTGCTAGCACAGGTTCTTAGATCTGCTTTTCTAAAGGAAAGCAACTCAAAATGGGTTAACAATCTTACTTTAATCAATCAAATACCATTTACCTAGTTCAGGGGAAAAAGTCGGCACCCTGAACT
>CM053580.1:450725128-450745194 GCA_028627135.1 Pseudochirops cupreus
TCACTGCATTAACTATGTGTACCAACCTTGTGGTTACTGTAATGACTTTGACTTTCTGGTTTTGGAACTTGGTTTTCTGGTATTTGAATAAAGCCTTTGGTTCTCTCTTCCATGTGGAAAGGCTGTTATATTTTGTGATTCACAACTACATCAGCATAATCATAGCCACCGTGGGTATTGTGAATATTGCATTGGTATTATATGGGGCCTAGCTCATGGTTGAAAATAGTCTCATTGTTGTTTCACTGTTAAATGTTGTTATATAGTCAGAAAAGTTAGCATATTAAATGACCTGACACCAACTCAGTTGGTTTTCCTGGCATTTGAATCTGAGAATAAAAGTAATTTGTCCACCAAGTAGTAAAGTATGTGTCCTGAGGGCCAAGGCTTTCCTCCTTACCCCTTAGGCCATGTAGCCCCAAGAAATGGGCCCCAGATTTTATTCCCTTTATTCATTAACTCTATTCTAGTTTCAGGGAGTGGAATCTTTGATGCAATAGAGGAGTTCCAACCACAGGGATCTAGGAGCCTACAAATACAGGCCAGGTGTTGTTGTTGTGTCAGATCCCCATAGAATTAGAGTCCATAGAGGTAAGCCCAACTGGACTTTGGCCTTGATCTTGGTGTGACAAATGCTATGCAGTGGCTGAGTTAAACTGTGAGCCTAATCCCTGTCTCTTACTGCCCTCACTACTGAATGTGATGTGATAAATGTTTGCAGAAGTCTAATGAGATCATCCTCAAGAAGTTCAGAGTTGTTGAGGAATGCAGTGTATGCAATGAAATGGTACAAAAGGTATAATATGGAATAGGAGCATCTCCCTGGCAAAACTGTGATCCACAATCACCAATACATACTATTGACTCATAAAATTTTAAAAAATATTTTAATAGATGTCACCATACAAAATTCTTACAAAATTCAAGTTATATGGAATTAAAATATTTAAAAAATGTCGAGGTGTATCAGAAAAAATCACAACCATGTGGGAACTAAATAAGATATATAACATACCCCTTTCCCTGTTGGCTTCTAGATTTTTTCTGAAGATGTTCTCCTTAAACCTACAAAATGTGATTTGATATGCCAGTGCTTTTATTCAATTACAACATGCTATTATTTTAGCTACCTGTGCAATAATCTGCAGGCATTAAATATAAAAATGCTAGCTACACCACTGAAAAAGATGAGATCTATATAAATGATAAAAATGACCATGTCAACCATGATGATAATAAACTTTTCACTCCAAGACTTTTATTTAATTACAGTAAGCATTTATTTTATCCACCTGTGCAATGATCTGCTGAACATCAAGCAAAATATTAGTAGTATAGTGATTTGAACCAGGACTGTTTCAATTTAAACTCTGGTGGGGAGTGGCAGGGGGAATGTGAGACAAGAATGAAAACACACCACCACTGACAACAACAATAATAATAACAAACTCCTACTTATATAGGGCTTTATACCTTACAAAGTCAAATACATACATACTTTCACACATACATATATATGTATGTGTGTATATTTATATGTGTGTATATATGTATATACACACACACACATAGATATATACACTTAGACACACACAAACATATATACGTATATATGTGTGTATACATACATACACTTATTTGATCCCGACAACAACTCAAAGAGAAAGATGCTATAGTATTTTCATTTTAGTGATAAACTGAGGGCTTAGGAAGGATAAGTAACCTGTCCTAGATTTCAAAGCTACTAATTGTTTGAGACAGGTTTCAAATCCATGTCTTCCTGATTCCGACTCCAAGCCTATACATCACATTGTCTTTCTAAAAAACTAGGTATACTATATAATTCCCTGGTCTTCCTATCCAATAATCCTGTCAAAACAGGAAATAAGGTTAGTTTGGCATGAATTGTTCTTGATGATATAGAATTCTAGATATTGACAAAACACCTCTTTAATAAAATTTAAAATGTTGCCCAGAATCAAATTTAGCGTAGACATACCTACAGAGATCAGACTTCATTATCTTCTTTATTTTTTTGCTTTTTTAATAGGAAAGCATGCCTTCTCAATTCTTGAAATATTTTTTGTCGACCATTTTCAATGATCTCTTTCAAAGACCATTGATGGTGACTTAGTAATCACATCTGCCAGTTCTGTCAGTACGTTTAGTTCAAATTTATTTGTGCATAAATCACACTTCCTCACTTATTTTGGATTCCATTTTCATATAAACTTTTTTTTTTCTGTCCTCTCCAATCCCAAGATCATTCCCTTTGCCAAACACCACCAGGAAAAAATAAGAACAAGATAAAAGATTAGTTGGCCCGTCTTCTCTCCTACATGCATTTTCATTCCACCCCAAGGTGAAAGGTCCTAGACCTTCTCCAGTTCTCCTTTCCTCAATATTTGTTGTCCTAACCATTTCTCAGTAATCACAACTCATTCTTTGCTTTATTTCTACTGTAATTATTTTATTAAGTTGTTTTTTATAGCTATCTAGTTTGTCTGGCTATTAAAGTCTACTCAGATACGGCCCACTGTGGAGATGAGATGTGATTATCAATACTAGTAGTCCATATAACATAACCTCATCTAAAGTAAATAGCTAAACAGGCTTCTGATGTCCTTTTCTTGAAGGACACTTCTGCATCCATAACATACATTGCCCAGTTTTATTAACACAAAGAAACCTTAGATATTAGAAATAAAACAAACATCTCCTTTAACAGTGATTTCTTAACAGCATAATCTTTATTAAGGTCTATGTATGGCTACAAATATACAGCTCCAAAATATCAAATTACTTCCATCACAAGATTGGTAAATGAATAAAAAATAGATTAAATATTCTGACATTGTGTAGAAACAACAAATAGCTGATAGGATTTTTCACTGAAACTAAGTATATAGCAAATTCTTCAAAAAGAATTTTCAGATGACTGTCCCATCTTATGATCCTTAAAGAGATAATTGGTGAAGTGTACTGTTTCTTTTAGGAAATTCACAATTAGGAAATGGACATAAGATTTGGAACTGTATGTGATGTATCTGTATTACTTATTTCTTAACACTTTTTAGTCGAATTTTTAAATGTTAAAAAACAAAATTCATCATTCCTCAAAAGGAAATCACTGGAAATGATGAGAAGCATCAAATATGTTCGAACAAATTAAGGTGGCCTAGCATGTTTTGATTTTTCCCTTATTGTTTTGTTCTCTTGAACATTTACTCCTCTGTTTATAGTTGGTACAGAGAAGAAAACAAGTGCCTTATGTGTATGGGAGATCTATCCTCTGATTACCTGAAGGAAATTAAAAAATGATACAAAATGCAATAAGGCAAATGGAATGTTGAGCAATTATTCAGGCAATCTGATTGGCTAATGTACAGGGCAGTAATTCCTTAGGCATTCTCAAAGAGTTTGTACTACCCACAGAGATATGAAAAAATTCCCTTGTCTATAGATTCCCCTTGGGAAGTCAATGTAAATTAATGTACTTCTTCATGTTCTGCATAAAAAGGGACCTCAAAGGCAAGGAATGTTTGTCACAAACACTATTGAAGGTGCATTGCATTATTATTACTATTCATAATAATGGCAAAACTGTAGCTTCCATTAAGTAAACCATGAAAATACTACTCTTTTTTGATTCTTGGCTTTTGAAATCATTACCTTTGGAAAAGATCATTTTTTGTTGAATTAATAACTAAATGGTGTCAAAAGTATTCAGACATCAACTCAGTCTAGTCAGTTATTGATCTTCTAGAACCACAATGCATCTGAATTACTGATGTCATATGAGCATGATGGTCTCTGTTTCATCTCTTCAGGTTCAGAAAAAGTGCTAAATATGAATTGTATCTGGCCCCTGAACAAATAAAAACCTTTCCTGACTTTTCCTAGATTCTTTTTTGATTCAGAAATGTCTGCTGAGCATTTTGAGAGCCCTCATAATTTGTAATCTACAAAGCCTATTATTTCTTCTTCTTCTTTGAGGGGGGAAGGCAACTGGGATTAAGTGACTTGCCCAAGGGCACACAGCTAGTAAGTGTCAAGTGTCTGAAGTCAGATTTGAACTCAGGTCCTCCTGATCCCAGGGCTAATGCTCTATTCACTGTGCCCCCTAACTGTTCCCTAAAATCCTATTTTTAAGGCCTGCTTCCAGAACTGATTTCTAAGCATCAGAACTGGACTTCCCAGTGAGTAGCCATGTTTGTTGAACAACCTACAGAAACACCTTTCACTTCATGAAGTGATGAAGTATTGCTTAGATTCAGAGTAATATGACAGTTCTTTTCCATGCCCACAAATGGTATAGACTAGTAGAGAAAAGTCAGTTATCCCTTTTTCCCTTTCAATTGTCATCTAGGTTGTTAGCAACACATTCTTCCTCTTTTCTAATCCATACTTCACAGTCTTTTGGACAGCTCAGGTTAAACCCTTCCTCTGTTTAAAATGAATCTATAGTGTTCTACTGCATATCAGGCTCAAACCCTTATCCAAGCATTGAAAAAGTTTGGCAATCTAGTATCACCTGTATTTCCAGTTTTATCTCCTACTATGCCACTCTGCTTATTCTCAAGCTCAGCCTAACTGGACTGTGCATTATACATCATACATGGTGCATGCTTTCTGACCTCTGTACCTCTACCTTCTTTCTTCTGAATGCTATCTTCATCCCAATCTAAAAACCCAACTCAGATGGCAATCCTTCCTTGATTTCACAAGCTGGTAATGAGTATTTACTTCTTCACTCCTCCAAAATGCATTTCTCACACATTATTTTGCATGAGTTCTTTGTACAGGAATCACATCCCATTATTGGACTGGAAGCTTCAAGAGGGCAGGAAAAAGGCAGTAGTACACTCAGTGTTTTAAACTTATTATTAAATATTAATATTTATATATTATAATGATTATATTGAATTATATTAATTACGTTTATTCAATTTAAATTAAATATTAGTAATAAACATATTAAACCTATGCACCTGACACAATGCCATATATAGAGAAGACAGTATAAATGTTTAATTGAATTGACTATGACTTCCATTTCAAGCTCTTCCCATATGATTTATACTCATGTGAGTTTTCTATACACATACATATACACATTAATGTAAATGTCCATATGTGTGTATATACACAAGTATGCATATATATATATACATATATATATATATATATATATATATATATATATATATATATATATACATACACACACATATGTGTTTGTATGTGGGTATGGGTTTGGGTGTAGTGGGAGAAAGATAACTATATCAGTTGATAGTGAACTTTGGAATGGATCCTCATGCAGGTACACAACGACAGTGGTATTTTCATAAGAATTGTATACAATACTAGATATGGGTATTAAGGATTTCAGGTTTCTATATAATTACATTAGTTGTGTGACTATCATGTACATCTACAATATCAAAAT
Organism: Pseudochirops cupreus; assembly: GCA_028627135.1. Classification (NCBI taxonomy): domain Eukaryota; kingdom Metazoa; phylum Chordata; class Mammalia; order Diprotodontia; family Pseudocheiridae; genus Pseudochirops; species Pseudochirops cupreus. Next base: position 450,730,578 of record CM053580.1, read on the forward strand.
TATCCAAATATGTTGGCAGTTTTTCATACACCTTTGTAATAAAGTGAAATTTTAATTTTAATTTTGCATTTTTTTGTTTCTTCTGTGAGGAACAAACTAGCATAGGTGTTTGAGAAGAAATTGCATCAAGGTACAAAGTATACAGACTAAGTCTAGACAGGCAAAAGGATTGGTGCTCATATGCATTGACCTGCAGCTGTCACCAATTGGATTCCATGACCTCCTATTAGCTAACAGCTCTCTCAGGATTCTCTAATTCTTCACAGATCTAAAGACAATTTCATTTTTGAGACCAAATACACTATGTTAATGGGGATGGATCCATAAGATTGTGTTGCTTGATTATTTTCCTCTTCATTCATCATGCCATTTTACAGGATAACCAAGGCCAAATCTGAAATCATGGAGAGAAAGAAAAATAATAAATATAATTTAATTTCTTTATATGTAATGCTGTATTCTAGAAAGAACACTGTCTAGGGAGATGAGATCCTGGCTCCAGTCTTCCTAAACATTCAATAGTTGATAATTTTTGGAAATGATGTTCATAATAACAAATGTTAGAGGGGCTGAAAGAAAATGGAAACATTGGTACACTATTAGTAGAGCCTAGCCCATTCTGGAAAGGAATTTAGAATTTTCTGCCAAAGTTATTAAATGCTATGTCACACTGGACACCCTGGCTGTCATTCCCCAGAAGGCCAGGTATGTTAAATTTCACCCATTCTCCAGGGTTCTCCAATACTCTTAAGAAGGTTGGGAGTATCTATGCTCTCTGCAACTGGTTGCAGTCCCGAATGATGGTGTTCCCTCAAGTGTGGGGCATTTCCAGCACTAAGTAGTAGCAGGTTCTTCATTTACAATTAGCCAGTAACAGTCATATTAACTCATACAGTGACATAAATACTCACTTGAAAGTTATAATCACAATTACATTAATCCCAACATGTGAGAGGAATATTTTTCCCCACTTACACCTTCTCAGTCTCTATGGAGAGGGAAATGATTAGGTTCAAAACTTATTTCACTTCCTATAGAGAACAGTTCCCAGTTCTAAGTCCCCTAAAACATCCCCTAACGCTCAACTCTCCAGTAGCTGGCTTCCCTTCTGGCCTGGCTGGCTGCACCATACAACTTGGAATTCATGAGTAGCTTAGCTTGAACTTCCAGTTTGGTGAGTGAAGTGGAGATTACCACCCTACACTTGAACCTAAGCACAAATGATACAGAATAAATACAATCATCTCCAGTCCCATTTTAAGCCAAGACAAAAGAGGGAGCAGAAGGAGGAAGTCCTTCCACTCTCATGGTGTTCTGTTCATGATGCCCAGGAGGTGGGCAAACTGATTTTCACCCTCTGTGCATAGCAAAACAAATAAGCAGGAAAAAGAAGGGCTATTCCAGTCTGGTCATTTTTAAAGATGCAGACCATTACAATTATGAAGCGCCTCAAAGGATGCTACACCTACTTACAGTGGTATGGGACTCAGAGTGTCTTCATGTTAGGCACTCTGGATGTGCTCCAAAGATATTGTTATATATGTATACCCTTTGACCCAGTGATATCCCTGTTAGACTACTAAGCAGATAACACAAAGTTTTTTTTAATGAAAGAAAAAGGATGTATCTGTATTTTTTTTTAATTTTAGCAACTTTCTTGGTAACAAACAAAATCTGGAAATTAAGGGGTCAGTTTACCATCGGGGAAGTTAAACAGTTTATCATATAAAAACATAATGGAATATTATTATTCTATAAGATATGATGAAATGAACAATTTCAGAGGAGATGCAAAAAATTTCAATGAATTGATGCAGAGTAGATTGAGCAGAGAAATTTATACCATGCAAAATTATAAAGCAAAACAACTTTGCATCACCTTAGAATTTTGGTCAATGCATTTGTGATCAGAATACTAAAAAGGAAACATGATTCTCAGAATGATGAACTTAAAATGCAAAGACATACATTTTCAGGTATTGCCAATTTGGGAATTTATTTTGATGGACTCAGAATATTTACTATGAAGATTTTATTTTGTGGTTATTTAATTGGTTCTTGAATTATAAATGCATTATAAAATAAAGAAATTTATTTTTAAATCACAATAACAACTCATGCATAAAATAAAATTTAGTTTTTCAAAGTTCTTAAGATAATATCACACATTTGATCCTCTAAAGGGCACAATAAGTTATTTATCTATCTAGTTATTTACATGTCTTCTTCCCATTAGAATGTAGGCTCCATGAATGAGGGACTAATTTTGCCTCTCTTTGTATTCTTAGGTCTTAGTACATAACCTGGCACATAGTCTAAGTTTGAGAGTTAATATATAATTAAAGTGAAGACCAACTATTGGGATAAATCTTGCCTGATGAAAGGAACAAGAAAGTAACATTTTCATAGCCATGGGGTCATAGAGTAAAGCCTGGAAGGCACTGAGTCATTTCTTTTACACTCTTAATTTTACAAGTGAGGAAACTGAGTTTCAGGAGATGAAATGACTTACATAGGGTCATACAGTTAATTAAGTGGCAGAGTCAATATTTAAAACAAGGTCTTTTGACTACAAATTCAGCACCCTTTCTTATTTGTTGTTGTTTAGTAATTTCAGTTGCGTCTGACTCTTTGTGACCCCATCTGGAGTTTTCTTGCCAAAGGTACTGAAGTGGTTTGCCATTTCCTTCTCTAGCTCATTTTAGGGATGAGGAAACCGAGGCAAACCGGGTTAAGCAATTTGCCCAGGGTCACTCAGCTAATACATGTCTACAGATTTGAAATCAGTAAGATGAGTCTTTCTGATTCCAGGGCCAGTGTTCTATTCTCTGAGCTATCTAGCTGCTCTACTTTCTTACACAGCTCTTGAAATCATTTCTTGATCTGCTTTATATCAATAACTGTTTAGTCACCTACTTCACTGTGTATACCAGATCTACTAAGAAAGCAGAAAGTTACTGAATAGTTAAGACTCAAAACACCTTTAGAGATTATATGGTTGAACCTTATGATCTAACACACAAGCAAACTAAGGCCTATGAGTGATGTGTACATGGTCACAAAGGCAAAAAAGGAAGCAGCCTATGATTTCAAATCAAGTCTTCTGCTACAAAGTCACAGAACCTACCACATCAAAAAGCCACTTCTAGTCCAATGTCATATTCCAGCCTTTCTAAAGCAGAAGTTACACCTTGTCAGCATGCTTTTTCTATAACTTATTTTAAAAAGGAAAAGCTAGCAAATTGTATTTGGGATTTCTCTCTTCTCTCTCATTTTCTTTTTTTGCACTAAATCCTTACTTTGAAAGTGTAGAGAAAACTTCATTTTGATGAAAATCTGTCTTCCACTGAAGACTTACAACTGTTCTGCAATTTATAATTTTAATGAATTTTCTGGGACACACAGAGGTATATGTAGTACACTCAGGTTCACATTGGTAGCATGTGTCAGCCTTGACTTGAGAAGAGTTCTTCATAAGGCTGAGATCAGCTCTCTGTCCATCATGCCTGTAATCTCTGCAATTCTTTTGTTTTCTTTCATCTAAAGGGCTATTCCAGAGTTCAGTTTCAACAGTAAAAATTAGATTTTTTTGTTCTCTCTTCTTGAAACATACTGTTTGTGGCAAAAGGTCAAAAGTCAAACTAGCTCTAGAATGGAATTTAACAATGTAATTCTAAATGATGGAAGGAAATAATTGTTTGAAAAAGTTTCCCATGCAAACACACCATTGAAAGTGGCCATCTTTGCCATGTTTCTATTTCCTTGAATAGTTACAAACTCTAAGAGTGAAGTTAATGTTTGGTTCACAGAGAACTTTGCTTCCCGAAAAGAATAATATATAATATCTTGTATGCCAATTAGTTGGAACAAATATACTCTAATTTGCAATTATTATTTTATTACCATTATTTTAAATGAATCCGTCCTTGAATTAAGGCTATCTTTGGTTTAGTAACAGTACTATATGGACTGCTATAAAAAATGAGCAAGGCTTTCAGCCATTTATAATAAAAGCTGAATGACTAAACAGACCTACATTTTTTTATTTGCATTAATGAGCTCATTCCAAAATATATATGCAATAATATCGAAAATTAAGTTATAAATGTAGGGATGTGCTACTAGTCACCCTGAAAATCTGCATGTGAATGCATAATAATCACAAATCTACAATATTACAATATTAAAAAATACCCACAATTAAATTATCATGTGGAAATAATCATAATGTTATTGGAAACTCAATTATTGTGGCAACCCTTGTCGGGGAATTAGCAGGCTATGGCAAAGGCAAGTCAGACCTGAATTCATCAAATATATATTATCACAATATTACATGTTCACTTCGATTCCATGCAAAGACAAACATCCTCACTCACTAGTATCTGCTCAATGCATTTGTATTATTCATGAACAACTCTGTGATCTATTATACATACAAAACTGATTGTACGCTTGTTGCCGCAGGCTACAATGCAGACACACAGAATTAATTTTATTATATACACATGCATGATAATTGTGAAGGATTCGGTCAAATACCAAACCCTGCTCCTGTGCTCCATTATTTCACTTTCCTAAAAGAAGGTCGAAGGTCAGAAGCAATTTCTCTGTGGTGACAGTGAAACTCTTTGTCATTTAGAGTAGAAAGTTCCTGAGTACTAATGAGCCCAGATCTGTGATGAATAGCCCATACACCCTTTCATTGCTAAAGCAAATGAATGAATAAATAAAATTCATTTCATTGACACCAACAACAATTTCAGACCATTCTGTACTCTTATTAGCAATTATTATAACATTTTATGTCATTACAGTCTGAAGTTAAGACTATGTGTGTGTATGCATATATAGTGTGTGTGTATATATATATGCATATATATATATACACACACACACATATCTATCTATGTATTATATGTATATATCATATGTGTACATATGTACTTGTATAAACATACATATAAACATACACACAAACATTCACAAATGTACATAAAGGCTCCAATAATAAAAATCTCACTTTTTGCCAAGATTGAGATGCCAGTTTAAATAATTAAATCTACAGAATGTGCCAACTATTCAATAAGACAACTAATCAACTCAATGGGGGAATCTTTGTCAAAAAATATTGAGTGGAATGATATTTCACTTTTTTTAACCAGTTTGTAGGGGTGATATGGTGTTATCATACGTGCATAGCCATCCTTCAGGTTGTCAATGTCTAGTTTCAATTGATAACATTATTAAATAAAAGACTTTTAAAAAGCTATACCTTTGTTTAAGAAAAAAAGAATATTCTCAGGTTATATAATTTCCTAAAAGCATTAACTGAGAAAGTAAACATCACATACTTTGTCCAAATCTCCATTGTTCAAGGGAAGGACACCCGCAAGGTCATACTAATATAATGTACTAGGTTTTTCACATAATAAAAATGATAAAAACCAGCCTTCCTGGTTCCCACCTGCATGAAATCATTGAGGAGAAGAAACATGCTGAAGGAAAAATTTTATTTAAAAGAATCACACAGCACTACGGTTAAATTAATGATATTTTACTCTTTCAAATTAGACAGAGCAGTGCCATTTTAAAAGGTTCATTACTAGAACCTATATGACTTAGATCTGTCATGATTTAAATAAATGGGTTCATTGGTTTAATAAATAAGCATCTCTCTTTTTAAAATTTTAAACATTTTGCCTATCCCCTTCCCCCCCATGAGAATTATACGTAAGCAAACACCCAATGGTCTATTTTAAAAAGGTAATTGGTGGAAAATGTTTTACTTCCTCATTATAGGACTATATGAGGTTATAAGGTTAATGTGTGTATTTTATCTTTGCTCTAAATCTGTCTTTCTGTCAGTCTGTCTCTGTCTCTCTCTCTCTCTGTGTGCATGTGTATGTTCCTAATGTTATGACACTAATTTTGAAGGTTGGTATCATCTGATATGTAAACACTGTGCATCCATTCAGTGATATCCATGCTTGGTGGTCCATATATTTAATGAAATGTTAGCGGGCAAGCTTTCTGTTTGTATATTTTAAACCATATATATGAGGCTATAAAAGGACTGGTTGGATTGGATGAGCTGGCTTTGAAAAAAACATATGAGAACTCAGCAATCTTGTTAGGCAATGAAAATCATGTGCATATTAATTATGCCTTTACATGTTTCCCAAGAAAGATCTTTTAGTTTTCCATTAAGTTTTGTTATGTGCTTGTCATTTCTTGAATTGAAAATTTGTCTTTCATGTGTCCATGAAAAAGTGTATCTATTTAAGAAGTGTTAGAATGTATTGAGAAAATCAAATGGGAACGGGGAATATATCAAAAAATGTGTTTCCCAGCAAGTTCTGTGATTCAGGCCTTAAATATCTGACTGGTTTTTCACCCTATACTTTCTATGTAGTCATGTGCTTCACCATTCTTAATCATGTCTTGCTGTAATATATTTATAACAACATACTGTAAATGCAGGTGTTATGATAAAGCTTTTCTCTGCATGCAGAAACATGATTACAGTGAGGGTGAGGTTGGTTGAGTAGGTTTGAAGGCCTCTTCTCTGGTATTTATTAGTGTACCATAATTTTCTTATGAGCTACCTTGCTGCTTGTCTAATTTTCCACAAATTTCGAAACTGAAAATAGTAGAAAAGAACATCTGTCCTCAGAAAGTTAACACTTCTGGTTTGTTTTTGTTTTTTTCATGTTTATTATTTTTATGGGCATTTGATGTTTTTTGTTACTACTCTCCCTCAATCTCCACTACCCTGGGAAAAAAGAAAATCACTTGGTTGGAGAGGAAAAGGATGATAATTTGCTTCATCTCTTTTTAAGCACATTTGCAAGGTACCTTTAACACTTTAGGCCGAGCTCACTTAGCCCTGAAAAGAAATGAATACTGTATAATCCATATTGTATAGAAATGTATCTTATCTGTTAGAGAATCCAAAGTCTGTCCTTTGGAAAAAGCAGAATAAATAACCCCACATTTTGGGATTACTGATTGCCATAGAAAATTATGATCAGGTTAATAATACATCAGACTACAGTGAAAAATATTTAGGGAATCCTGTGACCAGATTTAAAGCATGTGATTAATGACTTGTTGTCTTCTAGTTGTTTTTCGTTTTTGTTTTTCCCAGATTAACTTGACAACATTGACATGCTTGTTGGCCTCAGTCCTGCCTTTTAGTTTCTTCTACTACAAAATTCCTCAATGAACAGAAGGCTCCTGGCAATGTGGAAGAAATCCAACCTACACCTTTCTTTGTTGGCCTGGTACTCTTCTCTCTAGAAAATAGACCTGGATCTTTGGCCTTTTGCTTCCTCAAAAGCAGAATACTTTCTTAAATAAGAGGGACACAAAAGCTCCTCATTTCCAGAAAACACCAATACCAACTGACATTTGAACAAAGAAAATGTCCTTATCTCTAAGCTTGGGAACTATTACTTTTCTCATAAAGCATAACCCTGGGGTCACGTAAGCCCGTTTCTCATGATTTGCATTAGATGTTCTTTGAGACACAACATTAATCCAATAATAATTAAAATGATATACTGTACTATTAACATTCTCAAATCTTTAAAGCAAAGTGATCTATGCCTGCAGCCCGGCCCAGACTGGCTAATTAAACAGCATACAGTTGTAAATGGCTATTGGAAGCACTTCCCCATTTAAAAATACAGCCCTGGAAAGTACAGTATATAGTGACAGGACATCCTGGGGATTGATCACCTTTAAATAGAGACCTGCAAAATCCAAGCAGCAGGTTTGGTTTGAAACTTGGCCTCAGGGTTTGCTGGTATCTGGCATTTTGGCAAGTGGGTGACTCTGCCTGTCTTGGTCCCTTGAGAGCTGCAGGAGGCTGGCCTGTGTGAGCCAGGGTCACAGTATTCACAGGAGTTGAAGAAGTGAGGACAACAGCTGGGCTCTCCTTGCTGAGGCCTCAAGCCACTGCTTCCTACATGAGTCAGCACTGTCTGGAATGGGAAGGCATCACACAAAGCACCTGGCTCCATTCCATCCAGCAACCTCTAATCTCCCTGTGATGGTCCTATGAGCCAAAGGATTGCTCTTTAAAGCCCTGCTACAGGGGCTGACCCTAGTTCCCCTCTTTATCTGGTGCAAAAGCCGAAGGAATTAAGCAATCTTGATTCCAAACTCCCGCCTCAAAGTACTATTAAAGTTGCTAAGCAGATTTTTCATCTTACCTTTCACTCTACAACTGACCTTTGCATGTTCAACAAATCAAATGGCTTTATGCATCCTTAATCCCTTGAAGCACAACTGAATAACATGGAGAGGACCACGCCAAAATAAGGGAGTGGTAGCCTGGCTTGGTTTGGGAATTCTTTTATTTTTTTTTTCATGCTTCACTTTCCTTCAAGAGCCCATGATGAAGACATAAGATAAACTTTACCAGTCCTAAATAAGCCATTGACTTGGAGTTGAAATAAGTGAATATTTTCAAATTCTCCATGTGTCGGGTAACCAGCTTAGTTCAATGCATTTTATTGGTTAACTGTTGTTGTTTTTGTTTGTTCTTTTGTTTTTGTTTTGAATTCCTACTATTTACAGTAGGAGACTCTTTGCATAGATAGTTGGTTTCCAAGACTAGGAGACCTAAATTCAAGCCCCACCCTCTGGTGCATGCAGGTTGTGTGGCCCTAGCTGAATCAGTTAACCTTTTGGTGTCCCACATCACTCTCTTCAGTCAATCAATCAGTCTATCAGCATAAATGTATTAATTAGTCACTCACAATGTACCAAGTACTGTGATAGGCACTAAGAAACTAAGGATCTCTAAATTGTGGTGCAGCTTTTATTTTTTCTAGAAAAAAATGTCCTTATGTGAAATTTTGTACTCCAATAAAATCAGAACTAATTTTGTCCCATACTGGATATATGACCCTGGACAAAATAACTTAACCTTCTGATGTCCTAGGCAATAAAACAGAGATGTCATTAAGTTTGCTGCCCCAAGACTACATACAGCCTACAATACTCCCCACAGTATGCTGGCCAAACCAGATTGGGAAGTATTTAACAAAATAAATAAAAAGGTAATAAAACAAAACCTTTAATATGCACTTTCCTAAGTCAACATTAAGACCACGAGGATCCTAATGTCATGTTTTAATGGCTACCATTTCTATTTGGATTTGACATCACTGCTTTAAACTATGACATAGATCTGTTGCCTATCGGAATTGGAGAGGATTTGTACTGATGGTAAGTTTACCACACAGATGATATCATAGATATCACCCTTTTCTCCCATCCCCTGGGAAGAAAAAAGGGAATGAGTCAAAGGAAGGAAAAAAACAGCAATGCAAATAAGATCCCCATGACATTTCCCTTTCTGTTGAACCTAAGGAGAGAATTAATGAAAACTTTACTCTGGGGTATAAATTTGTTACCCATATGCTAAGAACTTGGGTGTGTTCATGCACCCAGCTTCTCCTGATGCCTGAACATGCCCAAAAGGTGGGTTAAATTAGTCAACAAATACAAGCCCTGGAGTTAGGCTATGCCTTTTGAAAAGTAGTCACAAGCTTAAACTGTCATCTCTTAAGACACCAAAGGAAAGAGTTCTGATCTCTTTATGGAGTGGGCTTAACAGTACAGGTTGAGCTGAGAGGTAAAGTAAGGTGACCACACTGAAACAGTAAGGGAAAATATAACCCAGAAATTTCTGGGTAAATTTTCTGGTTTCTCAATAGAGTAGGCAAACACAGAGGTCACCCTTCCCCCTTCCTACCAAACCAACATTCACCTTGACTAGGAGCAGATGGAGAACAGTGGGATTCTGCCTTGACTTTAATCTACTACCCCTTGCCTGATGGGGATTGAAGGAGCAACTTCTAAATTAACAAACAAGCTAGGTTACTGTGAGAAGGAAGCCTTAGGGGGAAAAAATGATAAAGAGATTGTGTAATAGAGGGAGTAAGCATCAGGAGAGCTTTTTCATTTTAGAATCTTCTTTAGGACAACCTGAGAAAAACTTTTTGAGAAGTTCTTACTAAAAGGAATATGCATAATAAGAGTTTGTAAATTCATTCTATAGCATAGCAAACAATGTCATAGAAAATAGATAATGCCCAGATTTTAGGCGTCATGTAACCAAAGCGAAACATAAATTACGTGCATGTGGCATGCTAAGCAAGGCATTGATGATACTTTCTAATGGGATTTTTAGGGGACAGGTAACTGGATGAGTTTGAAGTTTTCCATCAGACATGTTTTAAACTTCATTTACAACAAATTTTAAAGACTTTAAAATATTTAGATTGAGTATGACTTCTAGCACACCCTCTATACAAATAGCTTATGCTAAAAGAATTTCACTGGAAAACACTAGAACAACATGAATTTTTCCACCAATATTTTTAACTCATTGAAATTCTGAAATTCAACTTTCTTTGATTCAAAGGGCAGGGGGGGCATAATAAATAATGCTGTCAATATTGTGAGTTATGAACAAAATTTTAGCAATGAGAGATTACATTTTACATTACTTTTACATAAATATTATTGTTATAGGTTATTTACTGGCCTATCAACTATATCTAGTTTTTCCCTTCTTTATATATTCCATCTAAAACAACACCCCGAGAAAATACAATGACTTATGGTTATATATCCCCAGATTTAAGCTTACTAAGATACCTTTGCTGCAGTTTTCCAAATTCTTAAAAATCTAATCTCTCCCCCACACACATCAGAATCTCAATATTCATGCCACTGCCTTCATACTGACTAGATCCTGGTCATATATTTCAAAACATAAATAACTGCAAGAATATGATTTCACTAAACAAAAGTTCAGTCACCTCAGTATCCCATAGCCCCTATGATTAGCTTAGTAAAAAACAGATCAATGGAAAACAATATAGCAGAATAGCAGACATAAATACCGAAGCCCTATTTCTGAATAGCTGTTATAAATGTAACACCTACCATATATATAGTATGGTACCAACTAGAACTTCCTTTGCATTTAATGTACTGGTTTTAGGGATAAGGAAAAAAAATAAAGTTATAAATGTATTACCAAACTAAAACCAACATAGCGATGATACTTCATATTTCTGATACTCCCACGCCTACTCCGTAGGTTTTGTGTATCATCTTTGATCTCCTCCCTGTTTATGGGCTTATTTCCTTCTACCAACAAACATACTCATCTCCCTTTTCTACAAAAATAAAACAAAACCAAAAAATGTTTCTTTGACCTTCCCATCCATTCAACCTATTATCCTCTCGCTTCCTCTTCATGTGTGTATTCCTTTCCAATTATGTGATTATTTTTAGGAGCAAACTTCTAGAAACAATTATCTATGTACACTTCTATCACTATATCACCATGGCAATCTGGCTTCTGGCTTCAACACTGTCCTAAAAGCATCCTCTCCAAGGTTACAGTGATCTGCATCTTCCTAATTGCTCATTTTAATGACATTTTTCAGTCTTCATGCTTTTTCATGACGCTATAACACTTAAATCTGTTTACCACCACCTTTCATCTTCTGTATTTCATAATTCTTTCAGTTTCCTGGTTTTTTCTCCTACTCCTGTGATAACTACTTTTTAGTCATTACTGGTTTCTCTTTTTCTTCCTGTACCAATAACAAGCATTTCAGAAGGTACTGTCATCATGAATCTAACTATCACCTCTACATCGATGATCATTAAATCGTGTTATCTCCATCACCACAGCTCTTCCTTGAGTTCCAATTTCATGTTATCGGTTACCTGCTAAAGAGAAAATGATCAGGGAATAAATTTAAAGGTGCAAGGATACTAAAAGGGTAATCTATTCCAAATCCACCACTTGCAATGGATCACAAATGTGTTGCCCAGAGAGACTGAACAATTTGCCCATCATTACAGAGTTTCATTATTAATGTGCAAAAGTCCTAAAGTTCAAAACTTAATGCATTAAAACTTTTTTATTCACATCTTACTTTCTTCTTTACTTCCCTATTTCTATTATAACAGTCTCCTGAGCTCAAAACCTCAGAGTCATCTTTAACTCTATCCTCTTCCTCGGGTAACACATTAAGTCAGTTAACAAGTTCTACTAATCGTTTAAAAAATAATACCTTTTACATCATTTTCCACTTTCCACTACTATTGTGATCACTTTGTAACATTCAAAATTTTGTGGCACACCTAGAAAAACTGGTTTGTGTGCTGGCTAGCCACACTTTTCCACAAGATCTTCTGATTTATTAGCTAGAGAGGAGATAACATTTAGCTAATCCCATTTAGATATCCCATGCTCTTTTGGAGTTTACAATCTAGAAGGGTAGTATGACATATATGACTACACAATTACATCTCACAAGAGGGTTGGATAATTACAGATAAGGGACATCTAGGAATACTTGCTAGAAAAAAGTGGTTCTATTAGGAGCTTTTCCTAGAGTCCATTTCCTTCCTGTTTCATTGAAGAATCCCAGAATTCCTGGTATGAATGTCTATGTTTAAGGCAAGGAATATATGTATTTGCTTCTAGCCAAAATGTAACTACTTTAGCATTCGTTGTCAGAAACTTGAATTCCTAACTCATTTTAAAAGTGACTGTAAATATATGACAACACATATCAGTCCTCAGACTAAAACTTAAAGAATACAGCAAAGTTCAGGGAAATAATTAATAGATGTGACTCAGTGACCTGAGACTATATAAGAAAAGGTCAGGATAAGGGATGAGATGTTCTACTCCCCCAAAAAAATCTGTAAGTAAATAAGTGATTCTCCAATGACCTAAAGTTATAAAATAATGAATATTTCTTAGTTCCATAACCTACTTCACTCAGCCTCAGTGATATTTAGGGAAGATCACAACCTGGACCTAAACATTATCCACAAATATTCCACTTCCCTTACTAAATAAAATCTGACATTCTTCTTTCCAATCACAACTTCCTATCATTCCATCTCTCCTTATAGTTTATTTCTCCTAAACAAATTCTTTATTCTAATAAAGATTTCCAATTCATCTACCCATTGGGACCTTTTCAGATCATAATTCTTGGATCACATAACTTTGTACCATTTCCATTCTCATCATTATACTTAACCAGTTCAACTCTATACTATCCTCTCTTATTTTGTTTTTGTTGTGTTTTTATCAATATTTTATTTTACCCAATTATGTTATAACTATTTTAAACATTTTTTAAAAGCTTTAAGTTTCAAATTATTTCCCTTCCTTTCATTCCCCCTACTCCCACCCTGAGACAGTAAGCAATCCAACATGGGTAATACATGTACAATGATGTAAAACATATTTCTGTATTAGTCATTTTGTATAACAGTCAAGCAGAAAGAAAGGAAGGAAGAGAGAAAGAGAAAGAGAAAGACAGACACAGAGAGAGAGACAGAGACAGAGAGAGAGACAGAAAGAGGCAGAGAGAAGGAAAAATGGAAAGCTTCAGTTTGTATTCAGACAATATCAGTTGTCTGGAGGCAGATAGCATGCTTCTTCATTGGGACTGTCTTGGATCATTGCAGGGCTGAGAAGAAATAAGTCATTCATAATTCTTCATAGAACAAAATTGCTGTTACTGTGTACATGTTCTCCTGGTTCTGCTTACTTCACTTTGCACTAGTTCATGTTAAGTCCAGGTTTTTCTGAAATCATCCTGCTTGTCACTTCTTATATTAAATTAATATTCCATCACAATCATATACCACAGATTGCTTAACCACCCCCCAATTGATGGGCATCTCCTCAATTTCCAACTCTCAGCTACCAAAAAAGAGCTGCTATAAATGTTTTTGAACATATAGGTCCTTTTCCTGTTATATATAAAAAAAAATCTCTTTGGGATATAGACCTAGAAGTAGTATTGCTGGATCAAAGGAAATACACAATTTTATAGCCCTTTGGGCAGAGTTCCAAATTGTTCTGTTTAATGGTTGAATCGGTTCACAACTCCACCAACAGTACATTAGTATCCCAGTTTTCCCACTACCCTTCCAACATCTATCATTTTTCCCTTTTTTTGTCATATTAGCCAATCTCATAGTGATTTAGAGCATCTTTATATGAGTATTGATAGCTTTAATTTCTTTATCTGAAAACTGTCTCTTCATATTCTTTGACTATCAATTGGATAATGACTTGTATTCTGGTAAATATGACTCAGTTCTCTATATATTTGATAAATCAGACCTTTATCAGAGATACTTGTTGCAAATTTCTCCCATGCCCCCCCCCCAGTTTTCTGTTTTCCTAATAATTTTGGGACACTAGTTTTGTTTGTATAAAAAGTTTTAAATTTTACAAAATCAAAATTAGATATTTTATATTTTAGAATGCTATCTCTTGTTTGGTCCTAAATTCTTCCCTTAATCATAGATCTAATAGATCAACTATTCCATGCTTTCTTAATTCAGTTATCATATCATTCTTTATGTGATATGTGTAACTTTATGTGTAACTCATTTATACATTTTTTAAACAAACTAATTTATTTATTTTTAGTTTTCAACATTCATTTCCATAAATTTTAAATTTTCTACACCTCCCTATCCTCCCCCTCCCCAAGATGGCATGTTATCTTATATAAGCTCTACCTATACATTCTCATTAAAC
>CM053580.1:450745694-450766762 GCA_028627135.1 Pseudochirops cupreus
TTATTAATTACATCCAACTGGAACTTGAGATACACAGGCACTGTGGTTGGGAGATCCATCCTGCCCTACCGAGAAGTCAGAGGGGTGAGGAGGGAAGACATGGGAGAGAATAGATTGGGGGAGGTGGACTCACTGGGATGGCTGTTTGGGGGCGATGGGTAGGGGAAAGATGGGGAGAAAATATGTAACTCAAAATCTCGTGGAAATGAATGAAGCAAACTAAAATATCTCATGGAAATGAATGATGTAAAATAAAATAAAGAAAGAAAAGAAAAAAAAGAGACACATTAGTCAATGACTACAGTAATCTCCTGTTTGATGAACCCAATGACTCCAGTTCTTGAGATAAGAACTCAGTATTTAACAAAAACTGCTGGAAAAACTGGAACATAGTATGGCATAAACTAGGCATAGACCAATATATTACACCATGTACCAAAATAAAATCTAAATGGGTTCATGATATACATATAAAGACCGATGTTGTAACAAATCTGGGAGAGCAAAGAATAGTTTCTCTGTAAGATTTATAAAGAAGGGAAGGCTTTATGATGAAACAAGAGATAGAGACTATTATAAAATGCAAAGGGGATAATTTTGATTACATTAAATTGAAAAATTTTTGTACAAACAAAACCCATGTAACCAAGATTTGGAGGGAGGCAGAAAAGTAGGAAAGAATTTTTTAACTTGTGTTTCTGATAAAGGCCTCCTTTCTAAAATATACAGAGAACTGAGTTAAATTTACAGGAATTCAAGTCATTCCTCAATTGATAAATAGTAAAAGCATATGAAGAGGCAGTTTTCACAGGAAGAAATTGAAAATATCTATAATCCTATAAAAATGCTCTAAATCATGATTGATTAGAGAAATGCAAATCAAAACACCTCTGAGGAACCATATCTCACCTGTCAGATTGGCTAACATGACAAAACAGAAAAATGACAAATGCTGGGGAAGATATGGGAAAATTGGAACAACAATGCAATGTTGGTGGAGTTGTGAACTGAACCTACCATTCTGGAGAGCAATTTGGAGCTGTGCCCAAAGGACTATAAAAATGTGCATTCTCTTTGACCCAACCATACCACTTCTTGGGCTATATCCCAAAGAGATTATACACGTGGAAAGAATTTGCAATCAAGGGGATGCCCATCAATTGGGTATTGGATAATCAAGTTGTGGTATATAAATGTAAGAGAATGCCATTGTGCTATAAGTAATGAGGAGCAGACAGACCTCATAATAATCTGGAGAGACTTATATAAACTGATGCTGAGTGAGGCAGCAAAACCAGGAGAACGTTGTAGACAATTATAGACACATTGTATCTGTAATGACTAACTTTGTTAGACTGGGCTCTTCTCAACAATGCAAGGCTATAAGACAACTTCAAAAGACTCATGATGGAAAAGGCTATCCACATTCAGAGAAAGAATTAAAGAGTCTGAATGCAGGTTGAAGCAAACTATTTGCATTCCCTCTTTTTTCGTTTTGTTTTGTTCCTTCTTTCTCACTGTTCATTTTATTAGTTATAATCTTGCTTAACAACTTGACTAATGTTTAATGCAAAGATATTTGTAGACACTATATCAGACTGCATGCCTACATAGGGAGGTGGGGTGAGAAGAATGAGGAGAAAATTTCAAATTCGAAAGCCTATGGAACTGAATGTTGTAAACTAAAAGTAAAAAATATATATTTAAAAAAAATTTTTTTGCCTTTTTTTGTAGGGCAATTGGGATTAAGGGACTTGTTCAAGGTCACATGGCTAGTAAGTGTTAAGTGTCAGAGCCTGGATTTGATCTCAGGTCCTCCTGACTTCAGGGCCAGTGCTCTATTCACTGTACCACCTAACCGCCCCAAGTAAAAATAAATAAATAAATAATTGATCATTTTTTTTCTTCTGTCTCTCTAATTTGAATTTTGAAATATTTCTTTAGCTCTTCCAAGAATGCTTTTTGGGCTTGAGAGCAGTTCATATTCCCTTTAGAGATTTCAGATGTCAGTATAGTGTCAATGCTGTCATCTTATGAATTTGTATTTTGATCTTCCCTGTCCCCATAATAAGAATCTATGATTTTTGCTTTTCTTATTTGCTTCTTGATAATTGTTATTACCTCTCTCCTGGCTTTTGAAGTGTAATCTCCACT
The DNA here is from genome assembly GCA_028627135.1 of Pseudochirops cupreus. Taxonomy (NCBI): domain Eukaryota; kingdom Metazoa; phylum Chordata; class Mammalia; order Diprotodontia; family Pseudocheiridae; genus Pseudochirops; species Pseudochirops cupreus. The sequence goes on from CM053580.1 coordinate 450,747,849, forward strand.
TCTGGGGTACAGCAGGCTCTGTCCCACACTTCTTGTGCTGGAGGATAGGGGCCTGGTTACTGGCTTTGTGTGCTGTGGCCTCTGATTCTGACAGTTGCAAGCTATATAATGCTGTAGCATACTTGGTGCTGATCTGGAGATGGCTGGTGTGTATTGAGGGCAAATGAAGTGTTTCTGTCTTTCCCCAGGGTACACTGAATCTTGTGGAATGAGGTGTGGGGGAGGGGTGATCTGGCTGCTGGTGGTCTCTTCTTCCCATAGGGCTGCACTAGAGTATGGATAGGCTCAGCAGCTAGTGGTTACGTGTTTGCCAATTGCTCTGGCTGTTTGAGGGCATTCCTGTCGCCCTTATGTTAGAGCTTCCTGGTTCTACTACCCTGGAGCTCAGGATCTCCCACTGGTCTGTTGAAGTGGGGCTTCCTGCTGGCTTGCTGGGATGCCTCTCACCTTGTACTTGTTCCCTTCAATCATACTGTAGGTATCTTTCCCATTAATCCCCCTAACTTCCAGAGTTAAAGGACTGCTATACCCTTTCTACTGGCTCCATTATTCCAGAATTTTTCCTGGGGAAGTCTTCTCTGGATTTTTCAAGGTCAAGAAGGGAAGGTGGGAGCATTTACTGATAACTCTGCCATCTTGGCTCCTGGAAGTTTAAATAGGTGACATTCAAACATTTAGTCTGGGGGCTGATAGCCCCAAGAGTTGCTGCTCCCACAGGCCTCATACAGGTCTTCCTATGGTACCATTTATCAAAATGTTGTTACCCTGTTCATCTCTTTTAATGAAATCTTTGTCTGAAGTGCTAACTTTGTCTGATATCATAATTGCTAACCCTACTATTTCTGCATTAGCTGAAGCATGATAAATTGTACTCCAACCTTCCATTTTAACTCCGTGTGTATCTCTCTTTCATAAATGTGTTTCCTATAAACAATATATCATTAAATTCGGATTTTTAATCCATTCTGCTATCCATTTACATTTTATAGGTGAGTTCTTCCCATTCATATTCAAAGTTGTAATGACTATCTTTGAATTTCCTAAGTACATGGCCTTCCTAAATATTATTCCAATCTTCTTTTTTTCTGTTCTTCCCACTATACATAATTTATTCTAAGTTCTAGCCCAAGTAGACAGTTTTCCAGACATAATACCTTTTCCTTCTGGATCTGATCATATGTACATGTCATTTTCATTGTTTAAAAAGGTTCTCTTTTCATCTTACCAGATCAAAATCTTTGTTTATTTTAAGGCTTTATATACATCTCTTCCAGGAAGTTTTCCACCATAGGAGGACTGGAAATTTTGGATTTGAAAACAGAAGACCTGGGAAGAAGCCCTTGTGCCTTGTGCCCTTGTGCCCCTTACTGGCTATATGACTATGGCTATGGGGAACTCACTGTACCTTTCTCAGTCTCAGTTTCCTCATCATTTTAACACATTAACTCAGTTTCAATCAGTTGTATACAAAGAAAATGGTTCAATACTTTTATCAACTGAGTTAAAGTACTTTGTATAGTACATTATGTAAACTTCATATCTACTATAATGTATTTATATAATGCTTCTAAACTTTATATGGCTTCCTAATCTTTTCTCTTTCTTTTTTTAAAGTGAAAACTGTCTTCAATGTCATCATCACTATTTCTGTGTTGAAATTGTGTACTTCTCTTAAGATATGAGTTTACAGTGTGTAGGTCATCTCTTCCATGTGCCTTATCCAGATTCTCATGATTTCTCATAAAGTCACTTGTTTCTATTTGCTCCACTCTAATTCTGAAGGAATTATTCTCTTCCGTGGGCTTTGAGATTCTTTTTCTAACTGGCAAATTCAACTTTTTAAGGAATTCTTCTCCCAATTAGATTTTAGGTCCTCTTTTGTCATTTGAATTAGTCTATTTTTTAAGGTGTTATTTTCTTCAGTCATGTTGTCGACTCTTTTTTCATGATTTTCTTCCATCATTCTCATTTCTCTTCCCGATTTTTTCTGCACTTCTCTTGCTTGGTTTTCAAAATTCTTCTTAAGCTTCCTCTATGGCCTGCAACCAGTTTACATTTTTCTTGGAAGCTTTTGGTGCAGGAGTTCTGATTGTGTTATCTTTCTCTTGATCCATGCTTTGATCCTTTTTGTCCTACAAAAAAGGAATCTAAATTTGAGTTGCTGTGTTTGCTTGGCTTCCTTTGCCTGCTCATGTTGCAAGTCAATTACTTGACTTTATAGGTGTGTGGAAATCTACTTCCAGAGGGGAGAGCTTTGTGCCAAATCACTGGGGTTTTCACAGCAGCTGGAGCTATTAGGAGGCCACTGACTCTGTAGCCCCCACCAGCTTTAGCTGTGGTCCCACACTTCAGGACCACCACCCAAGACCAAGATCCCAATCCAGGCAGCTTAAGGCAAGAGCACTTAGCCTCTGAATGACTGTTTGACCCCCTGCAGTTTGCAGGCTGAGAGCTCTGAAGCAGCCATGTGGAGGCAGCAGCAGGGCCACCGCTTTTGCTGCTTTCTTGCCCTGGGGTCAGATGGCCAGACCAGCTTTTCTCTCCAAAATTTAGCCGAGTTCCACTGACCATTCACATTGTCCTTGGTTCTTATGGGTTGATAATTCTGGAGACTGCCACAACTGCTTGTGATCCACTCTCCTGAATGCTCCAGACGCTGCTTGTCCTGGCCATCCTGGGGCTGACTGGTCTTGGCTCCCAGCATGCTGTGATGAGCCCTTCCCATTAGCCTGCCAGGCTGCCTTCAGTGCTAACTTTGTTTCTCTGTACTTTTGTGGGTTCTGGAGCTCTAAAATTCATTTAGAGTCATATTTTATAGGTATTTGAGGTGGTTATGGGGGGAACTCAGAGGATTTTCCTGCTTCTAAGACTCCATTTTGACTCTGCCGCACTATACTATCACTATAGCATTCTCAAACAAGTAATGATCCAGAATTTGATAGATAACATCTGGTCCACAAGAACCTATCACCTTTCAAAGTTATTCATTCTACTTTTAGATTTCCCTGATTTTTAAAACTTTTCTTTTTCTTACCTTCTGTCCTTCCTCTGTTTCTCCATTCCTTTCTTTTTCTCCTTTCCTTTTTTCTCTGTTCTTACACACACACACACACACACACACACACACACACACACACAACAACAACAACAACAACAATATTTGATGCAACTTGTGATTTCAGGGATGTAGAGAGTTCCCAGTGAGGGACTGACCAGTGCAGACTGATACCTCTCTGTGATTTATATGTTTACCCAGTTCCCTGGGGGATTAAGAGGTTAAGTAACTTGCCTGGGATTTTACAACCAATGTATGTTACAAGATCATCTGTCTCTCTCTGCCTGTTTCTTTTTGTGTCTCTTGACTCTTTCTCTGTCTGTGTCTGTCTCTATCTGTTTCTGTTTCTCTGTGTTACTCGCTCTCTCTCTCTCTCTCTCCCTCTCTCTTTTTGTCTTTCTGTCTCTGTCTCTGTCTCTCTCTTTCTTTGTCTCTCTCGCTCCCTTTCCTTTTATCAGTTTCATATCTCCAGTCAAATTCATTGGTTTCTTTTTGCTGTCCTATCTTTCTTCCTAGCCTTAATGAGGGACAGAGAAATTGCAGTCAGGAGAGCAATAGCCTTACAGGAATATAAGGAAGGAAATGTGTTATATTATGCAGATGATCTCTTCTCACATTTGGTAAAGGAAACAATGAGAATGCTGACAAAATCAGTTTGTGTTGGCTCCTTCAAAAAACTTCTATAGGTCAGGCACAATTCCAACATTTTTCTGTATAAGTCGGTGCTGTCGATGAAGATGTAGTTCAACAAAGTGTCAAAGTAGCTGTTATAGTTCTGGCTCTCTTTATTTTTGTGCTGACACAAGAAATGTCAACAGAATGAGTTGGAGGCTTGATTCTGACAACAGTTTGTGATTAAAAGTAGCATATTAATAACTCAGGAGCACAGTATTTTTTAATTTTAATTTTAGTTTTTGGCTTTATACCAGCTCACAATGTGCCTAAGTCATGAGATATACTACACTGTCAATAACTAACATAAATATAAGAATTTTCTATTCTGCTCAAAAATCATTTATTAAACACTTACTATGTGCAAGGACCTGTGTTTTTTATTAGGGAGACAAAACCCAAAATGAAAAATGTTGCTTTTGTCAAAATAATTTGAGGAAGGTGCTAAAAACCAAGATGATTAGGAAAGGTCAGTATGGGAGGTAGAACTTGAGAGAAATCTTGAAGGAAACCAAGGAACCTAAGAAGTGAAGTGAGGAGGGAATGAATTCTATTTATGGATGCAGCTGGTGCAAAGGTATAGAAGTAAGGGATGGATTGTACTTTGTAATAATTGATGGATTAGTTGAAGGGAAAGTGCAATCTCTACAGTTAAACAAGTAAAATAGTTTGATAATTTTACAGGCTTGTTCACAAAATGATGGCCAAAATTTTTGGAACATATCATGCATGATGATAAAATAATCTTTAAAAAAATATAGAATCTGACTATTTAATGTCTTTTAATGCTAGAATGAAAAATTTGTTTTTTTATCAAGAGGAAGCATGAGCTTCTGGAATTTTGGAGCAGGAGTATGGTAAAATCTTACCAATTCTGACCTAGTGAAATCCTTTTATTAGATATGGGAAGGGTAGATTGCAGAGGGGGAAAAATGGAGGCAGGGAAAGAATGTAGGAGGTTATTTTTGTGGATTCAGTGACAAATGATTAGGGAGAGAATTAGGTCAGTGGGTGTATGACTTAAGAGTAAGATCACATACTGTACTGCGGAAACTTTGATGATGATGTAGTAAAAGATACTGAGATATAACTACAAGTCAGGTTGAAGAAAACTAAAAGAAAGCAGCGGTATAGTATTTAAGGAAAGATAAATATATCTAGAAGGCCATAATACTTAGTAGTGTCAAAGATTATGAAAAAATCAAGAGACGAGTCTGAGAAATGATATTGAAGTCAGCAATTAAAAATCATTGCAAACTTTGTAAAGCTATGTGTTTCAGCACAGATTATGATTGGAAACCAGAAAACAAAAAGTTGAAGGGAAGAAGTGATATTGAAGCAAAAAAGATAGGTTACCCTTTTCAGAATTTTGACTGTAGAAAAAGAGAAAATTGGAGAGTGTGAGGAGCTTTCAGTATCCAATGAACATTTATTGATGATGGAGTAGGTACCTGGACAAGTTTGTAGGCATCTAAGAAGGAGTCAGAACATAAGGGTATATTGGAGATAAGAAAAAAATGAAGGAATGACAAATAAAGTGTGAAACTGGAGGGACTGAAGGATTGTGGGATCAAAAGCTGAAATAGAGTGATTGATCTTGCCAAGGAGAAAAACCAGGATGTAGAGCAAATGAAGAGGGAATGGATTTGGGGGAGGTGTGTTTGTGTATGTGTCTGTGTGTGTGTGTGTGTGTGTGTGTGTGTGTGTGCGCACGCATTAGATAATGAAGAGTTGTCTTAATGAGTGGACTAGGTTAGAATAAGTGGAAAGAAATAAATCATGATGGATGACTTCAGTTTTCTTAGTGAAGCAGGTAGTGAGGTCCTGGGCTAAGATGGGGAAGAGAAAATATTTGAAAAAGACACTATCTGGATCATGATGAAAAGTCAAAGAACAATTTTTTCCTGTGAAAAGGTAAGGGCCTAGAGGAGATTAAATTACATAAATTTATAGTAGAATTAATGGGCAGCATTGAAGGACTTTCTGTAACAATATTAAAGAGAATTCAAAATAGAAGCAGAGAAAGTAGAAGGTAAGTGTAATATCTTTTGGGGTTTGGCAAGGAATAATTGTTGACAACTCTAGGAGAGAATTTATCCAGAAGAGGATAATCTATTCTTGAATTGTTCATCCATATGTACTGGGTATTTTTTTTAAAGACTGTATGATAGCAAAGTGAACAGGCAGCCTTCAGTGGACAGACTGCCTTTTGCTCCAATGCAGCCTAAGGGAAATATAGAAATACCTCAACCAGGCCTCAGCACACATCAACACTAGGATCTTGGCTCAGTACCAGGTGAGCTGACAGACCCCTATGACTTTCAGCAGTACCATCCACCTCAGCAAAGCATTAGACACTGAGATATACAGTAGTCCTCAGGGAAACACCAGTACAGCACCAGATAAACAGCCAGGGCCTACAGCCACTGGCAAAAGAAGCATGAGACAGTGCCTCTTACACCAAAGTAGCAAGACATCAAAAAAAAAAAAGAACAAAAATGATAAGCAAAAATAAAACAAAACAAACAATAAGAAAACCATAATCTGACTATAGAAAGTTATTATGATGACAGGAAAGGTTAAGACACAAACTCAGAAGAAGACAAGCATGTCAAAACACCTAGGGGAAAAACCCAAAAGAAAAATGGGAAACCCTTTCAAGCCCAGAAATAACTAAAAAAAGGAAAAGCTCAAATAGGAAGTTGAAAATCATATTATAGAGGTAGAAAAAAAATTGGGAAAAGAAATGAGAGTGATGTAAGAGAATTATGGGAAAAGAGAGTCAACAGCTTAGAAAAAAAAACAGCTGCTTAAAAAGTAGATTGGCCAAATGAAAAAGGAGATACAAAAAGTCAATGAAGAAAATTTCTTAAAAAGTACAATTGGCCAAATGGAAAAGGAAGTACAAAAGGTAACTGAGGAAAACAACTCTTTAAAAGTTAGAATTGGGCAAATGGAAGCTAGTGACTCTATGTGACATCAAGAATTAATCAAAGAAATTCAAAAGAGTGAAAAAGAGTGGAAGAAAACATAAAACTACTCATGAGGAAAACAAGTGAGCTGGAAAATAGATCCAGGAGAGACGTCTGAATCATTGGAATAAATAAAGCCATAATCAAAAGGAGAACCTGAACAACATGTTGTAAGAGATTATAAAAGAAAACTTCCCTGATATCCTGAAATCAGAAGGCAAAGTAGGCATTGGAAGAAGCCTCCAATCACCTCAGGAAAGAGATTATAAAATAAAAACTCCAAGGAACATTATAGTCAAATTACAGAATTATCAGGTCAAGGAAAAATCATTGTAAATAGCCAGAAAGAAACAATTCAAATATTGGAGTATCACAATAAGGATTACATAGGACTTAGCAGGTGCAATATTAAAGCACTGAAGGTCACAGAACATAATACTCTAGAAGATGAAGAATCTAGGGCTACAACCAAGAATCACCTATCTTGCAAAATTGAGCATACTTCTTCAAGGGGAAAAAGTCATTCAATGAAACAGAATAATTTCAAGCTTTCAAAAAGAGAAGACCAGAATTGAACAACAAAAAAATATCTCCAATATCAATTCCCCAGAGAAGCTTAAAAAGGTAAAAACATAAAAGAAACCATAAGGGATTCAATGAAGCTAAACTGTGTACATCCCTACATGGGAAGATGACACTTGTAATTCTTTTAAAAAAATTGTACCACTAATAGTACAGCTAGAAGGAATATACATAGACAGAGGATATGGGTATAAGGTGAATTGGAGGGAATGACATAAAAAAAAATTAAAGGATGAGAAAGAGGAGTACATTAGGTGCAGAAGGAAGGGAGAGGTAGATTGGGAGTAAATTATTTCACAGAGAGAGGTGCAAAAAACCTATTAGAGTGGAGAGAAACATGGGAGAGTGAATGATGGGCATCACTTGACCCTTACTCTCATCAGTATTGGCTTAAAGAGGGAATAATATACACAATCAGTTGAATATAGAAATCTGTCTTACCCATTAGGAAAGCAAGAAGGGAGGAGCTTAACTTAATCTTTACAGCAAGTGTCTCTGATAAATGCTTCCTTTCTTAAATACATAGAAAACTGAGCCATATTTATAAGAATCTAAGTCATTTTCCAATTGATAAATGGTCAAAGAAAATAAACAGATTTCAGATGAAAAAGTCAAAGCTATCTATAGGTACATGATGAAGTGCTCTAAAACACTTTTGATTAGAGAAATGCAAATCAAAACAACTCTGAGGTACCACATCACACTCATCAGATTGGCTAACATGACAAAAAAAGGAAAAAGGAAAAATGTTGGTGAGAATTTGGGAATCCTAGGACAGTAATGCACTGTAGGCATAGTTATGAACTGATCTGAAAAGCAATTTGTAGCTATGCCAAAAGGGCAATCAAACTATGTATACCCTTTGATCCAGCAATACCACTACTAGGTCTGTGTCTAAGAGATCAGAAAAAAATGAGGAAGGGCCTACATGTGCAAAAATATTTATAGCAACCCTTTATGTGGTGGCAAAATATTGGAAATTGAGGAAATGTTGATTGAGGAATGGCTGAACAATTTGTGGTATATCAATATAATGAAATACTATTGTGCAATAAGAGATAAACAAAAAGCTTTCAGAAAAACTTGGAAAGGTTTGTATTAGTTGATGCAAAGAGAAATGAGCAAAACTCAGCTAACATTGTACGCAGTATCAGCAACATTGTATGATAACCAACTGTGAATGTCCAGCTCTTCTCAACAACACAATGATTCAAGACAAGTAGAAAGGTCTCATGAAGGAAAATGCTATCCATATCCAGATAAAGAACTGAATGGACTCTTAATGCGGAAGAAAAATTCCCTTTTTAATTCTTTTTGTGCTTTTTTTTCTTTTGATCTGTTTCTTCTTTCACAAGTTGTGACAAATGGGGATATATGTTTTATATAAAAGCACGTGTATAACATATCAAGCTGTCATTTTAAGACAAGAAGAAGGAAAAAAGGGAAGGAGGGAGACAAATTTGGAAGTCAAAATCTTGTAAAAATGAATGTTAAAAACTGTCTTGACATGTAATTGGGAAAAATTAGAATATTATTTAAAAATTAAAAAGTAAAAGGCTATATGATATGATTTTAGAGTTTTAGTTAATCTATTTTTAGTTTTCTACATTAACATCCGTAAGTTTTAAATTTTATCCCTCTCCCTCCCTGTCCCCATCCCTAAGACAGCATGCTATCTGATATAGGTTCTACATATGCATTCCTATTACACATATTTTTACATTAGTCGTGTTGTATAGAAGAATTAGAACAAATGGGAGGAATCATAAGAAAGAAAGAAAAAACCAAAAAGAAAATAGTCTGTTTTGCTCTGCATTCAGACTCCATAGCTCTTTCTCTGAATGTGGATGGCATCTCATATCATGAGTCCTTTAGAACTGTTTTAGGACACTGCATTGCTGAGAAGGGCAAAGTCCATCAAACTCAGTCTTCACACACTGTGGCTATTACTGTGTAGAATGTTCTCCTGTTTCTTCTCACTTCACTCGCAGACATGATTTTATAATTAAAATAAATTGATTGAAGTAGAGTAAAAAGGCACTTTTTTAGTGGGAGGGGTCAAACAAACGCAACATTTAAGTCTAAATTCCTATAGGTAGATGGAAATACAGGCTTAGAACTTAAGAGAAAGGTAAAATTGGAAATAAAAAGGTGAGAGATTTATATATGGTTTTGTTAACTGAAGCTATAGAAGTAAAGAAAATCTTATAAGATTTTCTGTACTATAGTTACAAAGGGGCATATTTATGCAAAGTAAAAGGCACTAAAAAGGTACAAGTGAATTAATTGATAAATGTGTGTGTGTGTGAGTGAGTGTGAACACACTCATTTTTAATCAAACTGTGACTTTATCACACAATGTGGAACTTCCTCTACAGATTTAGGTTGCCTCTAAATATACTTCTTCCATTCCATTCCATCTCATTCTGTGCTGTTCTGTTCCCTTCCCTTTCCTCCCCTTCCCTTCCCTTCCTCCTGCCTTAACTATTAAATACAAATAGGCACACACACACACACACACACACACTCACACACACATGGATATATGTATGTATATGTGTGCATGTATATGTATATATGGATGTATGTATATGTATGTGTGTCTCTGTGTGTAAAATTATTCTATACCACTATTTACCAGTTCTTTCTCTAAATGCAGATAAGGTCTTTCTTCATATGTCCCTTATAGTTAATTTGAGTATTTATAATAGATAAAATAGCTTATTCACACAAAGTTGTTCCTAAAACAATATTGCTGGTGCTGTATACAATGTCCTCTTGGTTCTATTCATTTCACTGTTCAATCTAATAACTTTAGAGATTAAAAATCAAACAAAACAAAAGTCATCCAGAGAGGCTGTCATTTTCACAGTGTCAGATAGGTAGTTAAACAGCTTTCATTTCAAGACTAGATCTACTAGATCCAAATTCAGTCACCTTCTAAATACTTTCGTTCTTATACCTTCCCAGATATCAGCATTAACCCAAGTAATTTTCAAGGTCATGTTGTTTTTACAGTTTTAAATAAAGAATAGACACATTACATTTGTTCTTCTGCATCAGTAATTATTTCCTACATTGCATTCTAAAGCAATAAGGAATGGTCCCTATTTCATTGAAGTCAAAATCCCAAGGCTGGGTGTTTAGAGCACATTGAGTATTTTCAGTTACTGCCAACCCGTTGCTTAACTTATTCTACTACTTAACTTCAAATCTTAGTTACATAGCCAATTTGTTTATCTGACAGAAAGGGAACAGTTTCATTAAAAATTAGTGCAAACAACAACAAAACATCTTCATCTTCTTCTCTCTAGTTCTCGGAGGCCAAGTAATTTATTTTTTGTCATTAGTTATAACCAGAGGTTGCTTTCTCATTTGGTATCCTTTAATCTCTTATTAGATGTTTTTCTTTTTGAGATAGTAAATTCTTTTTTTTTCCCTTCATGTAAATTATATTGCTCCTTGATGCTCATCTTTGGTTTCATTGTTAAAATTCTATCCTGAGTGGAATTATCATATGTCCTTCAGATTCTGTTTCACTTTAGGGTTTAGTCAACTTGACATCTTGTTTCTTTCCTCCACTTCTTGAATACTGGAGTAGTATGTTCCTGTGTCAACAGAAGTATCTGTATCAGAAGCATCCAGTTCTATTGGTGTCCTCCTCACGCATACATGTCCCAGCTGTTCCTTTATATTAAAATCCTAAGCATGTTGAAATAACTTTTCTTGAAATTATCTCCTTCTTCTAATATTTCTTTTTATTCTTCTCTTGTCAGATAAATGGAATCATATTTTCACTGTCACCCTGATGTTGATATACCGTAAATTTCTTCCTGTTTTCAAGAACTTCAAATCAAGAAAAAGATGCAACTGCACTGTGTATATTGATCTGTGCCCCAATTCAATATCATTCTTGTATGCATAGGCATATGTGAACTTCATTGCATCCCTATCACTTCTAGGAAAAAGTCAAACTCCTTTCTCTATCATTCAAAGACTTCAACAAACAACCTGGGGAACCATCCAATGACTTAATTCAATTTTCACTTATATAGTCATTACTTCAGTGCAGAAGACTCTGATTGAAACTGGGTAAGATACAAACTTTTTTCTTCTTCTTCTACCACACAGATACCCTTCATTCTGACACTTTAGGAAGGACATTGATAATCCAGAGTATCCAAAAGAGGATAAACAGAATGGTGAAGGGCCTTGAGATCACGCCATGTGACAAGTTGTTGAAGGAAATGAGAATCTTTATCGTTGAGAACACTTCAAACTCCATTAATTGAAAAATTATAAAAAGGGAGAGGGGTGTTTGCATTTGTTCTGTCTGTCTGCAGGGACAAGGGATAGTAGATAAAAGGTGCCAAAAGGAAGATTTAGTTTGAATATGTTAAAATTGTCTCATTTATGTTAACTGACAGAGTAAGGGACACTCTTGAAAGCTGGTGAATTCTCCTTCATGGGAGCCATCATGCAGAAGATGGATAACCATTTACTGAGAATGCTGTTGAGAGAATTCCTATAGAGCTATGGTGTCTATGATATGATTTTGAAGTCCTTCTCCACTCTAATATTTTTCAGTGATATGTGGTAGGTATTTTATAATGGAGATGAATGTAATGTGAATTTGGCATAAAATATTTTGATAACAGAATGCTTAGAAAAAAACAGAGGTTGTGGCTGTCCAGGCCTTCCCTGCTATTTGCTGGTTCTTTTAATGAAACTTATTATGATTAGTTTCTAGTGAAAGTGGTGGTAATGAAATCTTCAAAGGAGAGCCATAGGCCTTTTACACAAAGGTGTAAGTTGGTATCAACAGAAAAGTAGCTAAGTGAAAGAACAATGAGTTGTCAAACTAAACTAATTTGCTGGTAACTATTTTACCTTCTGTTGTGTCCAAGTGAAAGGATAGTACTCCTTTTAGACTTCCTGCTCGTGGGTGTTATGTCTTTTTGCCATTCCTCAAGTAACCATTGCAGAGTAGTAAAGCTGACCTTCAAATGTAAATACGATTAAAACTGAACAAATCAGGTAATTACAATAAAAACATGGCTTGACAAGCAGCCTGTGGACAGAATTACAGTTCTGTACACACACTACACATTCAATTAAAGAGATTGGAAATGCTAAAACTATTGCCTTTACCTTAGGTAGATTTTTTTTCTGATGGTGTACTGCTGCTGCCAGGGGTCATTATACTTAACCAAATCACTGGAATGCTGTCCTCTTTTAAGGGGAGAATGACATTTTTCAGAAGCTTGATGGTGCTTTTAACATTAAGGATCTCTCTGTCTCTCTCTCTGTCTCTCTCTCTCTCTTCCATTTTCACTGAAATGCTTTCTTTTTTCTTGGCTCTTATTTTCGTATCTAAATGTAGAAACTTTGAATTAGACTGGATCTGTGATTTCGTTGTCATAGGGAACTCAAGGTAAGAAAACTCCCTCTGCTAACTGAAATAAGTAACTTGTAAAATTTTTAGTCTTAGAACACCCTTTTGGGCACAAAAGGGGTTAGATGACTTGCTCTAGGGAGTGGTAAAGGCAGGATTCCAATTCAGATACTTTTGACTCTGAAGCAGTTCCTCTATCACATGCTGCCACTCATGGAACATTTAAAGGCTCTGAAAACTCACTAGTCTTTATGGTGTGAAGGTTGTACTATTTGATTAGACTCAAATCTGGGGATAGCTTATAAAACCTGAAATATATCTACCAACCTACATATAATAGATAAAACACATAAAGAATAATCATAATAAAGTTGCCCAGAAATTTATGGGAAACATTAAAAAAAGAATCCAGCAATAAAATCATTGGTTTCAGATGATTATACACAGAATATCAAGTATGTATAATAAATATGATGAACTCTATAGAGATCCTAGCACAAGAAGGAAAATTTGACCTAAGAGGTACATTGAAATTTGGTATGACAGAAACATGATTGGGAAATGGCTTTGAAAGGGTATATATTATTCCAAAATGGATAATTTAAAGGAAGGACGAAGTAGTATTGCATTTTAAGACTACATACTTATGTGAGAAAATTCAAGAAAGCTAGAAAAATCCAAAGGAGAAAAACATGATAATTAACATTTAGGTGAAGATCACTAGAGAGAGGATCAGAAGTGATCAGACATAGAGCATAATAGGCAGCTACCTAGATTGAAGGAGGAAATAGGAGAGAGGTTTTGAAAATGGAGTAAAATCTCATTTAATTAATTTATTAATTTTTTGCATATTGTTTCAACATAGGAAATTCATAAAGCCCTGCATTTAGTGGCAGAGCAAATAGGTTCAAATTCTGATGTTGTCATTTACTAATTATAACTTTAGACAAAAATATTTATTAATTTTTCCTTTTCTTTTTAAAAGTTTATTTTAAACTAAAATACTAAAACAAATACACAATAAGAAAAAGAAAAAATAATATAAACCTACATACAAAATAAGAAAAGAAAAAAAAACATTACCATGTATACAACAGAATGTAAAAGGAGATTCAAAATATACAGCAATATAGTTTCATTTCAAGAAAGCTTAGATAAAAAATACTAAATATTGTGTTCAGAGCTATCCATCATTTCTTTGCTACCTCATAAGTTTTCTTTTGTTCTCTACTATGCACTTCTTACTTTGTTCTTTTTTCCCCCTTCCTTCCCCTATCCACAAAGAAAACTACAATTATGTGCAAAAATATCTTTGTGTATATGTGCCTATTTGTAAACACATATATACACATATACATATGCATACAAATACATATATACATACATATACACCTAGAAACATGCATTCATACATATCTATATAAGGCCATACTATACTTGTTTGTCCTCTTGTTTCTCTGAGGGTAGATAATATCTTCTTTCATAAGTCCAAGTCTTTCCCTATTTTTCTAAGTCCACCAGCTCATCATTAACTCCATCACAGTAATGTTCAAACCTTACAAAGTCTACTTATTTTTAATAGTTTAAACAAATAGTGATTAATATAGCTGACATGTAGTGTAGTCTCCCTATTTTTCTCTTAATTAAATCTATTTTAGCTTCAACTTCATCTGAGGTACTGATTACTATTCCTACTTTTTCCCTAATAAATTCTACTCCAGATATTTATTTTATATTTGTGTATATCTCTTATTTCCTATCCCTCCTTACTTCTCTACTTCTACCCACTACATGGTCCTCCTATTAGTTAACATAACCCTCTCAAAGGATCTCTTATCCTCTCCCCTCCAAAAATTTTCTCCTTATCCTCTTGTTTCTATCTGAATTATGATTTTTATACTCTTACAAATATATATGTGTAATGGTAATTAATTTAAATTTGAAGACCCCTTTTTGTTATGTCAAGTGAGGAGGTACTTAGCCCTTAGCCAAGGCTCTGTGAAATAGGCAGAGGGTGTAAACTCTATCTCCTTTTCCTGGCATAACAGGAAGGGTTTGGCTGAAACAGGAAGCCAGTGCTGTGTGTGTGTGTGTGTGTGTGTGTGTGTGTGTGTGTGTGTAAGAACAGCCCCAGAGAGGCAGAATCAGAATTTTTCTTCTGGTGAGCTCCTGGTGGAAGAGAAAGAGCATTTCTCTCTGTGAGCATCTGGAAGCTCACTGAGAACTGAGAGAGGATTTCCTTGAGACTGGGATCTGGTGAAGGCTGAAGCTGCTGCCAAAAATGCCATCTGGAAGGCTGAGATTTCTTCTGGGTCCTAGGGCCAGCCAAACTACCTGAGGATTGAGAAGCATGATCAGGATAAGACTTTGTTTGTTTGTGGCTAGGTTGATCCTTGAGTTCCCAAGAATAGATGTTGTGGAGGTTTTGAGATGTGCTGGACCCTGTGAACTTCAGTGTGGAGCAAGAACTGCCCAGAGGACTGGACAAGGACCTCGAAGCTGTCTGCCTCTGAATCCAGGTGGCTGTTTGGTAGATTCAGGTAGGAGCTGGGACCATGGAAGGGGATCCAGGGAATCTGAGAGACCACCCCAAGTCAAGAAGAATAAAAAGCCTCTCCTTGGATATTGAATGCTGTGATGAAATTGAAGTTTACTAGAGACCAAGTGGTGGAGGGTTGTATTTAGTGATTAATGATACTTAGTGACTGATTGCTAGATAAATGACTGATTAAGTTAACCTATGATTGCCCCATGAGTGGAAGACTGACTATTGTATTTGGACATGACTGAATGAATGAGTAAGGAGGCAAACCTCCTTAGGGATACTGGATGATTGTTCTTTTGTTCTTTGTTCTAAATACCACGAGCACTTTGGTGAAAACTATGTGGCCATTTTAATGATAAGCTATTGTGAACACTATATTGTGATTTTTTGTGTTAAGTTGTAATGTTGTGAATATTATATTGTGATTTGTTGTGAATGTTTGCCTTGATTTGTTATGAAATAAATGGAGAGTTCACTATACTGTGTAATCAGAGCCTTAAAAGCTATTCACAATAGCACCCTTTTGGGAAGCTGCTCATGGCATTACAATATGTTAATCCTCTTTATCCCATTCTCATTAATCTAGACACCCTCTTGTACTCCATTTGAAAATCCCTTCCTTATTCTTAACACACTCCCTATCCCCTTAGACCAGCGGTTCTCAACCTGTGGGTTGCGACCCCTTTGCGGGTCAAACAACTCTTTCACAGGGGTTGCCTAAGGCCACTGGAAAACACATATTTCTGATGGTCTTAGAAACCAAGACACCACTCCTCTATCCATCTCCAGGCGGGTCTGCCCACATGCAGATACACCCACATATGAGTATTAAAGGGTCGCAGCATTAGGAAGGTTGAGAACCACTGCCTTAGACATTTATACCTATGTGAATTTAGAAGACTATTATTTCCTTCAAAATATGCATTATGCATACATACATACATACATACATACATACATATAGTTCCCCTTTTAACCCATTCCCAATGACAGTAGAATTCCAGAATTACCAACCCTTTTCCCCCATCTAATTCCTCTGTGTCATTTATTACTCTCATACCTCATTTGTATATTTACTCTTTTCACTTTTTCCTAAATGGTTTTACTTTTTAGAATCATATCATACTCAGATATAATCAAATGGTTTTTTTTCTGAACTTTTCAATTACTGATAACAGTCTTAAGCATATGTTTTATATTTCCTCATATAAAATGTCAGTAGTTTCTCCTTATTGAGTCTTCTAATAATTAGTCTTTGATGTGTGCCTTATATTTCTCTTAAATCTTTTATGTCAAATTTTTTATTGCATTCAGGTTGTTCTGCAACAAAATCTCAAAAGCCTAACAATTCATTGAATATCCTTTTTAAAAATAAGATGATGCTTAATTTTTCTGTGTGTGATACTTTCAGCTGCAACCCCAGGTCTTTTACTCTTCAGTATATACTATTCTAAGACCTGTGGTCTTTTAGTGTTACTACTACTTGGTCTTGTGTGATTATAATTGTGTTTCTACCATACTTAAATTGCATTTTTTTCTTATTTCTCATAATATTTTCTCCTTTAACTGTGGGTTTCAGAGTCTATCTATGATATTCTTGTAAGTTTTCCTCATAGGATCTCTTCCTGGTGGTGATTTTTTATATTTCTAATTTTTTCTCTTATTCCAATCCTTCAGGACAATTTTCTTCCATTATTTATTCTATTATTGTACCAAGATTCTTTTTTTAATCATAGCTTTCAGGTAATCTGTTTATTCTTATGTTCTGTTCTCCATATCAGTTGTTTTTCTTATGTTTCATATTCTCTTCTATTTTTTTTTCAATCTTTATATATTGTTTCATTATTTCTTTGTGTCTTATAACTTCACTGGATTTCACTTGCCCAAATTTTAATTTTCAAGGAGTTATTTTCTTCCTTACAATTCTGGATCTCCTTTTCTAGTTGTTTAGCTTTCTTTTCATAACCTTCTTTTATATCTTGGATTATTTGTTTTTTTTTAAATTTTTTCCTTAATATCTCTAATTTTCTTTTTTAAAATCCTTTTTTTGAGTTCTATGAAATCAAGACACAAACACAGAAGAAGTTAATGATATCAAAGGAGAAACAAGCAAAGCCTCAAAAAAATTAATTAGAAACACCACCTCTAATAACTAGAAAATTTTAAAACTGATTTTTAAAACCAAATAAGAGTCTCAAAGGAAAAAAAAATAATGAATTATTGGTATTCGGGGGAGGAGAATATTAAAAGACACTTAAAAACTTGGTTAAAGAGGCACAGAAATATTGAAAAATGTAACTGGCCATATGATTAAAAAAAAAAGAGGTACAAAACTTCACTGATGAAAATAATTTTTTTAAAAAATGAACTGTCCAAATGAGAAAACTAATGCAAAAACTCACTGAAGAGAAGAATTCCTTAAAGGTAGAATTGTTCAAATGAAATCTAATAACTCTAGGAGACATCTAGAAACAATAAACAAGACAAAATAATGAAAACATAGAAAATGTGAAATATCTATATAGGTTGCAGAGAAATAATTTAAGAACTATTAGACGAAGGGAGGCAGAGTGAAGATGGTGGCATAGAAGGAGCAAAACTCTGTAGCTCCCCCCATACTCAATTCAAATACCTATCAAATATGACTCTAAACAAATTTTAGAGCTCCAGAACCCACAAAAGTACAGAGAACCAAAGCTCCCACTGAAGGCAGCCCAGCAGGTGGGATGGGAAGGGATCATCACAGCAGGCTGAGAGCTGAAACTGACCTGGCCTGAAACTGCCACTTAGCCCCATGGTGGCCAGGATAAGTTGGAGCTGGAGCATTCAGGAGAGTGGATCACCAGCAGCTGTGTCAGTTTCCAGAATTATCAACCCATAAGAACCAAGGACAAAATGAAAGATCAGTGAAACTTGGTTAAATTTTGGGGAGAAAAGCTGGTCTGGCCATCTGACCCCAGGACAAGACAGCAGCAGAAGCAGCAGCCCTGCTGCCACCTCCACATGGCTGCTTCAGAGCTCACAGCCTGCAGATTGCAGGGGGGCCAAGCAATCATTCAGAGGCTAAATGAGCTTGCCTTAAGCTGCCTGGATTGAGACTGTGGTCTTGGGTGCTGGTCCTGAGGAGCATGACCAGTGAGCCAAAGCTGGTGGGGGCTGCAGAGACAGTGACCTCCTAATACCTCTGGCAGCTGTGAAAACCCCAGCAATTTGGGAAAGCTCTCCCCTCTGGAAATAGAGTTCCAGAGAGCTAAAAAGTCAAGTAATTGAATGGCAACATGAGCAGGAAAAGGAAGCAAAATAAACACAGCATCCTTCAAGAAATTCTCAAGGAAAACTGCCCAGATATTTTAGAATCAGAGGGCAAAATAGAACTTGAACGAATTCCCCGATCACTTCTTGAAAAAGATTCCAAAAAGAAAACTCCTAGGAATATTACAGCCAGGTTCTGGAGTTCCCAGATCAAGGAGAAAATATTACAAGCTGCCAAGAAAAAAACAATTTGAGTACCATGGAAACACAATCAGGATAACCCGGGATCTAGCAGCTCCTACATTAAGGGATCAAAGGTCCTGGAATATGATATTCCAGAGATCAAAGGAGCTGGGATTAAAGCCAAGAATCACCTACCCAGCAAAATTGAGCATAATGTTTCAGAGGAAAATATGGTCATTCAATGAAGTGGAGGACTTT
>CM053580.1:450766862-450804020 GCA_028627135.1 Pseudochirops cupreus
ACATACACATATGTCTATATAGGAGGGTATATATGCATATGAAAACATATGTGAGCATGTGTATATATGTGTACAGGTATACATAGACAGAGTGCACAGGATCAATTGAATAGGAAGGGATGATATTTTAAAAGGTGAAATTAAAAGGCGGGAGAGGAATAGAAGGAGAGGAGACAGGGAGAGACAGAATGAGGTTAATTATCTCTTACAGAAGAGCCAAAGGATAACTGTTACAATGGAGGAGAAGAATGGGAAGGCAAAAGGGAATGGAGCAACCTTACCCTCATTGAATTTGGCTTTGGGAAGGAATGACATACACTCTAAATTGGGTATCTTGCCCTACAGGAGAGTAGGGGATGATGGAGGGGAGGGCAGGTTGGTGGGAGGAGGGTTGTTAGAAGCACACACTTCTATAAAGGGACAGGAACAAAGTAGAGAATAGAACAAGTGAGGGGTGGTATAGGAAGGAGGGAAATATAGTCAGTCTTTCACAATATGTCCATTGTGGAGATGTTCTACATAACTATGCATGTATAGCTTTTATTGAATTGCTTGTCTTTCCAGTGGGGGTGGGTGACAAGGGAGGTAGGGAAAAAATCTAGAATTTAAATAAAATCAAATGTCAATATACACACACACACATATATTTTTAAGAAAAAGAATTATTAGACTAACTGAAAGTCATGATCAGAGAAAGAATCTAGATAACAAAGTGCTTGAAATGATAAAGGGAAAACTGTTAGGGTGAGGGGGAACAGAGCCAAGATGGCAGAGCAAAAGCAGGGACTTGCTTGAGTACTCCTCCAAACCCCTCCAAATACCTGTAAAAACGACTCTTAATAAATTCAAGAGCTGAAGAACACACAAAATGACAGAGTAAAACAAATCTCTAGCCCAAGACAGCCTGGAAGGTCAACAGGAAGGGTCTATCACACCAGACTGGGAGTGGAGCACACAAAAGCGTGGGCCATGCTCACATAGACAGGGTCACAGCAGGTCTCAGGGGACTGAAATACTGGCAGCTGTGGTGTTTGACATACTTTTTGGCCCATAAGTGCAAAAGAGAACATAGAAGATCAGTGGGAAAGCTCCAGCAGACTCAGGTGAGAGAGGACTATGGATCTGGCTCCAGCTTCAGGGCAGTAGAGGTGGTGGCAGTAACAGGAGCAGTAACAGTAGCAGTGACTGCTTCTGGAGCTCCTGACCCACAGACAGTGTGGGAATCAAGTGGCTGATCAGAGGGCAATTGCAAGGATCTCTCTGCTGGTACAAAGCAAGATTCTCTTGCTTTGCCCAGATTGGATCTTGGTTGTGGTCCTGGGTGGAGGTCCTTGTCTGAAGAGGAACAGTAATGTGGTGGACCTTGTGGTGCAGTAGAAAGGTATACTCCTCACAGTTCCAAGGCATAAAGGAGTGTTTGTGGTCACTCAGAGTTCAGAGCACAGGCCAGGAAAGGAGCAAACCACTCTCTTTTGATCATAACACCTTGGAAGAGTGGGGAATTTACAGATCTCTGGAAATATCTCTGAAAACAGCTCCACAAAACCCCTGAAGCTTGGGAAAGTACACCCACCACAACTGGAAGGAGACTCCTACCTTGACAAAAAGGTAGAAAGTCAAATATTTGGATAGGATATTGTTCAAGCAGTATAAAAAAAAAAACAACTCAGACTATAGAATCTTTCTTTGGTGACAAAGAAGACCAAAAGATACAAACAAAAGAAAACAACAAACTCAAAGTTCCTACATGAAAAGTCACCAAGAAAAATATAAATTGGTCTCAGGCCATGGAAGAGGTCAAAAAGGATTATGAAAATCAAGTAACACAAGTAGAGATAAAATTTGGAAGAGAAATGAAAGTAATGCAAGAAAATAATGCAAAATGAGTCAATTGCTTGCAAAAGGATAGCCACAAAAATTCTGAAGATAATTACACATTAAAAAATAGACTAACCCAAATGGCAAAGGAGGACCAAAAAGTCAATGAGAAGAATGTCTTAAAAGGCAGAACTGGTCAAATGGAAAAGGAGGTTCAAAAGCTTACTGAAGAAAATAATTCCTTCAAAATTAGAATGAAGCAAATGGAAGCTAATAACTTTATGAGAAATCAAGAAATCATAAAACAGAACCAAAAGAATGAAAAAAATAGAAGACGTGAAATATCTCACTGGGAAAATAAATGACTTGAAAAATAGATGCAGGAGAAATAATTTAGAAATTATTGGACTATCTGAAAGCTATGATTGAAAAAAGAGCCTAGACAACATCTTTCAAGAAATTATCAAGGAAAACTGCCCTGATATTCTAGAACACGAGGGTAAAATAGAAATTGAAAGAATTTACTGAACACCTCTTGAAAGAGATTCTCAAAGGTAAACTACTAGAAATGTTGTAGCCAAATTCAAGAGTTTCCAGGAGAAAATATTGGAAGCAGCCAGAAAAAAACAAAAAACAACAATTCAGTATTGTGGAAATACAGTGAGGATAAAACAAGATCTAGGAGTTTCTACATTAAGGGATTAGAGGACTTGGAATATGATATACCAGAAGTCAAAGGAGAAAAGATTAAAACCAAGAATCACCTACCCAGTCAACCTGAGTATAATACTTCAGTGGCAAAAATGTACATTCAATAAGACACAAGACATTCAAGTATTTTTGATGAAAAGACCAGAGCTTGAATAGAAAATTTCACTTTCAAATACAAGAATCAAGAGAAGCATGAAAAAATATACAGGAAAGAAAAATCAATAAGGGACTTATTAAAGCTGAACTGTTTACATTCCTACACGAAAAGATGACATTTGTAACTCAGGAGACTGTTCCCAGTATTAGGGTAATTGGAAGGATAATGTACACACACACACACACACACACACACGTGTCTGTGTGTATACATACACATATATCCACACATATAAACACATATGCATATAAATATATATGCATGCATATAAAGTTATATACATATGCACACATTATATACACATATATGCATGTATATGTGTGTAAAGATATCTCTCCCCATATCTATTTATCTATCTATCTATCTATCTATCTATCTATCTCTGTCTCTCTATGTCTCTATGTATACACATACAGAGGGCACAGGATGAGTTGAATATGAAGGTTGATATATAAAAAATAAAATTAAAAGGTGAGAGAGGAATATATTTGGAGGAGAAGGGGAGAGATAGAATGGCATAGATTATCTCCCATAAAAGAGACGAGAAAAAACTTCTGCAATGGAGGGGAGGAAAGAGGAAATAAGTGAACCTTATTCTCATTGAATTTTGCTTAAAGGGGGAATAACATGCACATTCGATTTGTTATCTTACCCTACAGGAAAGTAGGAAGAAGGTGATAAAAGGTGGGGTAGATGATAAAAGGGAGGGAAGTTTGGGGGATAGGGGTAGTCAAAAGCTAACACTCTTGAGAAGGGACAGGGTCAAAGGAGAGAGCAGAATAAATCAGGTTGGAGCAGGAATTAATGAAGGGAAATGTAGTTAATCTTTCACAAAATGACTCTTATGTAAATGTTTTGCATTACTACACATGCATAACCTATATTGAATTGCTTGCCTTCTCAATGATGGTGTATAGGGAGGGAACAAGGTGGGTGGGGTGATAGAAGGGAGGGCAGACTGAGGAAAAGGAGCAGAATTCATCTTATCTTGGGGTGGTGGGGTAGAGGAGAGATGAAAAGAAAATTTGTAACTCAAAATCTTGTGGAAATGAATGTTGAAGACTAAAATTAATTAATTAATTTAAAAAAAAACAACACTTTTAAATAGAAAAAAAGAAAAGTGCCCTAATATCCTAAAACCAGAGAGAAAAGTAGAAAGTGAAAGAATCTGCTCATCACTACCTGAAAGAGATTCCAAAATGAAAACTTCCCAGAATATTATAGCCAAATTGGTGAACTCCCAGGTCAAAGAGAAAGTACTTCAAACATCAAGAAATAAATCATTGACATACTATGGAAAAATGATCAGGATCATATAAGTTTTGCCAGCTATCACATTAAAGTTGTGGAAATTTGGAATATGATATTCTAGAAGACAAAATATCTAGGACTACAACCAGGAATAAACTGCTCAGCAAAACTGAATATAATCCTTCAGGGGAAAATGAATAGTTAATGACATAAACAACTTCCAAGCAACTCTGATGAAAAAGTCAAAATGGAATAGAAAATATGATATTTAAAGAGAAGATTAAAAAAGCATAAAAAGGTAAACATGAAAGAGACATCATAGGGGACTCAAAAAGGTTAAACTATTTACACTCTTACATGGGATGATGATACATGTAAATCTTTTTTTTTTTTCACATTTGTATAAGCAAACACCCTAGCATACCTAGGGCAGCTGCTAGCATGGGTTCTTAGATCTGCTTTTCTAAAGGAAATAAAAATGGGTTAACAGTCTTACTTCAATCAATCAAACATGTATCATTTACCTAGTTCAAGGGAAAAAGTCTGCACCCTGAACTTCAGAGAATGCAAACACAAGTTACAAGCAAACAAAGAAACGGATCAGCAGATGGGCTTCCAGCGTCTGACCGTTACATCCATATCTATTCAGTTACCCATGAGGGAAGGACCAACATCTGGGTTTATCAAAGCTGGAGGGCTCAACGGCTGCCCAGAGTCTCATCTGGACAAATCACACAACTCTTTCCAAAGTGAGCCCCAAAGCAAAACCTCACATCAGGGCATATATATAACCTTCTCCTGGCTCAGAGAATGTCACAGCCCTCTTGACCCACTGTCCAATCACAAAGCTACAAGGCACAGGCATTCCCAAAAAACAAGGCTCCTGCCACAGGCTCCACGTGACCACATTCAGCCTATTAGGGGGCAGTGTATAGTTTCAAATCAGGGAAGGTTCTCAAAGTCATGTAGCCACTTTTGCAAAGGGCCTAGGGGCAGGGAAGATCTTCAGTTTCCCATAACAACATTGGACATTAGTCTGGTTGTATAGAAGGGTTGTAACCAATGGAGTGAACAATGGGAAAAAGGAAACAAAACCAAACATGGAAAAGAGCGATAGCATGTAGGTTGCTTCAGTCTCCATTTAAACTCTGTTCTTTCTAGATCTTTCTCTGAATGTAGGTATCTCCTTCCATCCTGAGACTTGTAGAGTTGTCTTATAGCTGTGCATTGCTGAGAAGAGTCCAGTTTATCAAGGTTGGTCATCACAATTATGATGTGTCTGTAACTGTGTACACATTTCTCCTGGTTCTGCTCTTCTCACTTAGCATCAGTTTATATAAGCCTCTCCAGGTAAATATGAAGTCCATCTCATCCCCATTTCTTGTAGCACAATGTTATTCCATTACATTCATATACCACAGCTTGTTTAGCCATTCCCTATTTGATGAGTATCCCCTTAATTTCCAGTTTTTTGCCACCACAAAGAGACCTGCAATAAATACTTTTGTATGTATGGATACATGTAAATCTTAAGAATTTTATCATTATTAAGGCAGTTAGAAGGAAAAATAACACTTTAGATAGGGGACACAGGAATGAGTCTATTATGTTGTGAAGATCTAAAAAGAAATATATGAGTAAGAAAGAGGGATGCTCTTGGACAAGGGCTAAGGGAGAAGAAGGATGAAGGGAATTATCTCTCATAAAAGAGGTGCTCAAATAAGAACAGTTACAATAAAGGAGAAAATTGATGGAGGGGGGCTCAGTGCTTGAATCTCATTCTTATGCCAAATGGTTCAAAGATGAAAGAAAATATATAGATACTCTATTGAGTATAGAAATCTATTTGTTGATCAATGAATTAAAATGGAAAGGAGATGAGAGAAAGCATGTGTTGATAAAATTATGCTGAATAAAGGAAGGCAGTAGTCAGAAGCAAAACAGACTTTTTTTCAGAGTTTTCAATTTAATTTTAGTTTTCAATATTCATTTCCACAAGATTTTGCATTTCAAATCTTCTCCCTATCTCTTTCTTACCCCCACCGCTAGATGGCAAGCATACTGATCACCCTTCTTTAAGTCTTTCCCCTCATATATCCCCTCCTATCCCTCACCTTACCTCCTTACCCCTTACTTTCATGTAGGCAAAGATGGATTTCTGTATCCCATTGCCTGTGAATCTTATTTCCTGGTTACATGTAAAAACAATTTTTAACATTTGTTTTTAAAACTTTGAGTTCTAGATTCTCTCCCGTTTTCCCTCCTCACCCACCCCCACCGGGAAGACAAGCAATTCAATACAGATTATACATGTGTAGTTATGCAAAACATTTCCATAGTAGTCACAATGTGAAAGAATAACTGTATTACCCTCCATCTGATCCTGTCCCCCATTTATTCCATTTTCTCCTTTGTCCTTGTCCCTTTTAAAAAGTGCTTCTAACTACTCCCTCCCCCAATCTGCCCTCTCTTCTATCATCCCCTCCTCTTATTCCATTCCCCCTTAGTTTCATCTGCTTTTGGCAGCAGAAGCAACAGAGGCAGCAGATGCAGCCACAGTGGCGGTGGCTGCTTCTGGAGCTCCGAGGCCCACAGATGTCAGGGGAACCAAGTGACTGACTAAAGGGTAATTGCAGGAATCTCTTTACTGAGGCTGAGGCAGGATTCTCTTGTTTTGCCCTGCTTGGATCTAGGTCAGTCTCAGGTGGTGGTCCTGGCGTGAGGAGGAGTACTGGCAGGGCAGAGTTTGTGGCAGCTGTGGAGAGGAAATCCTCCTCACAGTTCAGAGGCAGGTGCCTAAAAGTTGCTCTGACAAGAGCTGCTCAAAACACCAGAAATTTGGGACATAGTACGCTCTACTCTGGAAACAGAGTTCTATCATGGCAAAGAATTCAAAAGCCTAAATTAGCTGGGAAAATGAGAAAACAGAGGAAAAGAAATGAGACTATGGGATTCTTTTTCAAGCTCCTCCATGGCCAATTCATATTCTTCTTGAAAGGTTTTGATGCAGGAGTTTTGACTTTACTGTCTTCTTCTTGTTCTATGTTTTGATTTTCTTTGTCGCAAAAAAAAAAAAAGAATCCCATAGTCTCATTTCTTTTCCTCTGTTTTGTCATTTTCCCAGCTAATTTAGGCTTTTGAATTTTTTGCCATGATAGAATTCTGTTTCCAGAGTAGAGAGTACTGTGTCCCAAGATTTTAAAAATCAAGTAAGAGAAGGAGAGGGAAAAATGGGAAGAAAAATGAGAGTGATGCTAGAAAATTTCAAAAAATGAGTCAACAGCTTGCTAAAAGAGGTTAAAAATACAGTGAAGAGAATAACAACACAAAAAAATAGCTTAACTCAAATAGCAAAAGAGGTTTAAAATGGAAATGAAGAGAGGAATGAATCGGAAAACTGAATTGGCCAGATGGAAAAGCATGTTCAAAAGGTCACTGAAGAAAGTAATTTCTTCAAAATTAGAATGGAGGAAATAGAAGCTAATGAGTTTATGAGAAATCAAGATATTTTAAAGCAGATCCAAAAGAATGAAAAAAAAAATAAAGAAGACAACATGAAATATCTCATTGGAAAAACTACTGACCTAAAAAATAGATCCAGGAGAGATAATTTAAAAAATATTGGACTACCTGAAATCCATGATTGAAAATAGAGCCTGGACATCATCTGTCAGGTGATTGTCAAGGAAAACCGCCCCAATATTCTAAAACTGGAGAGCAAAATAGAGATTGAAAGACTCCACCAATAACCTCCTGAAAAAAGATCCCCAAAAAAATATTCATAGGAATTTTATAGCTGAATTCCAGAGCTCCCAGGTTAAGAAGAAAATATTATAAGCAGTCAGATAGAAGTAATTAAAGTAATGTGGAAACACAATCAGGCTAACACAAAATCTAGCAACTTGTGCATTAAGGGATCAAAGATCTTGGAATATGATATTCCAGAGGTCAAAGGAGCTAGAATTGAAACCAAGAATCACCTACCCAGCACAACTCAGTATAATGCTTCAGGGGAATATATGGTCATTTAATGAAATAGAGGACTTTCAAGCATTCTTGATGAAAAAAATCAGAGCTGAACAGAAAATTTGACTTTCAAATACAAGAAGTAAGAGAAACATGAGAAGGTAAACAGGGAAAAGAAATTATAAGGAACTTAGTATAGTTTAACTATTAACTTTCTTTCATGGAAAAATGATAATTATAATTCATGAGACTTTTTCTGAGTATGAGGATAGTTGAAGGGAATATACATGTATGTATATATATGTATGTATGTATGTATATATGTGTGCAGACATATATATGTGTGTATAGGAGGGTGTATGTGTATACAAATATATATGTGAGTGTGTATATATGTGTGTACATGTATACATAGAGGGCACAGGATGAGTTGAATATGAAGGGATGATATCAGAAAAGAAAATTAAGAGATGAGAAAGGATTATATAGGGAGAGAGAGAAAGAGAGGGATAGAATAGGGTAAATTATTTCATATAAAAGAGGCAAGAGAAAACTGTTACAATGGAGGGGAAGGACAGAAAGGTGAAAGGGAATGGGTCACACTTAGTCTCATTGGATTCGGCTTAAGGAGGGAATAACATACACATTTAATTGGTTAACTTACTCTACAGGAAAGTAGGGAAGGAAGGGGATGTGAAGAGGTATGGTAGAAAGGAGGGAAGTTTGGGGAAGAGGGGAATTAGAAACAAAGACTTCTGACAAAGGACAATGTCAAAGTGGAAAATACAATACGTGGGGGGAGGGATAGGATGGAGGAAAACACAGTTAATCTTTCACAATATCTACTATGGAAATATTTTGGCCAACTACACATGTCCAATGTATATTGAATTGCTTGTCTCCCCAGTGGGGGTGGGTGAGGAGGAAGAAGGGAAAGAATCTGGAAATCAAAGTTTTATAAACAAATATTTAAAAAAAAATAGAGCCCAAACATCATCTGTCAGAAGACTGTCAAGGACAACTGTCCTGATATTCTAGAACCAGAGAATAAAATAGAAATTGAAAGAATTCACCAATAACCTCTTTTAAAAGATCCCCAAAAGAAAACTCCTAGGAATTTTGTAACTGAATTCCAGAGTTTGCAGGTCAAGGAGAAAATTTTACAAGAAATCAGGAAGAAGAAATTCAAGTAATGTTGAAGCACAATCAGGATAACACAAGATCTAGGAGCTTCTGCATTTTGGGATTGAAGGACTTGGAATATGATATTCCAGAGGTCAAAGGAGCTGGGATTAAAACCAAAAATCACCTACCCAAGAAAACTGAGTATAATACTTCAGAGGAAAATATGTATATTCAATGAAATAGAGGACTTTCAAGCACTTTCGATGAAAAGACTAGAGCTGAACAGAACATTTCATTTTCAAATACAAGAAGCAAGAGAAGCATGAAAAGGTTAACAGGAAAGAAAAATCATAAGGAATTTATTAAAGTTGAACTGTTTACATTTCTACATGGAAAGATCATAATTGTGACTCATGAGAATATTCTCAGTATTAGGATAGTTGAAGGAAACACACACATACACACACACAAATGTACATATATACATATATATATATACATACACACAGAGACACACATATACATATACTTTTCTGTGCATATGTTTTCATAGGTATGTATATGTGTCTAAATATGTGTGTGTGTAAGTTTGTGTATATGTATACACAGATACTGGGCACAGGGTGAGTTAAATATGAAGAGAAGATATCTAAAAAATAAAATTAAGAGGTGAGACAGTAATATATTGGGAGCAGGAGAAAGGGAGAGATAGAATAGGGTAAATTATCTCACATAAAAAAAGCAAGAGAAAGCTGTTACAATGGAGGAGAAGCATAGCAGTTTAGAGGTCAATATTTCTCATTGGACAAGGATTAAGGAGGGACTAATACATGCACTCATTTGGGTGTCATATCATACAGAAAAATAGGGGGAAGTGTATAAGAGGGGGAGGTAATGGAAGGGAGGGCAGATTGGCAGAGGGGGTAGTCAGAAGCAAATTCTTTTGAAAAGGATAGAGTAAAAGGAGAAAAGAGAATTACTGGGGCATGGGATAGTATGGAGGGAAATATAGTTAGTCTTTCAAAATATGACTACTATAGAAATGTTTTGCATAACTACACATGTATAACCTATATTGAATTTCTTGTCTTCTCAGTGGGGTGGGTGAGGATGGAAGAAGGGGGTGAATTTGGAACTTAAAGTTTTAAAAACAAATATTAAAAAACAAATGTTTTGTTATGGACCTGGGAAATAAGATGTACAGGCTATGAGGTATAGAAATCCATCTTGCCCTACAAGAAATTAAGGAGGAAGAGGATAATAGGAGGTTAGGGGGAATATAAGAGGGTACAGACTAGGCAAAAGGGTAATCAGTATACTTGCCATCTTGGGGTAGGGAGCAGGGGAGAGATGGGGAGAAAAATTGGAATTCAAAATCTTATGGAAATGAATGTTGAAAATTAAAAATAAATAAATATATCAAAGATCAGTTGATTCCAGACAAGCATATTGGTCAGGAAGCCCTGTTTTCAAATCTCCTCTCCAATATTAGCTACCTGTGTGACCATAAGCAAAATATTTAACTTCCTGAACTTCATTTCCTCATCTACCTACCAAGACAAACCCAGGAACTGTATGAACACCATTACACAACACTTTTCATTCACATAAAGACAGGTCTAAACAATAGTAGCAATATTCATTGCTCATGAGTAGATGAAGCTAATATAATAAGAAAAAATGACTATTCCACCTAAAAAAAAAAGAAAGAAAAATTCATCAAACTGTCAATGACCTCCCTAAGAAAAATTCCCAAACTCATATAGATTTAAAAGTGAATTCTACCAAACTCTTAAGGAACAATTAAGCCCAATACTATATAAACTATTTGAAAAAATAGGTAAAGGAGTTTTACCAGATTCCTTTTATGACACAAATATGGTTTTGATGCCTAAACCAAGGAGAGCAAAGAGAAAGAAGACTATAGGCCAATTTATCTAAATGAATATTGATGAAGTAATGGTTCACCTCCCTCTCGCTTGGACTTTGAAATACTTTCCTCTTCCTACTACTTTGCCTTCCCCCTCAAGCCCACCTAAGCACCCTTTTTATGTTGTCTTCCCCATTTGAGGGCAAACTCCTCAAGAGTAGAGACTGCGTTACTGCACTGGACTGATATCTCCAGTACTTTTCACAGTGACTGGTACATGATTGATGCATAATAAACACTTCTTTTCCTCTTCTGGCAAATTGTCCTTCCCTCTCCCCCCCACCTCCTTTGCAATATCCTTTGTGAGGTGTCTTCTTCTAAGAGAATGTAAGCTCTTCAAGAGTAGCAACTGCCTTGCATGCTTGTATTTGTATTCTAAGAAGTTTTCACTGACTGACTGCAAAGCAAATGTTGCCTAATTGTTCTCCTTCTTCCTCATTCTCTCCTCTCCTATCCCTTCATCTGTCATCTTCTCCTTTCCCCTCCTCTCTTCTTCTCTCTCTCTCTCTTTCCTCTCTCTCTCTCTCTCTCTCTCTCTGCTTCTCTCTCCATTTTAAATAGATTTTTACAACTAGATAGAAATCAAGAGATGAGCTTTTTTCTCCCTCATTCCAGAGTTGAGGTAGTTGAGGAGCAAGAGTGAATTCCTGACTTGAACAAGGTCTCGCAGCTGCTGAAAAAAGAAATCCTTTGCAATTCTTCCTTTACCACATATTCTTATTTGGGGTGCATTGAATTTAAATACATTTTGAAAATTCTAACCAGAAAGTGGGCATTTTTTCTCTATACATATTTGATTTCCTCCACACAGGGTTCTAAGTGGGAGGTCAAAGCTCATTTCAGCTTCCCACTAAGCAATCTCTGCAAATGCATCCACATACCAGTGACAATCTACTTTTCATAAACTTTCACATCATTCAGCACTGCATTAGGATGTAAAAAATTGCAATTGTCAGAAATGTAAAAATAATTATGCCCACCTTGGTCTTTTCTGTTTAATAATTTGGACCATGGATTGCTAACCTTTGTTTTGCCTGCTGTGCAATCATAAATTACTTTTATAGATCAAGGGAAGTTGAACTTTCAAAAAATGCTGTTTTAGCTTAAAAATGCTATGGTTTGAATATTCCATTTAAAGAAGAGGGAACAAGAGTGACACATTAGAGTAGATGGGATGGCAAGTTGTTATTTTTTTAATCCTTTACTTAAACAGTCATTACCACTCAAAGGTTCATAACTCAAAAGGAAAAGGATTCTTACAGACCAATTTTTCCTAAAAATAGCAATTAAATAATTGAAATGCTAAGAAGAAAAAAAAAGAAACTAATTATGAATCAAATATTTTACATGGTTTCCCTTGATATAATTAGAAAAAATCTACAGATAAGATTTTTATAAATAAAGACATCTAAATGTCTATCTTTACATGGAGCACAATGATTATCATTAGAGGAGATATGGAGTTTAGATAAGAAACAGTCTCTGCCCTCATAAGTTTATGTTTTAGTAAAGACATAAGCTGCCATGAGGGTCATGGGAGGTATGCATAATAGAAAATATTATATTATAATGATAAATTTATTAAAGAGTTGTAAATCTGATTATTCTTGTGATATTCAAGGCAGAGTGTCCTTAATACCCACCCTTTCCCCCAGGGGATCAGAAAAGAAATACTGGAGAAAGGGAAATTTATGTTGGATTCTAAAAGATAGGAACAAGTTCAATAGATAATGATGCTAGGGCATTCCAGGCCTAGGGAAAATGAGAGAAGTCCATCTATGTATAAACTAAATGTTTATTATACCACAAACGAATGTTCAACATTTGTCGCTTGGGCATCTCTCAATGAACTCTTTGATTTACTCTTCCAGTCTTCCGGTCTTTTTCGGCAGAGCTGTGATTTTTTACTTTTTCTTCTTTCTCCAGCACCCAGAACACCACCATCAATTCTGTCAGCATAGAAATTGCCCTCTCATTTCAATGAGGAGATTTAGGTCATCTAATTATACCTGCCTTAACTCTACTCCTCACAAATTCTTAATATCATCACCCTGTCTGTCCTCTTCCTCAGAGGGAGTTGTATCTAACAGGTGGTTAAGTGGTGCAGGGAAAACCTGAGTTCAAATCTGACCTCATATACTAGCTATGTGACCCTAGACAACTCACTTAATCCCCGTTTTTCTCAGACTCTTCATATGTAAAACGGATAGCAATAGCACACAACTCTGGAGGTTGTTGTGAGGATCAAATGAAATAATTTTAAAGCACTTACCACAACTCCTGGCACATGGTAAGTGCTATAAGAGTTAGCTGTTATTATTAACTCATCTTTACAAAATCTGATTCACAGATTCATATATCCATCTTGAATCCCATTCCCTCAATGTTCAATGTAGTAGCCACTCCTCTTCTGTGGGGGCTTTAGCTGATCAATGGTATAGGTAGTATGGGACTGTGTCTATTATTTCATTGAAATAGAGAACATTTGATGAGAAAATTCTCTCTACCAATTCAGATGGGCCCCTATTCTAGGACTAATAGAGTTGCATGAGACCACTGGGATTTGAAGTTTACATCATTTAATTCTACCTTTACAGCCTTGTGTCATTTACAGATTTGATAAGAATGCCATCTAAACCTTCATTAAAGGCATTGATAAAAGTTTTGAACAATATACATCAAATAATGGAGCCCTCTGTCCTTCCACTAGAGTCTTTTTTCCATGTTAACATTGATCTACTAAGCAAGATTCTTTGGGCCCTCTCTATCGACCAATTACCAAACAATTAACAAAAGTGTTTAATAATTCAAACCAGTTTACTCCCCTTTTGTAACAAAATTATTGGAGAGACTTTTGTGAATGCTTTGCGAAATTCCAGGTGTGTTTTAATATTCTATTTTCTTAATTCACCTGTCCAAAAATCTAGTCAAAAACCAAACAAAAAATGGTTTGCTATGACATACTTTACTCTTAATGAATTCCACCTTATGTTGATCATTATTTCCTTTGCAAGTGATTTCAAAGAATTTCTTTCACATTGTGGTCCAAAATTTTATAAGGAATGAAAGTTAAGGTCATTGGAATATAGTTTGAAGACTCCTCTATATGGAAAATGTAACCATAACTGCCCATCTTCAGTCTTGCAGCACCTCAAACATTCTCCATGGATTTGCAGCTGTCATTGACACTAAAATTATATCTGCCCGTTTTTTTCAGTAGCCTTGGGAATAATTTATCCCTTCCTGATCACTTCAGTTCATTAGGGATAACTAGAAATTCTCTTGCAATTGCAAGAAAAGGGATGGGACCAAGTAGTTATTAATAGCCTGCTATGTTCTAGGCACTGTGCTAAGCACTTTACAAATAGTATCTCATTTTATCGTCAGGTATTATTTATAGTTGTAGAAATTGAGGCATACAGAAGTTAAATGACTTGCCCGACTCACACAGCAAAGCGTTTATGGATGGATTTGAACTAAGGTCTTCCTGAGCTCAGGGTTATTACCTCATTTTATCTTGAATTTCAATTTCTTGTTTAATTTATTTTTGGGCAAATATCATTATCTGTTGGTTGTTTTTTGTTTGCTTGTGCATGTGTGTTCATTTGTTTGTTTTGCTTTTTGGAGGGCAGAAGGCAGGGCAACTGGGGTTAAGTGACTTGCCCAAGGTCACATGGCTAGTGAGTATTAAGTGTCTGAGGGCAGATTTGAACTCAGGTCCTCCTGACTCCAAGGCTGGTGCTCTATTCACTGAGCCACCTAGCTGCCCCATCATTATCCTTTGTAAAGAAAATAGAAGCCAACTAAATTTAGAGAACTTCTGTCATTTCTCAATTATATATCATCATTATCATCCTATTTACCAAATCATTTACCTTTTTCCTTCTACAGAATAGAGAATACTCTGTAGTCTGTTAATCCCTTTTGTAACATTCTTTATAATGTTAGGTTATGACATGGTATTTTTGTCATTTTCATAGCTTTACACATAAATAAATTTCTATAAAATTTTAGCTGTCACTGTCATTTTAAACTTTATACCATCTCTTTACTATGCTTAAATACTGTAAGCTGTTGTAGTCTCTCCTATTTGATAATTGCATAAACAAAGTCTTGTGACTTTCCCATGAGCAGTTGTCTTGCCAGTGTTCTAATTAAGATTTCTAAAAAATGAAAAAAATGTTATTGAAAATGGGGTCTGGATTTTTAAAATTCTAGATCATGCATAAAGCCTGGTATAAACTTTTTTTTGAGACACAGTTCAAATGCTACATCCCACATAAAGCTTTCCCTGAAGCTTACAACTGGCAGTGATTTTTCTATCATCTGATTTAATAGCATTTTGCACTGTTTTCATAGTGCTTTCCAATGGAAATTTATGTTACAATAACCAGTAACCCTGTATTTTCACTTTGACCAAATTCTAAGCTTCTTCAAGGCAGGGACCATGTTGAAGTCATCTTTGATTTCTCCAAAACCTAACCTCCAAATACAATAAACTACACAAAACAGGTGCTTATAAATACTTGTTGAACAATGAATGATGGTACGAATAATCTAAGGGAGGAGTCAATGTATTATGGGACATTAGGCAGATAATATGAACTGTTCTATAGTGAGAGTGTGAAGACAGCAAGATACAGGGCAACTAGTAGGATGGGAAATTTTGCCAGGGAACACTTGGGAAAAGTAATATATTGGAATGTATGTGTTATTTATTTTTTTATCCATCCAAGCTTCAACATCATTACACAAAATAAATATTTCATAAACAATTGCTATATTATGAATGATTGCTTAAATGAATGTGATAAATGTTTGAAGAAATAAAACTATCCATGCTAAGCAGAATAAAACCATGTTTTAATTACCTCAACATTCATATAACATAGTTAGATAACGTATAATATTCACTTCATTTTATGGTTAGAAAAACTGAGGCACAAGATTCGAATTAGAGACAGAATAGCATGGTAGAAAGACAGCAGTTTTTAGAGTCAGAATACCTGTGTGCAAATCTTGCTATTTTAACTTAGCATTTGAATATGGGGAAATCACATAAAGTCTTAGAGCTTCAGTATTTTTACTGAAAAAGTGGGTATGATAATACTTATATTACATACCCCAGAAGTTATGATGAAAGCAATAAATGTGAGATAGCATTAGCATAATATCATATACCTGGTCCAACTCCATCTGTGGAAAGAATAATAGTTCTCCAACTAGAAAACAGACCATCTAACCACCAATATCCTCACCTTATCTCATTCTGTCTTCAAACTTACATCTTATAAATCTAACCAATTTCCTATTTTTTAGTCAGTCTTCAAGGAAACCAGAATAATCCTTTGAGCTATATTCTGAATATACTCAGTCTCACTTGGAACACATCAGTGTACTAACTGAAAGGATTCATTGCTTTGAATTGAAAACACCTTATTTTCTCATCCCTTTTTTTTAGTTGCATTAACGGATATATTAAGAGAGAAATGACTGCCCTGAAAGTCTGTTAAATATCTTCCCCTGGGGCCTACACTCGGGAAACTTCACAATAAGACTGTGGCAGATTCTAAAAGGACACAGATAACAGAAAAAGACATTTCATGAAATTATAGCACAGACCCAGCCAAAATCCATTTCTAGCACTGTAACTAGAAGGCTAGAAGCCTGTATTCCTAGAGGCAGTACATCCAGCAGTGGTGTAAACTATGACAAATGACATGGACAGTGGAGGAAGTACTGACACCCACAGGGAATTGAAGTTGTAGAGAACCATATCTGTGACTAACTCTCCAATTGGCAGACCAACATTCCTCGATCCTTTACCTAGGAGCTCTGAAGTATTGGAGGGCATGGACTCTGCAAATATGTAGTCTTTCAGTTTTCCCAAAGCTATGATTTCCCTCTGTGACTTTGTGGAACAGTATAAGTTATACTGGGGACTGATTGCAGCATCGCTGGCGGAGCATTCTTGCGACACAGTCTACTTGGGAAACAATGGTATTTGTTGACTTTAATGTAGAACTGACTTACTCTATTTTGTTCAGTGCAATGGAAACAAGAACATTATTGTTAATTAATCTGTTTGCAATTCCATTCTGGCCCACAGCTTCAAGAAATATATCTCAGAAGTCTTTGAGTATAGTAGCTATTAATCAGCCCTAAGCTTTCATATCTGTCCTAATGCAAAGCATTTGTTCCCAAAATTATTTTATGCCTGCCACATACCACTGATGATCAACTTAAGGTTCCAATTGTCATTTATGTTTGTTTTCTTTTTTATTTATTATGGTACATCAGTCTTGGGAGTTTGACAAAATGCTGTTTATTTGACTCATGCTGGGGAGCTCCAGTCTCCAGCAGGGTTCAGTGGTTTATGTGATGTCATTGGCAGAGTGCATGCTGGGGTGTCATATCAAATGGCACTGGGATAAGGCGGAGGAGGCCTTTGTGGAGTTGCTTAGAAGGCAAATCAAAAGAGCAGAAACTCCCCATTCCCTTCCTTTTATTGGGATGTTCAGCACATAATGAAGTTCTGAATTATACAGATTACTTACGTGATATCTTTAGATTCAATTTGCAGTCCAAATTTCTTCCCTCTGTGAACTCAGGAAAGACCTTTTCAGTGGCATGGATATATTTTTTCTGCTTGATTTTACTTAATGTAATTTTCCTTGTTTATATTAGTTAAGTAACCTAGACTGTTTATATCAGTTAAGCTACCTAGACTAATCCAGGGACTCTGTGCTAACAACTCAGTATCATTTACAAAACTTTATTAAGTATTTGGCATTTATTGGGGCAAAATTAATGTAATGCTAATGACTATCCCTTACAAGCATAGAAGATAAATCAAGAAAAAAATGAATGCAGAGTAGATAAATAGGTAGTGAAAGAGACAGATATCTGGGCTTGGCACCGGGAAGGCCTGTGCTCAAATCTACCCTCAAACACATATTAGGTGTCTGACCCTGGGTACATTATTTAATCTCCTTCTGCCTCAGTTTCATCAACTGTAAAATGAGAATAGTGATGGTAGCTACTTCTCAGGGATGTGAACATGTGTTAATGTATATATAAAAGTGTTAATGTATGTATGTAGGGCTTTGTAGTTCTTAAAGTGGTATATACATACTAGCTAGTATTATTATGTAATCTCAGGTAGAATTTATATATACTTTTTGGTACAATAGACCTGGGTTTTCATGCCATCTGTACCACAACCTAGCCTCACGATTGGGAATTAATTCCTTTACTTCCTTGGGTCTAAGCTTCTTTTTTGACAACCCTCCCCTCCCCCCAAAAAATAAATTCAATAAGCCTTAGGGTCTGTTCCATGTGTAAAATTATGCAAATTTCGTTTTGATGGAAAAACCACAGAAAACTTTTTTTTTCCTCGATGAGTCCCTACTCCAACCAATTCCCAATTCTTCGGTTTTCAGATCCTTCATCTTCCATGCTGCAGTGTATAAAGTGCTAGGTTTGTCATGATACTCTGATACTTGCTAACAGTTATGGTAAGTCATTTAACATCTCTCAGACCATTTTCTCATCTATAAAAAGTAGGAGTTGGACTCTGTGGCCGCTAAAGTTTCATCTTGCTCTAAATCTCTGATTCTCTGATCCTCTGCTCCAATGAGTCTCAAATCTATCAGGTGTAGATACTCAAAACATGTACTTTCAAATGGTAGAAAGAGGTGTTTGAGTATCTCATCATTGTCCCACTTCTTTCTGTGAGGTGCCAGATTTTTCCTCCTGAAGCAATTTCTGGGATGGGCATAATAGAGTGAGTTGTTCAGATACTTATAGGGAAACCTACTGTTCTCTAGAAGTCAATTAGGTCTTCAGAGATTTGCATTAACTCTTCTGTTCCTTTCAAGAATACCATTTAATCCTCTTCACAAGTTTTCCCTATGGTCCCTCTGTGGTCTGAGAGAGTAACATAGATTCTCAAATTGCTCAAGTTATTCCCAAAAGACATTTCTGCACATTGGTATAACCCATCTGACTAAGATCTGAACTGATGCTTCAAAGAAGAGAGATTGTTAAACAGTGCTTTTATACAAACTTGGAGATAAATTCCACACATTCTAAAGACATTTCCAAGTCTTATTGAAAAGTACATAAAATTCAATATAATTTGCAATTCAGTAAAATCCCATGGGGATCTCTGATTCCTGCAGTTTGTTGTTAGAGGGTTTCACATTAGTAATAAAGCATGATAATTGATTCAAACCTCCTAGCTCTCATGCAAACAGCATTTCTTCTAAGCCTCAAATCCATGGAAAGATCAGCTAAGGAACTTTGCAGCTACTACTACGACCTTATTGAAAAAATGACTAGAAGATGACATACTGTATTTACTAGCCCTGGGAAGGGAGTTAAAAATAGCTTGGGAAATAATGGTGATGTCAGTCAAAGAATAAGTGAGCCTGGGAATTTTAAACACCTTCCTACCTCCAACAAGGAAGCAGCTAAGTCAGGAACAAGACTTCTTAGCAGGGCATGGCTTTCTGTATACTCCCCAGAAGTGGAGGCTCGGAATTTCTGGATACAGCTATGCCTGCAGAGTAACAGAGATTTTATGGAACCCTTTGATAGTAATAATACTTCACATTTGGAAAGCATTTTGTTGTTTTCAAAGCACTTTCTCATCCTCTATCTCATTTGCTTCCTGATAGTAGCATTGATAGGTAAGGTCATGGAATATCTCTATAAATTTCATGTTTACATACATGTATTTGCATTTGCCACCTGTAATAAGGCAGCAAGGTGGTACAGTAGATAGAATTTGAGGCTTGGAGTCAGGAAGACCTGAGTTCAAATTCAGCTTCAGAGACTTACTCACTGTATGACCCTATTCAAATCACTTACACTTGTTTGCCTCTGTTCCTCAACTATAACTTCAGCTAGGGAAGGAGATGGCATCTCTGACAAGAAAACCCCAAAAAGGATGATGAAGAATTAGACACAGCTGAAGAAGACTCAGTAACAATCTCTAATAAAGCTATTTATTATTTCCATAGAAGAAAAAACTGAGGCACAGGGAAGAAAAATTATATACAATTATATAAAAATGCATACAAATTCTCATGTGTCAGAACACATAATGTACTAATGAAAGCTGACTTTAGAAACTGGAAGAGTTGGGTTTGAATCTTGGTTTTGACATATACTGACTGTGTGACCCTGGGTAAGTCAAACAAACTCAATGTTCTAGTCAAGTCTCTAAGTCTATAGATTGCAGAGAAGGTCTTGATTTAAGAGATTTTCCTCATCTTGGAGCTCTATAGAATGTCTAAATATAAGGTCTGAAGGCCATCTTATTTTTTCTGATATTGAATTGCACCCCTGTGTAGCCATATATTGTTTCCAAGTATTGGAAAACTGAGGCACTGAAAAGGGCAGATCACTTACCCAAAGGAATAAGGCTAATGAATGAAAGGAGCAGGAACTGGAATCTAAGTCTGTGGATGCCAGGTCAAGGTTGTTGGGTTTTGTTTTTTTTTCAATTCTGTTGTTTTCATTCATGTCCAACTCTTTGTGACCTCATTTGGGCTTTACTTGGCAAAGATATTGGAGTGATTTGCAATTTGCTTTTTCTCTAGATCATTTCACAGATGAGAATGATGTGGTTAGGGTTAGGGGTGCTCTGGAGACCCCAAAATACCAACACACCCGATCTTGCCAAAAGAATTCGACTCAAGTCTTCTCTCAGCCAAAGAAAAGCAAAGTTTATTGAAAGTTTGCTATATTGGATAGACTCTTAAGGAGCCTAGGTATCTGTGATGCTTGCATTGGGCAAGCAGGCCAAAGCAAGTGTGGCACAGAATAAGTTTGTGCTAGGTCATTCTATGGAGCTCTCACAGAGCAAGTCTGTGCTAAGTCATTCTATGTTGCTCTCACACCACATGGAGGGAAGATGGGATCTTATATACAGAAAGGTTGTGGGAGGAATCTAGGGATGGTCTAGAGGAGGAGTTTGGCGAGGGTCTTCAGGAGTCAGATGAGGTCAGACTCCAGTAATGAGTGATTAAGGGTGGGAAGTTGCTGGAGGCTACCTGAAGACCATAGACAATGGTGGGCTAGGCCATTCAAGGGTGGAACAGGAGGATGAAGAGTCGGCAATTGCTGGACAAGAGGGCTAGCTAAAGACTTGGGCAGAGCCACAATGAAAGGCCTATGGCATCAGGCAAATGCTTTATGTGGGAAGATTCAAACAGAGCTCAAGGGGGCTCCCAGAGCCTGCACCTCATCAGAAAATACTGAGGAAAGCAGGGTTAAGTGACTTGTCCAGGATCACACAGCTAGTAACTATCTGAGGTCAGGAAAATGAGTCTTCCTGGCTCTAAGTCCAGCACTCTATCCACTCTGTCACCTAGCTTGCCCTTTTTCAATTCACTATAATGATAAATAAAATCTCAGAACAGCAATTTTGTATCAATTCTCTTTCTGTAGTAAAATATCCTTTTTTCCTTAAAAAAGTTTATCCTAGATTTTCTAGACAATGTTTTCATATTATATATGCTTTTAAAAAATGTAACCATGGACAATTCATTTAAAAGTTAAATCTTAGAGAAAAAAATAGATTCTGGAGAACTAAATATAAAATATTATTTTACTGGTTCATTATGGCATATTTTATTCTTTTATGACACTAATAACTTTAATTTTTCAAAAAAATTTACTTGAGTCATTATCAATGAATAATTTTTGTGGCAACAGGAGTTTAGATTACTAAGTCCAGAATGATACAGCAATACATTGGAACTGTAACATTATAATGTCTGTATTTCAAGTGTCTTTTTCTCAATGGGCTATTCCCTGCCAGAGTCTTATAGCAGCTTGTCCTGACTGGGACAAAGGAAGGAAAAAAAAATCCTGAGTTTTGCCTCAGAGGAAGCTTTTGTATACACTCCCAGTTCCAGTTTAAGAGTCAATCAAAAGCCATTTTCTTCACCCACTTCCAGAACGCAGGCTCTCTAAGCATTTGCATGTGGTTTGGCAACAGGAAGAATACACTGACTGTTTTCTGAAGACAGGGCTCTTGTTGACCAGTACTACATTAAACGTGAAATTTGAGTGCACAAGTATGTACGTGAAAGATGTGGGGCAGTTATGTTTTCCTGAACATCTTTACTGCTGAATGGAAAAGTGCTTTGGAATAGAAGTCAGGTATACCTCTAATTGCCACTAGAGAGTTGTATGATATCTGGAAGTCATTGGGCTGCTCTTAACTATCTTCCTAATCAGCAAAGTGTGGGTGATAGGAATACTTGCCCTTTGGACCTATCATAGAATTTGAAAGTTGGATCCTTAGCCTGGAGAAGAGAAGGCTCATAACATGGTGACTGTCTTCAGCCATTTGAATGGCCACCATTTGGAAGCAGGATTAAATTTGCTATTTTTTCTCCAGAGAGCAGAGTTAAAGAAATGGTTGGAAACTGCAAAAAGACAAATGTAGGCTTGATAGTAGGAAAAATCTTCCTAATGACTAGAGCTTTCCCAAAACCCTATGAACTGTCTTGATAGGTGCAAGTTTCTCTTTCTTTGGAGCTGTTTGAGCAGAGGCAGAAGAACCACTTCTCATAGATGTTATAGTGAAAATCCTCTTGGATCTGGGTTGGCTAGATGGCTGCTGAGGTCTTCAATTCTACAGTTCTGTGTTTTGAGGACATCTAGTCCAGTGGTTTTATTTTATTTTTCACTTTTTAGTTGCAATCAATTTATTAAAAGAGATGATTGGTTAGGCATCTGCAGAGGTGACTTCAACTTCTACATTTGGCTCAATGCTGACAGAAGTGATGTGTTTAACAATTTCAGGACTGTGCAAATCAATAAGGCATTTGTGGATTCTCATATGGAACTGATCCCAAGTCTTTGAACCTTCACCACAAGGGGTTTTTCTAGTTGTGATTTGAAGTGTCTTGGTGGGCATTTGAACAGGTCCCTTCACTTTCAAGTTCTTTTCTTTGGCTCCTCTAATTAGGTCAGCACACACTTTCTGGAGTGATTTCACGTTGATGCTGGTCACGGTGAACCGGATCCAGTGAATGGCCACTTCGGGCTCCACAAGGTTGTTGCTGGTGTCTTTGAATGCCATGGTGGCAGAGCGGCTTCCTGACCAACTTATTCCTCTGTGAGAGCAAACAGTGGTGAGTCAGGAGGAGAGGCAGGCAATGCCTTCACCAAAGAGGCTAGTCCAGTGGTTTTATACTCCAACAGAAATGGATACCTGCAAGCTACATATTGACTTAGAAAACTACACATTAACATTGCCTGTGTTGTATTCTATTTTTATTTATCTCTTTAAATATTTCCAGTCACATTTTAATCTGGTTTCGATGAGGTTTAAGGTCAGAAAACCCCCTTGAATCTTCCCACTTGATCTGGCACTCTCCAGAGGCCAAAAGCCTTCCATTATCAATATGAATGAATCTCTGTTACCCTTAAACTACCCTAGCCCTCCATTGTCCCATTACTTCCTTGGCCTCTGGCTGTTTCCCATCCCTTACCCCATCAAAATCCCATTTTCTTGTTTCATGGAGTCTGACCCTTGTCCCATCAAGAACCTCCTTAGACTCCTCCTCAAGACCCTCTGTAGACCCCTCCTTCCATCATCCCAGACTACTAGGTCACCCCTAGATCCCTCCCATCATCTTTCTTTATATAAGATTCATCTTGCCTCCATAAAAGGTCTGAGAATCAATCTAGCTCACACTCAGTCTGTGTCAAATTGTTCTGGTCTGCTTGTCAATACAAGTGTCACAAATGCTCAGGATCCTTAAGAGTCTTCCCATTATGGCAAATCTTTAATAAACTTTATTTTACTTTGGCTGAGAGAAGGTTTGAGTAGAATTGATTTAGCAGGACCTGATATGTTGGTATTTTGGGGTCCTTAGCATCCCTAAACCTAAACCTCAACAGTTTCAGCACTACTCAGGAGCTGTGGGGCTGGAGTTTGACAGTGATCTAGTACAAATCATACCTGAGTGGTAATCTTCTATAATACATCATCAGCTAGTGGTCATCTAGCCCCTAAATGATTAAGAGCAGCCCGGGAAGGACATTTTGCTTTTAGGCAGTTCTGAAACAGGGTAATTGTGTGAAAATTATAATGTCAACTCCTTTAGGGCAGGGACCATTTCAGTTTTGTAGTCCAATCCTAGAGACTAGGGTAGTACAGTGTTGTATAGAATCATGCTGAAACATAGTAAGTACTGGCTAAATGTTTGTTGATTAAGTGTTTGATTGAAAATGGTAAAGCACTATTTAAATGGAAACTATTGTTAATTCTTATGATGGATAGAGGAAGGTTTAGCACTATGTAATTATGGCATAAACTATTATTTGACTTCATAGTTAAATGATACTGTGTAGACAGCCAGCTCAGATGTATCAGGTCTCAGTGTAGATTTTATTTTTAATTTTATTTTTTTAATCTAAATAATCACATATGGCTTTCTATATTGATCCAATTAACTGAATCCTTGTCCAATTTCCACTTTACTTTGTTTTCTATGGACACAGCCCTAGGCCATGTTTGCACAATGAATGGAAATCAGCTCCTTCATTGATTTAGTATTCTCAACTCAGCTCAAAGAAACATTTATTAAGCACTTACTATGTACAAGAGAAAAAGAGCCAGAACAAAGCCCCTCATTTCAATCCTGTGTAAGGCAACCAATATACAAGTTGACAATGGGTAGATAAGAATTCTTAAGTACCTACTAGGTGGCTGTCACTATGCTAAGTACTGCTAGTGATACAAAGGAAAAGTAAAGCAATTCTTTTTCAGGCCTACCCCACCCCCTACTCCACCCTTCTTCTTAAAGGGTTTTTTTTTTCCTAATGGGGTAGAGAACATGTACATATATTTCAGATAGACTCTAACAATCTGGCTTTTTTTTAAATAATAAGAATGACTAGGGCACACTCAGATCCTTTTCATTGTATTAATGGCATAGAATTAGTAACTTTATGCACTTGAGGAAGTCACAAACTTTTGTTTATTCACTGTGCTTAGCAGTGAAAACAGACAAGATGTTGAGGCCTGCCAAGGAGAGCTGAGACATGGCTAATATAAACATGGATAAAAACAGTATGCCATGAGTGCTGAAATGCTTCAGAATTAGACATTGTAGAGAAAGAAATAGCCTACATCCTGTTTAAGTCCCTCCCTGGTAGAAAGCTCAGCACTTAGGGAGAAATTCTTTCAGTCCATTAGGTGATAATTACTGATCTCCAGCAGTTGTGCTTAAGGGCAAGGATTACATCTGACCAAAATTATGTCATTTGTTTCTTAGTTGCCATGGCCATATATACTTTGATTATTCAATAAATATCCGTTTATGGTGATGACTCAAAATTCTATAGTTGGGGTGTGAAACCAAAAGGTCAATAATTTTGTAGATAGATAGAAAGATAGAAAGAAAGGAAGAAAGATAAATAGATGAATGAGTATATAAATAAATACATAAATACATAATATCATCCTCTTTCAAGTAGAATCATGGACCCAATTCATGTCATATGTGGATATAATTTAAAAATAGAATTATAACTGTTTATATATATATATATAAAACCAAAAATGATTGTATCTACATCTATATATAT
This sequence comes from Pseudochirops cupreus, assembly GCA_028627135.1. Taxonomy (NCBI): domain Eukaryota; kingdom Metazoa; phylum Chordata; class Mammalia; order Diprotodontia; family Pseudocheiridae; genus Pseudochirops; species Pseudochirops cupreus. The sequence continues at coordinate 450,792,440 of CM053580.1, forward strand.
TTATAGATAGAGAAAGAAGATAGATAGATAGATAGATAGATAGATAGATTGATTTAGGAAATGTAACCAATTTGTCACTATTTCATAGTAGGTCATGTAACACAGTTGGCTTGCAATTACACAGACTCAATCACATGTAGTGCTAAGTTGTGGGAAATATCATAAACTAAAATTATAAAGTAATTGCTCGACTGGACCTTAGAGACTGTGAAGTTCTACTCTCTCATTTAAATTAGAAGCGTAGGGCAAAAGACTTCAAGTCACTTACTTAGAAGTCATAAAGGTTGTTACTGACAGAGCCAGGAGTATAATTGTGGAATGATTTCCTTTACGTTTTTTTACTCTTTTTTTGTCTTAAAGTCTAGGGGCCATATATGACTTTTCCAATTGTCCCACACTTGTTTGTCATTCAAGAATTTTAAGGTGACATAGTCACTTTTCCCTTAATATTTGCATTGTTTCCATTTCACCAACTAGTTTCTACTTGATAACTTTAGTATATGCATTGCTCCACCACCTGTTGAATCTATCACTAATTTTACTTTTTCTCTTTAGGCATTCTTTCAGATTTCAATTGATTTTATGTTTCTTTCTTTGTGATATTTATTTGGTTGTATTTTTCTTTTTTCCTCATAGAGATGATTGATATATATCACAATCCAGTAGACCATACCTTTCCCAGTTTAGGCTATCTGATTTATCCATGTCTACAGAATAAATTATGAACTTTTTCTTAAGCATTCAAATTACATTGGATCTAACATACCTTCCAAAATGTGAGTCCCCTGCATTTCTCTATTTTCTTTTTTTTTAACCTAAATATCTAGCTTGTATTCCTTTCTGTTTTTGTCAAATGCTACTTCCTTGGTTTCCACTTTTAGCATTTGATTTAATTGGTTAAATTGCAGAATTTTCCTACCTATCACAAGATCCCTGATGCATTGAACAAGGAGTATACTTTCCATACACTGAAAGTTATGCTCATGTAGGATTTCCTAGACATGCTCATCTTAACAGGGAAGAAAGTGAGTTGAGTAAAGGCAAGTATTTTGGGGGTCTCAGAATAATGTAATAGTCCAAATTCCAACTCAATACACAATTATACCCAATAACTGCTTCACAACATTTCCAGGGAGCAGAAGGATAGAATGATAAAATGGATTTGGAGTCAGAAGACTTGGGTTTGCATGCTATAGCTGCAACTAAATTTATGCTCTGCAGCATTTGACACTGTTTCATAACCTCCTGATGTGTCAATATCTACCAGTTCTACCTTCATTCTTACTGTAGATGGCAACACCATGCTCCTAGTCCCTTAGACTCGGGAGTCATCCTGGATTCCTCACTATCTCATACCACCTTCCCCATATCCAAGCTGTTGTCAAGGGCTACTGATTTCATCTTTACAACACCTCTTGAATACACTACCTTCTATCCTCTGATACTGCTACGTCTCTTGTGCAGATTTGCATCACCTCATGCCTGGATTATCACAATATTCTACTGGTAGAAATGCTTGCCTGAAGTTTTTCCCCATTCCAATCCATCTTTGGGATCTTTGTCTTGATTAGGATTGGTCTATAAACAAAATATGACTGATCCCTTTTGGGGTATATTATAGAGGGAATTTTGTTTCAGGTGAAAGTTAAATAAGATATATTCTGAGATCTCATTATAAGAGAGATTCTTTTATTCATTTTTTATATCATTTCTGATAGCCATTGACATGGCCATGCCTTAGGTCTTACCACTATCTTTCAGAAGTATTACACCTTCATGATCCAGCTTTATGCTTCTACTCTTCAATGACAATAACTTATGCTTCTACCCTCCCATTTTCTCTCAACAGCAACACCAAGAAGAACAAAGAAACATTGATTATGGGCTTACTATCTTCCATTCTTCTTTTCTGAGTTTGTTTCTTGATCTTCCCAATCACCATAGTAACTTTTTTTAGAGTCAGGTTTTTTTTCTTGTTTGTTATATTTTTCTCTACTATTTTTCTTTTTAAAGATATTATTATACAAGGAGAGATGTGGTCTCTGTTTTCTTGCCCTGTGTTCTGTTCTTTACCCAGGTAGGGACTTAGTTCCCCTACAACCACAAGTGATAGTGTCTTTCTTCACCCTGGAACTATGACCAGGACCCCTATTTTTTTACAGCCACAGACACTTCCTCCTATTCACCTTGGAACTGTGACCCTGAACTGTGTATGGGTAATACAACTCTAAGGCATGTTGCTGGTGTTCCTGTGATATACTCTGAGAGGGCCTCACACCTATTGTCATAGATTTCTCCTGCTGCCTTGAACTAGAAAAATGTCTCACCCCAACACTTTGTTAACTCTGCTACTCCTGAATCCAATTGGAGGTGTTATTGCAAAGTTTCTTGGAGGGGAATATTAAGAGAGTTCAGCTGAGTTTGCTGCCTGTACTCCACCATCTTGGTTTTGCCCCATCCTCCATACCCTCAAGTTCAAATTTTTATTTGGGATCGTATGTGACTCAATTGTACTCTTCCTGTCTTACATAACTCATCTCTAACATGAAAATTTAAAATAATGCATTGCCGTTTATTTTAGCTATAAATTCTATATAATCCAACAGGTGGAAATTATACTCAGGATGGGAATTCTTAACCTGAATTCTATGTGCAATCAATAGGTCTGTGGGTACATCATGATTTTCACTAACTTCTAGCTGAAATTTAGCATTTCTTTCAATTATATATGTAGGCAGTAACTACATTGTGAAGGGGTTCATAGGCTTCATGAAACTACCAAAGTGTCCATCATAAAGAAATTATTCTTATGCTGTCTACAAAAAGAAGTAGGAATCAGTATAATGAGGTAGACTTTAAGCTGTTCTTTGGAAGAAGTTTGCAATAATTACAAATATTTGAAAATAGAATGATCTGTTTATTTAAGGAATGAACACCCCATCATTGAAAGCATTTAAACAGAAGCTTGATGATCACTTGTCAATGATATTATAGAGTATAGTTGTGAAAACCATACTGAGTTTAATTATGTGACCTCTAAAGTGCTTTCCAACACTAATATTTCTTTCTTTGTCTACAAACATATATAAACTAGAATTCCCTGACCAAATTTTTGTGGTTAAAATATCTCAGCGATTGATGGGAAAATATAGAATTATCTAATCACATTTCACATTGTAAAATGCAGAATTTAATGTATATATTCTCTCCACTGTCTCTCCAGTTATTATAATCAAATACTTATAAGACCATATATCTAGGGTTGAAAGGAAGCATGCAGAGGATGAAGCACAATACCCTCATTTTTTTTCTTTTTAGATAGGGAAAGGCAGGGCAATTGGGTTTAAGTGACTTGCCCAAGGTCACATGGCTGGTAAGTGTTACGTGTCGGAGGCTGGATTTGAACTCAGGTCTTCCTGACTCCAGGACTGGTCCTCTATTTTCTGTGCCACCTAGCTGCCCCAAGTTTTCTTCTTCTTCTTCTTCTTTTTCTTCTTCTTCTTCTTTTTCTTCTTCCTCTTCTTCCTCTTCTTCTTCTTCTTCTTCTTCTTCCTCTTTGTCTTCTTCTTCTTCTTCTTCTTCTTCTTCTTCTTCTTCTTCTTCTTCTTCTTCTTCTGTTACAATACTCTTATTTTACAGATAAACAAACTGAGGTCCCAAGAGGCTGTGATTTGTTCAACATCACATGCATGTAATAAATAGCAGAACTTTCATTTGAAACCTCATTTTCAGATTCATAATCCTATGTTCTTGTTTCAATGTCTTGATTCCTTTTTAATATTCATTATTTTAAAGTAAAGTTTTCACTGTCCAAATAAAACCACAGTAGCTACTTAAAGCAAGTGATAAATGTTATAAGAATTAACATTGCAATTAGATGCTTTTTGACCATTATAAGGAGAGAGGGGGTGGATGGAATTATAAAATGCCGACCTTTTAGTCCTTTCAGTAAAGTAATATATTTTATATCAAGTAAGAAAGGGATCAACTATATTTTTATAAGGAGTTCCAAAACGATCATAGAAAGAACTAGGAAACTATCACAGTGAGTAGAGCCTATACTGCCAGAAGATGGTCAGGGAAATGTAATTACCTTCAAATTACCAATTTCTCTACTAACAAGATTATGAGTGAAGAAATGGTATAAAGTAGTTAGATATTTGTCATTCTTTTTATACCATAATTAGATAAAATGGATGATGTGTATGGAAAGCAGAAGAGAATGTACAGCAAATATTAATAATTCTTTATCACAGGAAAATAAATGGAAACCTGGGACATGATGAGATAGGGACTATTGAATTGTTATCACTGGAAATATTCCCTTATCAATTGGAGTATATTTGTGGAGCAACGTGTTCAAATAATTGCTTATACATTTCCTCACATTAGAACAACATATAAAATATACACTATAAACTATCTTTAAAACAGAGAAATATTGATTTCAAGGAAAATGAGCATGGCTACAGATATATATTTGTAATAATATTTTGTGACCAAGTCATGTCTATGCTTTTATAATTTTTGTGGTCTCCAAAATATAATTTTAGTTATGGCACACCCAAACATCAGGAAACAAAGCAACTGGAATAACTGTCTTCCATCATCTTTCCCAAGCCTAGAATCTTTACTCTCTGCCCTCCCCCAGCTGTAACTAGGAAAAAGAATTCAGGGCTCAAAGAGACACCTGTGTATACTAAAACCATAGGGTGATTAAAAGTCTGAGGCAAAGCTTGATCCACAAGATGAACAGCAATAGTTCTTCCAGATGACTATAAAACTTTGTGCTTTTCCCATTGCTTTCCCACATTTTACCTTGAATTATACTTATATGTTTGCATACACTATAAATCTTGATAAATTATAACTCACGCTACTATAGACCTTTTTGGAGAAAGAAAAACAATTTTCTCACAACTCTGTGAAGTATACAACAGAGATATAGCACATCTCAAAAATGAGAAAACAGAGACAAGGAACTTGCCAACACTTCGAGTAACTAGGAGGGAAAGATTTGAAGTAGGTCATTCTTGATCCCACATCCAACAGCTTTCCTACTGAATTGTAGTATAATTCCTTTGTAACCTAAATAAAGGTAGGGACCTATTCTTTGAATTCCTTATAGTATCTGGCAGTGTGCTGAATACATAGTAGAGACTCAACAAACACCTCTTCAATAAACAGAGAATATTTTAGGATTGCTCAAAAGCAATTGGGTATTATGAGGGCTTTTCTAAGAAGTAGAATAGGATTTCCATTTTGTTCTATCCCATTCCAAGTCCCAAAAATAGCATATTACTAAATAATGTTAAAGCCTATATTTGATGGGATTCATTTCCAGCCTTCATACGTTTACCTAACTAATCTTCGTATGCCAGGAGACATGAAACACAAAGGTTTTTTTTTTTGGTTGTTGTTGTTTTTTGCTTTCATTTCATTCCATGATATTAGAAAGGAATAAAAAAAAGGATTGCTAAAGCATGTGTCATCCTGGGTGATAAGGAATTGGCACCAAGGAACTATATTGCTCACCATTCCACTCCTTCTACCCACACTCAAACACCTGTCAATAAAGAAGAAGTTTGTTAGTATCCTGAAAGGAAGTCATACCTAAATAGTTTCAGATGAGGAATCTTGGGAAGATGAAAAAATGAAAGGCAGTATAGGGCATAATTTTCCCACCATCATATTAACTACCAAAGCAGAACAACAGGATTCATTAATGACAAAATTAATATTGGAAGCATCCACCACAAAGTAATTCTGAACAAAATGAAAAATAAAGGCAGAAGGAAAGAAAGAAAGAGAAATAAAGGGAGAGAAGGAGGAAAGAGAAAGGAAAAGTGATAAAGAGAAGGAAGAAAGAAAAAAGAAAAGGTGAGAGAGGTGAAGGAAGGAATGAAGGAAGAAAAAAGAAATAAGAAAAGAAACAAAGGAAGGAAGGATAGAAGGAAAAAAGGGAGGGAAGAAAAAGGAAAAGTTAAGAAGGGAAGGAGGGAACGAAAGAAGGAATGGAGGGAGAGAGGGAGGAAGAAAGGAAAAATGGAAGGTAGGAAAGAAGGAAAGGAAGGAAGGAAGGAACAAAGGAAGGAACAAAGGAAGGAAAGGAAGGATGAAGGAAAGAAGGAAGAAGACTATCCCACAAACATTTCCACCTGTCTTTCCTACCTCTCTCACATTTCACAATCATGAGGGTTTGAGACAACCTTTTATCTGTCATGAATTCTGCAGTCTTATGTACAAAACTTTTGATGTTGCCAGAGTTGCAGGGAACTTCTGACTCTCAGGACAGTTGATGACTATACATAAAATTAGCCCTGAAGGTGAAGAGAAAGGAAAGTGATAGAGCAGATTTGAACTGAAGTAATAAGACTGTGAAGGATAAGGACCCAGAACAAAAACAATGCTATTAATAAGTAGCTGTGACTGTATAGTGAAGCAATAGTAGACCAGTAACCAGAAGATATTAGAGAAATTTAAAGAGTCCCAATCACAGAGGCTTCTAGGAGACTTCACCTTATCCCTCACCAGTGTCCTTCCCTAAGCTCTGGTTAGCCAGTCCTCTGTGTCTGTGTAGTGACTGAACAACGTCTGTCTCAGAGAAAAAAGTGGAGCCCAGCTGAACGGAACAGGAAAGATGAAGGATACTACAGTTTTAGTGGCCATTTCTATCTCACTCTAGTTGCCCTACATGAAGGATATGAACCCTGATGGTTAAAAAGAACAAAGAATAGTCTGGAAGACTTAAGGCAGGAAAAATGACACTAACCTTTCAAAAGTAAAGAGATTGGAAGTAAGAAGTAGATTTACCACAAGGAAGCCATTTAGGAAATGGGCAGAGTGATTGCAAAAGACATAATAAAGCTTCCTGAGAAGGAATACAATATTTGAAGAAAAATCATAAAAGACATAAGTCATCATAAGAGTCAAATACTTTACTAGAAAAGGAACAATATTTAAATTCCTTCCATAATTAAAATTAATAAAACATGTTCTGAAAAGCTACAAAGAATAACAATTGAATAACTGCAAGAACCTTTGGAATCATTCAGAAGATTAAACAAAAAATTAATTGAAAGTATTAAAAAGTAGTGACAGGAATTTATCAACTCTTAGGGAAGAAATCAGCGTCGAACCTGAGACCAAACAATTAAGAGCAAAAAGCAGAAATGCTATTCATAGTAGTAGATTCTGCTAAAAGAGAACAAACTGAAAAACAAAAATACAGAGGCAAAGGGAAATATAGAGCACCAAAATTTTGAAAATTATCAATATTGGAAGAACATTGGAGAAATCTATGAAAATTAAGTATTAAACTTGAAGATTGTATTAAAAACTGATATAAAGAATTTAGGTCTTCCAGAGAAAAAAAATTAAGAAAAAGGAAAACTCAAATGTCACATTTTAATAAATTATTTTTTTAAATTTCTGGAAATATTTGAAGCAAATGGCAAATATAGATTGAAGGAATCTTGAGAAAACAAAGGAAGAGAAATTCCAAGTTTAACATACTAATAAAAGTTGTATGTCAGTTTCAGAAATGTGACTTAAAAGGGAAAGAACTATTTTGAGTTAGCAAGGACAAAAAGCCTTCACAATTATCTTGAGCCAAAGATAGTTGAAAGTCATAGAAAGTGGTCCTTTTGGACTTCCAAGAGTGAATCCCAGATGTGGTAATGGAAGAAGCCCTTAGCTAAGCTTTCTCAACTTTCCACTCCCAATAATACCTTAAATCAAATTCTGTTGGCTCAAATTGAAGTACCAATAGGTCAGGGTGAGACATTCTTACAGCCAAAAACAATGCAGAAAGACTGAAGAAAAGATTTGTGACATAGGGGTAGAGAATGGCCCAGAGCCTGTATGGGTATTACACCAGTGGTGGGACTTAATGGTGACAAAAGCAGAAACAGCTCTGGGAATTCTCAAACCACAGATGGTAAGGAGACCTGACAACTTTTCAGAAAAAGATTACAGGGCATCCCTGTGCTGTCACTGGAAAGAGGACTGAGTGATTTCTGGCAACTCCATTGCCTATACCCACTTCTGGGTCACAATTCAAGGGCAGAAAAGGGCACTGTTGGTCATGAAGGAGTAGGGGCCCTAAGGACCAGTATCACTTACAGTCCCAGGGGATCAGTGGCCCTTCCTGGGTAAAGACTATAGCTCAGAGCAGGAGAACAGTGATTATACCCTCTTGGAAGCACCAAAAACTTCCAGAACCCAAAAACTATCTCTGAAAACCACAATGCAAAAAAGCCTGAAGTTGGGAATAATACCCTTTCCATGACCCCACAAAAAGAAATGTCTGACTTTAACATAAAGTTGAAAAATCAAGAAACATACAGGAAAAATGAACAAACAAACAAAAAAAGCACCTGACTGTAAAAAATTACTTTGGTGATATGGAAGATCAAGACACAAACTCAAAAGAAGACAGAACCAGCTTGATTTACAAGCAAATTCTATAAAACATTGAATGGATGATTAAGTAATAATTAATAAGGTATCTGGAAAAAATAGGTAAAGCAAGAGTATTTTCAAATTCCTTCTATGACACAAATTTTGTTTTGATACCTAAACCAAGAAAAGCAAAAACAGAGAAAGTCAATTTTAAAACAAATTCCTTAATGAATAATAATGCAAAAAAATAAAACAATAGCAAAAAGATTACAGCCATATGTCATAAAGATAATATACTATGGCCAGATAGAATTTATGCTGGGGATAGAGGACTGGTTCAATATTAGGAATACATAAAGCATATTTTACCGTATCAATAACAAGGGAAAAAAATATATGATTATATTACCAGATATAGAAAAAGTTTTTGACAAATACAGCACCCAATTTTGTTAAAAACATTAGAAAGCATAGGAATTAGTGGAGCCTTTCTTTAAATTATAAAAGGTACCCAGCTAGCTAGAACAAGAGCAAATGCTATCTACAAATGGGATAAACAGAAACTTTGCCAATAAAATCAAGGATGAAGCAAGGATTGCCATTATCACCACAACTATTAAATATTTTTTTGGAAATGCTAGATATAGCAATGATAAGAAAAAGAAATTGAAAAAATAAAGAACAAAGATAGGGCAGTGAGGAAACAAAACCTTCACTCTCTATAGATGATATGAAGATATACTTACAATACCCCAGAGAAACCCTGGTTGAAACAATTACTGACTTTATCTAAGTTCCAGAATTTTAAATAAACCATCTCAAATCATCAGCATTTCTATATAAAATCAAGAAAATCCACCAGGAAGAGAAAGAAAGAGAAATTCCATTTACAATAACTACAGACAATATAAAATACCTTGGAATCTACCAGCCAAGCTTGACACAGGGACTATATGAACACTCCTATAAAACTTTTCACACAAAGAAGAGATCTAAACAATTAGAGAAATAGTAACTGCTTGTATTTAGGCTGAGTCGATAAAATAAAAATGAAAAATTTACCTGTTATCTTAGTTATTCAGTGCTTTGCCAATCAACTTACCAGAGAATTATTTTATAGAGCAAGAAAAAGTAACAAAATTTCTAGAAGCACAAAAATCAAAGATATTGAGGAAATTTGTGGGAAAGAAATGAATAAAGGTGGCCTATTGATACCAGATTTCGAACTATTTTACATAGCAGTAATCAAGAAAATAATCTGCTACTGGCTAAAGACTGATCAGTGGAGTAGAATAGGTACACAATAAAGAGTAGTAAATGACCACAGTAATCTATTGTTTGATATTCCCAAATATCCAACTTTTAGGGCAATAATCACCATTTGACAAAAATTTCTGGGAAAACTAGAATGCAGTTTGTCAGAAACTAGGCATAGACCAACATCTCATAACATAAAGCAAACTAAGATTGAAATGAATAAATGATTTGTTCACAAAGGTGATACAATAAGTAAATTAGGGGAAAAATTAATTTTCAGATCTATGGATAAGAGAAGAATTTATGGCCAAACAAGACATAGAGTTTATCATGGGAAGTTAAATGAATCATTTTGATTACATTAAGTAATTAAATATTTTTTCTTTACAAACAAATACAATGAAAATTGGGAGGAATGTTAAAAACTAAAGGGAAAATATAGCAAGCATTTCTGAAAAAAAGGCCTCATCTCTCACATATATAGGAAACTGAGCCTAATAAAAAATATAAAATATTTTCCAGTTCATAAATAGGCAAAGAATATGGAACATATCAGAAGAAGAAACACAAGCTATCAATAGTCATATAAAAATGCTCTAAATCACTATTGATTAGAGAAATGCAAATTAAAACAACTGTGAGATACAACTTCCCATTTATTAGATTGTCTAACATAACCAAAAGAAAAAAATTAACAACAAATTCTCTTGGGGAGGTGGAAAAATAAGAGCACAAACGCACTTGGGGAGGAGCTGTGAATGTGTCCAAACATTGTGGAGAACAATTTGGAACTATGGCCAAAGAGTCACAAAACTATACTTTGTTCTTCATTCTTTAACAGAACCATGACATCAGGGAGGTGATGACATGACAGGCAAATGAATTGGATTTAAGTGAGGGAAGGCAGTGCAAAGTTACCAACCTCACTTTGTCCTACAGAGCCATCTGGATCCAGTGGTGTGATAGAGAACAGGATGACAGAGATGGTCTTTAACAGGTTTCGGTTTGCCTGAGGCAAGGCCCATTTAGTGATTAAAGCTAGGTATTATGCTTTGACCCAGCAATAACATTACTAATTTGGGATGCAAAAGAGATAAAATGGCATGTGTGTGTGTGTGTGTGTGTGTGTGTGTGTGTGTGTGTGTGAATTGCTCATATTTATAGCAGTTCATGTGATGAAGAATTGCAAATTGAGATAATGTTCATCAATTGGGGAATAGCTAACAAGTTGTAACACGTGATTGTGATGGAGCACTATTGTAAAGTAAGAGATGTTAAACAAGATGGCTTCAGAAAAAAAAGAAAAAAATGGAGATGACTTATCTTAACTTATTCAAATTGTAATGAGAACTAGAACACTATGCAAAACAATAATACATAATACAAATACATAATAATCCCTATATTGTAGGGATAGAAAACTATGAAAGACTTAGCTACTCTGGTCAAGACAAGGATCCAAGTCAATTCCAAAGAACTCATGATGAAAAATATTATCCATCTCCTGGGAGAGAATAGAAGAACTCTGAGTACAGATTGAATCCTATTTTTTTCTCTTTCTTGATTGTGTTTGTTTTCTTTTTGCAAGATGGCTAATATTTAAATATGTTTTATATGACTTCAGGTGTATAGTTGATACCATAGTGCTTACCTTCTCAATGGGCAGGAAAGAATTTGACATTTGGAATTTTTTTTTAATGATTGTTAAAATGTTTAAAGCATAATTAGTAAATATGTTTAATTAAATAAATAAAAATATATTTCAAAAAAAAAGTAGTCCTTTTATGCTGGAACAAATCCTAAAATAGAGAAAATATATGTTAAAAAATCTATTAGAATAGTATAGAATCACTCAATGTTTACAAGAAATCCTAGAGAAAACAAAATTATAATAACCTGATGAATGATGAAACATGGTATA
>CM053580.1:450809718-450832504 GCA_028627135.1 Pseudochirops cupreus
GTTTCCTGGTGTTGGGATTTGGTTTCCTAGTGTCTGAATAAATATTTTGCTTCTGTCTGCTTTATGAAGAGTTTGTTATATTTTATTATTGAGCACTATGCCAGCATATTCACAGTTGCTGTTGGCACTGTAAATATTGTGTTGGTACTACAATATATAAAACCACTCAAGCATACATACATACAGATAGAAAATATCTCTCAACTAATCTGTTAGTAAAATTTCATTAAAATTATTTTGTCTTAATTGCCATCAATAATAATTATCTTTTGCCTATGTTTTCCATATTTCTTGGTTTTTTTTTTAACCAAAGTACCACAGAGTTAGAGCACAGTAAGCAGCTAAGTCAGAATTTGAATCTAGCTCCCCAAACTCCAGATGTGTAGATCTTTCCACCATACAACAAAGCGTCCTTTGAAAATTACTTATATCCTTGAGATGCAAAGATATTTTGGATAGATCCCAGAAACTGGAGTCAGACACCCTAGAATTTATTCCAGGCTTTATTACTTAATACCAATGCAACCTTGTGCAAGTCACTTAGGCTATGTGGGCATCAGTTTCTTTATCTTTAAAATAAGGAGAGTTACACAAGATGATATCCAAGGTCCTTTTTAACTCAAGCTCCTATGATCTTATAATTCAGGAACTTGAATCAATTCTTCAGGATAATATTCTGCTGTCAGTCTGCCTTGTAAATGAGTTGCCATTTTTTCTCACAGTCTGACTCATCTCTAAATCCTTTGGTTCATTTTCACTGGAAACTAGAAGGTATGGTAAAATAGAATTAAGTAGAAACTGATTGAGTAGCATTTTGAAAGGGACAATTAAACTGACTTGAAGGGCTATGGAAGATTATGGCATTAAAAAGAAAAACCCACCAATTTCATATGTGTTTGTTTGGCAAAGGAAGGATTTTTTTTCACTTTGTTTTGTCTTTGATCAATAGGGTAGGTTCTTAGAAAAGAAATGCTTGCATGATAGTTTTTTTTTCTCTTAACAAAGTGATACTTTTCCAGTATTTGAAGTCAACATGAAAATCTAGATCATGTTACCTTATGTTTCATCATGGAAATCAAATTGTTCTGTCTCTTACTAAATGTTATTTCCTTGATCTTTTTCTTTTCTCTTCATTTTCTTCTGTAAGCACATTTATACTTAAGTTTTGTCCCTACTTTTTCCCCAGGCTTATCCTTGGATTTGAAAGGAGTGGGTCATAATACAGAGAAGCTGATGGAACGATAAAACTTCCCGTGATCATATTAGCTTGATGTTTCAAGTCATTTCTCTTACAAGCGTAAAAAGTTTGTCCTCCTGTGAAATCACCACCTGTGTTGGGAAAAGTTAATCCATTAAGGTAGGTCAGCTCTGAGAAGGTGCTATCGTGCCTGGGGCTGCCTCTTGAGTTTCAGTCCTAGCAGCTGCTGGGAGATGAAGCTGGGATGGTCCTTGTTACAGAAATTAGACAGATCAGGAAGTAAACAGAGCAGTCTTTCATCTGATCCAGCCCTGAGACATGAAGGAGGGGTTAAAAGGGGGAATTCCTCTTCTAATTACTTTACGGGTCAGTTCTCTTAGACTTATGTCAATGTCTGACACTCCTAATCTTGTTGGGGGGGGGGAGGAGAAAAAAGAGAAAGGGAGAAAGGAAGACTCATAAGCTGTTCAAGCTGTCACACTTTTCTTTCTTCCCCCACACTCCAATTTTTTTTAAAGATGCTGCTATATTTGAGTTGCAATGTTGCAGGCCCTTCTAATGGTTTGACCCTTTCTTCAACTATAGTCTGCACAGCAGGGAAACCAGAAGAGCACCTCATTGAGACCCAAAGACTTTTCTTTGATCATGAAGGTCTCCATGTTATTTTTGAATAGTTTTTATATCTTAGGTGTTTTCATTGATTTGATGACTATGAGCAAGTGTCAGCCACCCCTCAGATTGTGTCACGAGACTACCCCTTGTGAGCTCAATCCCACTTACCAACTGCCTCTTGCTAATTTGGGATCCTGAATTTAGGGAACAGGAAGTAAAGGAACTGGAAAATTTCTGGACTCCCTAAAACCTAAGTTAAAAAAGCAATTCATAGAATCAATAGAGAATCCCCAACTCTTAATTTCATCTTCTTTACTCTGATGACAAGAATATTTTTCTCCTTTTATTAAGCGATTATTTATCTAGGGCCAAGTTTTACCAATATTCTGACCACTTCAAATGACATTCTTTCTTGGAATTCGTACTTAGTTTGTAATTTTAAGAGAGTGGGGCATTAAGGATAGAATTATTGACTGGGTGTCAGGAGGACCTGTGTTCAAAATTTGCCTTTGAGGAGTAAGTCATTCTACTTCCCAGAACATAAATTCCTTAATTTGTAAACTGGTGATAATTACTTTGGTACCTACTTATTGGGTGACACTGGGAAAGTCACTTAGCCTCTGAAGAGCCCCCTTAAATCCTTAAGACCAAAAGCTGAGGAGTAGGTGCTGATAATTTGTGGAAAGATGAATGAAACTGTACTTTGCAAACTTCAAATCCTTTCATATTAGCTATTATTGTTAAAATGGGAACTTGTAATATTTTATGTTGACAAAGGACCCCTAGTACAGTTTTTACACTTAACAAATATTAATCAATTCTAATGATAAAAACAGTTTTCCTTTTCTTTTCATTTGTCTCAATACTTGGCTTGTTTTTCTTTACTTTATTCTCAGTTTGAGAGTTTTCTTTTGATCTTGGTCAGAGAGATCCGGAAAACTTCAAAAACTGAAGAAAGATTTCACAGTAACCGTGTAATGCCTGTTGTGTTTTAAAGTGCATGAAATACTTTTCTGACAACAACCTGCTGAAGAAGGTAGTATATCCATTTTGTAGATGAATAATCTGAGATTCAGACTGACTGGTCTACAATCAAAACAAATAAGAATCAGCCTTAGGATTGAAAGTCAGGTCTCTTGATTTCAGATCCAAGATGATTATAAATAAGCCACATGATTTTCTTGGAAATTTTTATGCCTTTTTGATACTAATGACACAGAATAAGAAGGAATTGATGTTCCAAACAAAGCCTCTGCTATATCTCTATTAGCAGCATGATCAAAAATAATTATTCCTGCAAAAATTATATGGGGATCAAAGGATTTAGAGCTAAAGGAGACCCTAGAGATTGTCTAGTTCAATCACCCTTTACCTGCTGTGTTCCCTTTTCTTGTTATATTCTTCCTTTTGTTGAACTTCTTAGCTTCCATCCATTCAACTATCACCTCTATGTAGATAGATCTTTAAGCTACATGACAGGAACAAATATTTCTTCTGAGCCCCAGACTCATATCTCCAACAAGTCACTGGATGAATAGCCCTACCTGGGTGTCCCATAGATATCCAAACTAGAAATAGAACTAATTATCTTCCTCCTTAAACCTACCTCTCCTTAAAACTTCTGGGTTAATTTTTATGTTTCCACCATTCTTGCAGTCTCGCAGACTCACAATGTAGGTTCACTAAGGACTCTTTATTCTCCCTCATCCCAGTCCTTAGCCAATTATTTACCAAGTCTCATCAATTCTACCACTCCTTGTTCTTTTGCATTACACTCAGACGGCCACCTTGTTAGTTCAGGGCTTTGTTTATTGCATGCATTATTACAATCAAGTCTCCGTTGGTCTCCCTCCATCCAATATGTCATCTCTTCCACATCCATTCAACTGCCAAAACTAATATCCTTAAAGCACAGGTCTAACCACATCATTCCCATGCTTAAGAGGTTTCAATGGCTCCCTATTAACATTTAAAGCCCTTGCAATTTGGCATTCTTTCCAGGTTAATCTTACATTACTCCCTCTCATGCATTCTATGCTGAAGTCATACTGGCCTTATAGCTACTGCCAGTATACAATATTCCCTCTCTCATCACTGACACTTTGGGCAGATTGTCTCCCATGTCTGGAAGGCTTTCCTTACTCAGCTCCATTCAGCTCGAGTGCTAGTTCCTTTGAGAAGCCTTTCCTGAATATGCTAGTTTAAAAAGCACCAACCCACCCTATAATAAAATTATTTAGTATTTATTCTGTTTATATCTTGAAATTGTTTATCTGTGGACATGTTTTATTTCCCCAATAAACTATAAAGTCCTTGAAGGTAGGTATTGTCTGCTTGTGTGATTGTATCCCCTATGCTTAATACAAGGTAATTTTTGTTTGTTTCTCAATTAATTTCTGTTGATCTATTGATCCTCTTATTTTACAAATTAGAAAACTGAGACCTGGCTAAGGTAAGTTTTTTTTTTTTAATTTTAACTTTGATTTTTCTGATCCCAGAGCTGACCCTATAATAAAGGTATAAAAATTGAAGCTCCAGGAAGAGCACACAATGAAAAAATATCTCTTGTCATCTGAAGACCCAGTAACCCTTAGATCCTAACAACAATGGAAGGTTGTTTGCTATAAACAGCAGTACCAACTAGGCAGCTGCTGTTCTTGTTACTTTGTTTTTTATAAAAAAAACATATGTACAAACACACACTGGAGATTGAATGGGAATTATTGTCATTGACTATTGTAAATAATTATAATATATTACATTTTATACTCCTTTGCATATTCTACCTCTTTTATTACTCAGAAAAACAATGTGTGTAGCAGACAATTCAAGTTATTATTACCATTTCCATTTTGGCCAGGAGAAAGTTGAAGCTCAAAAATGAAAGGTGACTTGTCCAAGGTCACAATTCCAAAGTTGACCCTACAGAGCCTAAAAACGGGAAAAGACTTTAAGGGCATCTAGCAAAACCCTTCATTTTACAGATGAGGAAACCCAGAACCAAAGAAAATAAGTGAGTCTAAAGTCAAACAACTAGCTAGTAATAGAGCGAAGAATTTGAAACTTATGTCCTCTAACTCCAAATTTGAAGATTCAGCCACTGTGCCATATTGACTAATAACAACAATTTCTAGTGAGATGCTAAAATTATGCTCTTAATTTCCATATTGTTGACATACAGAGAAGAGAATTTTGAAAATTATGCACAAATAAAACATTTAAATATATGTATGTGTGTTTTTTTTATTTGACTTAATGAATCATTTTGCCATGTGCTATCTAACAAGTTTTCTTTGCCTCTCCTTCCCTGTTCTTTTGGTGCATCATTGTGTTCATGAATTCTGAAAATTTAGAACCCATTTTTTTAAAAAATGTATAGTTAAAGCATTATTAGACTACGTACTGAACTGGGAAATTATAACTGTTCATGAATTTAGTTTCTATTTGACCAATGAATAGTAATACCTGTGAAGTATGATGCCTCCAGAGAAGTACAATATGCACTTTACCTAATTAGGTAAAAAGCACTTTGTTATTTGGGGTGACTGCTCAGTCAGCTTTTTGAAGAGAGTTCAATGTGCCATGTGCATGATAACATATTTTTCTTCTTTTGTCTTCCACATTTGAAATAAATTAAAAATCATTTAGAAAAATATAGGATTGAGGTCCCTTGAAAATAAAATTTTATTTACTTCCCAGGACTCTGAGGTTTTTTCTTCTTCATTTATTGTTGATAGAGATAGAATTTTATTAGCTACGCACATCTTATCCACACTAAGACAAAACATGTTTTGCTGATCTCACTTAGAGGTTGAGATGAGGGTTGATGTCAGTATAATCGAAATTTAATAATGAATGAATATTGTTATTTTATTTCTGGAAAGATTATGCATTCACTTTAACAGGGAAACATTTATTCTCTTTGATTATGACGGTGCTCATCAATTTTTCATTTCTCACATAAATGATCATGATAAGGATAATGAAGATGAGATGGGTAATTCATCAGTTTCTGATGAAGATTTGTTGAGGACTATTATTATGGAACTTTAATCCCATTTATTCAAAGTGGTTCTCGTGATAATACCTTCTCCTGCTATAATATTTGTCTTTCTCATTTAGAAATTGGTCAAATACTGGCATGTTGCATTAGAGTATGAAATGATGCTTCCTGGTCTCATAATAGTATAAAACTTTTCCATGATTACTTAAGGGATCAATTGAAACACTTGATTAGTTGGTAAATCAAAGTACCAAACTTCTGTTTCTCTAAGTTTCTATGATATTGATCAATTTGGTCTTGAAGATTTCACAATTCAGAAAGACTGTTGCTTGGCAGAAGAAATTTTAAATGTGCCACTGTCTCTTTTTTCATTTTATTTCTTTTATATTCCTGTCGGCACTCTAAGTATTAACACAGCATTTAGAACTGATCGCTAAAGAAAATTCCACAATGTATTATGTTCAATTTAATTTGAAGCCAGTGTCTATGCTATAAAATTGTATCAACAGACTTGCCTATTGTCATGTAACCCTTTCCCCCTTTTTCCTTTGGGCTTCCTTATCATGTCTACCTTCTTTACATCATTAAAACACTTACAATAGGAACATCTTCTGTCAATAGAAGTAGGATGAAAGTCAGAATCCCTGCCATCTTCTGAAATAGTTTCTAAGATTAACAACACCACTGACATAATTTTGAATAAGACAGCTTCATCATGGATTCTCTCTCAGAGGTTTTAAGGGACCTAAAATAGCTGACTACAGGATAGTATCCCATTTCAGTACAAAACCCAAAGAAGCAGGCTTCATATTGAAGCATCTGTAAATGTTTGTGCATTTAATGTTTTTAAAATGTGCTGAGAAAATATTGCAAAAAGTTTTTTTTTCTTTTTTTCTGGGAAGAGGGGTTGGAGGATGGAATGTGACTCTGTTGGAGGAATCTCACATTGTGGAAACTCTGCTAATGCAGATAAACGATATTTCTGGTATTTATTTTCACAGAGTTATTTTAGACATCATTAGATTAAGTCATTTTGACATGTAACAAATACATACGTGTGTGTGTGTGTGTGTGTGTGTGTGCGCGTGTGAGAGAGAGAGAGAGTATATCAAACATCAAAGAACTAGCATATGTCAGAGGAAGGTTTAGAAACTACTTCTTCATAACAAGATGAGGCTGTACAAGAAAGAATGTAGGCACCTTAAGAGAAAGAACTTTGTCACTGTATCTACAGTGCAAACATTAGGTGTTTGATAATACCTTATTAAATTTAATTGAATGGAATTGAATTGATTTTTTTTGACTTTGCATCTCCAGGACCTGGAACGGTTGTTTGCATAAAGTTGGAACTGGGAAAAATGATAAACACATAAAAGGTAGAGTCAAACTGTTGTGCACACTGCTTTATCACTGATTCTTTATGCAATTTAGAACATGTTACTCTTTTTCCTCCTAGGTTTCATTTCCTTACTCTGTAGCAGCTAGAGATCAAGAGACCCCTCAACAAACGTCTTAAGTCGTAGTCAATCTGTCAATGAACATTTATTAAGTGCTTACTGTGTATGTACCAGGCATTGTGCTAAGCTTGGAGAATATGAAGAATTGCAAAACACAGAAACAACAAAACTAAAAGAACAACAACCTTGACGTTTGCTCTCAAGGAGCTCACATTCTAATGGGAGAGGAAGCACACACACACACACGCACAAAGATGTGTCTATATACTTATATAGATACATGTATCTATATAAGGATGTATGTTTTATTATATATGTTTCTTATATGTCTATATTGCGTGTATTTATATATTACTAAATTTATATAAAAATAGATAATTATATTTATACATGTATTTCAGAAACCATTGTAAGAAAGTGGTGCTAGGTATCTGAGTCAATGGAATTGGAGGGGAGAAAGTAGTGCTGAATGTCCTGAAGTTTTTCTTTCCTGACTCTCCCATCTTTAAATTCTAACCACATTCTCTCCATTGAAAGCCTTGGTTTCTCTCCTGAGTTCAAGCTAGCATCTACAACAAAGATCAATACTGAAATCTTTTCCAGTGTTAATGTATTCATACATTACACTCCACAAGTAAAGCAATTACATTTAATAGTAGTTTTCTGGAGACTATATCTCAACCTAAAGGAATTACTCCAGAGGAGGAGGTCTTAACCTATGTCTCTGAATAGATTTCAGGACGTTCATGAACATACATGGAGAAAAAAATTCTTTATTTTCACTAACCTCTGATGTTTAGAATTATTATTCTCAATTATTAAAAAAAAACCAAAACGTGCTTACATTTTTCTGAGGTTTCCACAAGCTTTACCAGAGTTCCAAAGGGTTCCAGAATGCATACAAAACAAAACTGAAAACCAGTAAAAATTTAGCTTTGGGGAATGTCAAGTACTGTGGCAGATCAATGCAAAAGATGATTGTAGGTACATGGACATTTGAATTATGGCATGAAAATAAAATTTTCAAATATTATTTTAAATTAGGATAAAGAAAAAATTATATTCAAAATTTAAAATATTTTTAAATATTTGTTTAATTTTTTTCTTTCATGTTGTCATCCCACTCTCTCCATGGAAAGACCTCAGTCTCAGGTGATACCCAACTACCACCTGTTTAATAGATTCCTGTGGCTTTGGGGCATCGTTGGAGTCTGCTATTTGTACTAAAATAGAGCTAATGAATAGGGAAAATGCCACTGAAAAATAGACTGCCTTTATCAAAAGGCACAGATGTTAACTTATCACATGCAAGGAGAGGAAACTTGCTAATTAGATCCTATTCTCCCTCTGCCAGTTTCATTTAAGGAGAAATTTAAGCAGTACACAGCTGGAATTTGGTTGCTCTGTTCAAACAAGGCTTCATAAAGTCAAACTGGTATTTCTAAGCCCATGTTCTATTTTTTTTTTCATTATTCAGGGTCTATCACATGTAAATATAAAGATTTTAGAATCGTTTGAGGAAACAGTCAAGTAAATGCAAAAAAAAAAATCATGATATACCTGAGGTTAGAAAAACAAAGCCTCTATATCATATCCTTTGACCTGTCCCTGACTGATTAAAATATGAGCACTTTTTTAAAAATTCTGTGTTGTCACATTAAACTCTAATTTTCATCTGTAGATACATTATCCTTAAATCTCAGAAGGCAGGGATTATCTCCTTCATGTACAAGCCCTAGACTGCTTCCAATTCTTGATAAGTTTCCAAGGAAAGAGGAGCATTTTGTTTTTTTGCCAAGATGACTATCTTGAAATTTCTTTGTGCTTTTTTTCTCAAAAAAAATTGCAAACAAAATTTGTCCCTCCCTGAATAGCTTTTAAGTAATGAGACACAGAAATGTTGAAGAATTGATATGTATACATGCATTTATTATATTGTGTACATGGGTGTTTGCATGTGTTGAATTGACAGGTGAAATCAAGCATTGAATATTAAAGGGGCTTTAGTAAGCAAAACAGAGAAACCGTTCTGACACTGGAACCTTCCATCCACTGAGCATTGGGCAGATTTAGTAACCTTGCCACATTGGGACACTAATCTTCTTCTAAACATAGTCTAAGGCAATACGAGGTCCTTAATACTTTGACTACAAGGAAGAGACATCCAATGTTGTCATTACCTCATGAAGCAAAGTACGAAATTGGAAAACTGTCCACCATAAATCTGCATAAGCACCTTGCAAACACGTTAGGAGCTCTTTTCTCATAGAACTTTATCTTAGCTATACTTTACACTGCACCCACACATAGTCCAATGCTCTTTGTCTTATAGGCACTTGATAAAGTTTTACTGTATATATTGTATAGTATTACGCAACCAACTTATTTCACATGCTGTATTTTTCTTTATCATCTGCCACTTATCTATTATTATTTGTTTTAGAGCAACGGAATTTAAGCTATCTAGGGTTTTATTTGAGGGTTCTAGTCACAGCTCTGTTCTCTTTGGGAGGATATCCTTGAGAAATGGAAGTTGATTTGAGACTTTGTGAGATGCATCCATTTTGAAAACAATTTTGAAAGTTAACTTATTGGATTCCATACATAATTGGGAAAATTATAAGGGAGGTTGAGAGGACCGTACAGAGTATTAAAGGCAATCCAGTTTAACCCCCTACTTTGTAAATGAGCAAACTGGGGCCAACAGAAGATTCAAATTACAGTTCTCCTAACAGTATTGGATTTTCAATATTGCTTCTAATCTTTGGACTTATATTTCCTCATCTTTATCTAACTTTCTATGACTTCATTTATCAAACTAACTCAGATATAAAGAAGAATCAGAAGAAAAAATAATATTTATACGCACACATACATACACCCAAAGATAAGAATAAAATAAAATTACATAAATTACCGTGGATACCAACAATTCTAAAATATTTTTAGATATATTCACTTATTTAAAGCTTCTGGAATGTAGAAGCAAATTCCAGTAAAAGGTAGCACAACACATTGGGAAGGGAATTGAAAGTAGTTTCAGAAATATCTGGGTTCCAATCCTACATCAGACACTTGAGTGAATCACTTAACTTTTCTGCATCACAACTTGATTTTTTACTAAATGGAGAGTCCATGACATTTAATATTTCTTCTAACTCTAAATCTATGATCTTATAATCTTTACCTTTATAAGGGACACATTCGATAAATCAATTGAAATAACTGACAGATATCTTAAGAAAATAGAGTTATGTTAATTTTATTTATTATTATTTTAGTGATTTATTTTTATGCCAGTTCATTTCCCTGCCCCATCCTCTGCCCCGAAAGCTAACTCTTTTAAAAATCATTAAGTAGGGAAAGAGAAAAATAAATAGTTACATAAAACTAACAAATTCATTTACTGGCTATATTGTATATCAAATACTTTCCATCTATAATCCCCTATTTCTTATAGTTAGGAAAGGAAAATGCCTTTTTAAAAATTTTCCCCTCCCCTGCGAAGAAGCTCAATCAGTAGAATTGCACAGATTTCAGTTTAATATTTTGATCTTTTTTTCTTTCCATTTGCATTGTTAATGGCATTGTGTATAGATTTTTAAATCTCTACTTATGATTAGCTTCAGTTCATTTTATTTTCCCCCTTTTTCTCTTATTTCTTCATAATTGTCATTTCTTACAACAGTGTAATTCTCTATTATGTCCCTACCATTGAATTGCTCATTCTCTGACGTGCATCTACTTTTTTCCATTTCTTTGATACTACAAAAAGTCTCACTACAAAACAATTGTCATAAAAAGACCTTTTCCCCATAACTTCACATCTTTGAAGTCCTTGAGATGTGTGCCTCACTGTAAGATGTTTAAGTCAAAGGGTATGGACATGTAAGTCTTTTTCTTGTAGTACAATTCCAAATTACCTCCCACAATGGTTAGGGCAACTTAAAATTTTGCCTACAATACATCAATATGCTAGTCATCTTGGACTTCCTCCAAAACTGACTATTCCAATGTTTTGTTTTCCTTGCCAATTTGACGGGAGTGTGTTAAAACCTCAAAGTTATTTTGATTTCAATTTTTCTAATTATTATTGACTTGGAACAATATTTTATAATGTCAATAATAGTTTGCAAATCTTTTGAGTACTGTTTGTTAACATCTGTTGAACATATATCCATTGAATAATAGCTCTTGGTCTTATATATTTGTGTTCCCAAAGGTGTTTGACATCAGGCCCTCATCAGAACAAATTTATGCAAAGATTATTTTCCCACACAGAACAGTTTCCCTTCTTATCCTTGCTTCCCTGATTTTATTTATGCAATAGCTTTTCAAATTCAATCAATTGAAATATTTTTATTGTGATCTCCTCTCTTTCTTATTTAAATAACCATTCTCCTGCAGTCACAGTTATAGATCTAGTGCCTACTATTTTTAACCGTGTTATTTACATTCATGTTTCATATTTTAATTGAGCTTATTGTACTATATGGTTCAAGATATTGATCTAAATTCAATTTCTGCCAAACTACTTTTTACTTTACCCAGAGATTCTTGTCAAATAGTTCTTTCCCAAAGAGGTTGTGTTCTTGGCTTCGTTGATCACTGGTTCATTGATTTTGGTGACTTTTGTGCTTGTTTACCTATTAACAAAACTATTTTTTTTTTCATGGTAGTAAACAGACCAATTATGGAAATAACAAATTGTACTACTTGTTCTGGTTTCTTAAAAGCAGCAAAATAGTCAGACTATGGCACAGTATCTGACACATGAAAAAAAAAATAATAGTTGCTTTCTGACTCATTGTCTTGTTTCTGCAGCTCCAGAAGTAAAGGAAAAATGACTGTCACAACAGCTTTCAAGCTAGCTATCTGAACTGAATTGATATGAGCCTCATAATGGTTGATGGAACTCCTCTATGATTATGGGGCATAGTGGGACAGAAAGCTTTCAAATCTCAGTTTACTCTCTGTGACAGTTTATTGCTTTTAGGAAAGATGGGAACTTGTGGTATTTAGGCCAGATGGAATGTGTTACCTATTCAGTATCACTTCAACTGCTTTATTTTTTCTTTTCTATATAGATGCATGAGGTTGCTGATGTTTTCTTAATCAAACATCATGTCCTTCTAGAAGACTGGTAATTGAGTTAACAATGACCTTTCTTCTGACTCATATCTGAATGGTCCTGTCCATTCTAGGGGCATGAAACCAAGGTTGCCTTGTAACTAGCCATTACTCTTGTAGGTGAATTCAAAGTCATTGCTCACTTCTCATGCAGAAGGGTAGGAATTAAGCTGAACAGTAATACTCAAGAGCTAATTTTCATTAAAAAGTACTTAAAATCAGGAAGCATGAATTTCAGCTAAATACCCTAGCTTACCATATAATTTAAAAATGTAAAAAAGAGGTCAAGGGAGCTCAGCGTTACAGAGGGGGAAACTACTGAATAGTAAAAAATACCCCCCCCCCCAGTTGTTCCTTCCAAAGGTCATTCATGGGGGAGGGAAGTGTTGGGGTTCTGAATGGGCCTGAAAAAAGAACAGTGAACACAGAGGCTGAGGAAGTATCAGGGATGCAACCACTGAAGCAAATGATCTATCTTATAAATTAGACTTCAACTAGTGTAAAAGCCAGTGAAGTGAGCGACCAATTGTTTTGGTAGCCTGTCGGAAATAATTTCAAACCTGACAGGACACCGAACCTCATAGTGTGAGCTCCCAGCTTTCAGTAGTCATGCTGAGAGAAAAGCAAAGCAGTGCAGTCAAAATCCTGATAGGCATAGCAATGCTGCCAGATCCTCTATACTACCCCATTGTCATTCACAGAGGCTTTCCCTTCTTCCCTCCTCCCATCATCTCATCCATCCTCCTTCCTCCTCCATGATCCTTATCCCTCTCCTCCCCTCCTTCCCTTGGTGAGTATAGAATTCTGTGCTTTCTGGTTCCAAGCCCAGGCAATGTATCCAGTAACAGCAACAACAACATCAAAAGAAATTACACTATCCTCAGACTCTCACATAATATCGTTAGTGACCCAAATTAAAGCAAGATAAGTGCCCCAGAAGACAACACAAGGCCATGAAGAATACTAATAACTCTGCAAGCGTGCTCCACAACTGCGCCAATAAGATAAGGTTCACAATGGTTCAGTGATTGTGGAAAGAATCCACTGACAAAATTGTTTCTCAAGATCAGAAAAACAAAACAGGAACTAGTGGAAACTTGAATCTTTTCACAAAACATCAGGCATATTAAAGGCATTAGAAGTGGAAGTAAAGATACTAACATTCTCCTAAGGGAAGGATTTGACTAAGTAATGTTGAGAGCATATATTTCTATGGTGCCTTGAGTTTTCCAAAGCTTAAATGTAACCTTGTGGAATAGTTGGCATAAATGTTATCTCTACTTGATAAAGAAATCAATGCTTTAACAGAGTAGGTGGGTTTCTTAGGGTAGTATAAGTGGAAAATTTTAGTTTTGTTTTGCTTTTGCTTTTTGAAGGTGGGAAGGCAGGGCAATTGGGGTTAAGTGACTTGCCCAAAGTCACACAACTAGTAAGTGTTAAATGTCTGAGGCCATATTTGAACTCAGGTCCTCCTGACTCCAGGGCTGGTGCTCTACTCACTGTGCCACCTAGCCGCCTCAAGCAGAAAAATTTAGAGCCAAGATTCAAACCCAGATCTTCTGACTCCCATGTGGTTTCTTATCAAGGCCACGTAATTTAAAGGTCACTACCAAAACTGAAAATTAAGACAGTAAATATATTTAGAAATGTGATTCACAAATATTACAAAATGAAAGTGCATTTATTGGAAATCTGGTCCATGGAGTCACTTTATAGGGGAGGATCCATAACGGTACTGAAGTTTTAGTATTAATAGTGCTAGTAAATTCATTTGAATTCTCCTGCCATTTTATTTTGTTTTATTTTATTTTATTTTATTTTTTTGCCTTTTGGGAGGGCAGCTGGGGTTAAGTGACTTGCCCAAGGTCACACGGCTAGTTTTGTGTTAAGTGTTTGAGGCTGGATTTGAACTCCCTACCCTCATTACTGGGATCCAACCCCATCTCAACCCCTGAAGACCCTCCCCAAACTCATTTACTGGAGACTGACCTCATCTGACTCCTCCTGAAGACCCTCCCTAAACTCCTCCTCTAGACCACCACTAGATTCCTCCCACAACCTTTCTGTATATAAGACCCCATCTCTCCTCCATGTGGTGTGAGAGCACCTTAGAATGGTTTAGCACAGACTTGCTCTGTGAGAGTGCCACAGAATGCCCTAGCACAGACTTATTCTGTGACAGACTTACTCTGTCCTGCTTGCCCAATGCAAGCATCACAGTTATCTGGGCTCCTTAAGAGCCTACTCTATATGATGAACTTTCAATAAACTTTACTTTTCTTTGGCTGAGAAGACTTGAGTCAAATTCTTTTGGCAGTATCCGACATGTTGGTATTTTCGGGTCTCAGGCAACCCCTAACACTCTTTGTGGGTAAATCTCTTCATTTTTAGTAATGAGAGTGGGAAATCGCTGGAGGCTACCTGGAGACCATAGACAATGGTGGGCCAGGCCAGTTCAAGGGCGGGAACAGGAACATTAAGGGTGGGAAACTATTGGAACAAAGGAGGGCTAAAGACTTGGGCAGAGACACAACTTAAGGCCTCGCCCTGGGAAGATTCAAGGAGAGCTCCAGGGGGCTCCCAGAGCCTACACATCATCAAACTTACCATGGCCACCACCTAAAAGCTGTGAATGGTTTTTGTTATTGCTGCTTTTTCTTTTAAATAGAGATGAAAAATACTATAAATGAAAAAATTCTTATTTGATTGACCAGTTTAACAACTTTGCCACATTTTTTTTTGCCAACTCCAGGACCGATGTTCTCTTTATGTGATTATATTGGTCTAGTTGTTGACTCTCCCCACCTTGTAATTTCGTTAAGAGCCACGGGCTCTTCTTTCTATACCATATCTGACTTTCGAAGTCTAACTGCAAAGGGCTTCATGATAAGACCAGGCTTTATGAAAATACTGATACATCAGTTCCATTTTCTGTCTCTATAAAAGTTTCCAATGCATTTGGTAGTACCTCCCTGAAGAATTTATGGGAAAGCATGGACAAGTGGGAAGATTTCCCACTGATCACAAGAGGCAATACTCTTAACTGAAAATGTATTCCATAATACTGGGGTTTATAAAAGTTACGGATTCTTGAGATTCAACTAGAAAGGACAGATCAATGAAAGGAAATATTACTTCATTGTGTGAAACTGTTCTGAATGTTCTTTACAGAAAGGAGACATACCTCGAAAGGAATCC
This sequence comes from Pseudochirops cupreus, assembly GCA_028627135.1. Lineage (NCBI taxonomy): Eukaryota > Metazoa > Chordata > Mammalia > Diprotodontia > Pseudocheiridae > Pseudochirops > Pseudochirops cupreus. The sequence continues at coordinate 450,825,317 of CM053580.1, forward strand.
ACTCAGATTTATGTCCACCTTCATTTAGGTAAACTCCTAATGTTCAGCTCTATTAATTTTCCCATGGGCCTTGACACTTCTCCCTCCTGGACAGGCAGGGAAGGTCAGTCACTTTTCAGAGTACTGACCTGAGCTAGGAGAAATAACCTGAGTACTGAGGCTGAGGTCAGGTGAAGGGAGTTCAAATCCCACCTTTGATGTTTATTATCAGCATGACTTTGGGTAAGTAAATCAAATCAAATTATTCAGGTCTCAGTTTATTCAAATGAAAACTAATGGAATTAAGATTAGATGGTCTCTGAGGTCCCTTCCAACATTTGATCTGTGATTCTCTGTATCACTTTTATCCTGGGAGCAATACTAGCAATTCATACACTGTAGCTAAGGTTTTGATATTCTGTGGTAAAAGTCTCTGTGAAGAGGAAAAGTCCACATTCCAATGGTATTTTCCCAGTGCTACTATCTACTTTAATTGGTGGGTATTGTTTTTTGGGGTGGGTGACATAATTTTAAAATATACCTAAAACTAATTATTCTTATAGCGTCATGTGGTGAATAGTGTAGGATTTGGAGTCAAGAGACCTGAATGTAATTTCCACTTCTTACGCTTGTTTTCAGTGTAGCTACTCACAACACACATCCTCTCTGAACCTTGGTTACTCTGAAAAATGAATGTCCTATAAAAGCAGTATGACCTAGCTTTCTGGCTGAGGAAGCCAGGTGGCACAGTGGATAGGAGTCAGGAAGACTCATCTTCCTGAGTTAAAATCTGGCCTCAGACACTTACTAGTTATATGACCCTGGGCAAGTCACTTTACCCTGCCTGCCTCAGTTTCCTCATCTGTAAAATTAGCTGGAGAAGGAAATGACACACTACTCCAGTATCTTTGTGAAGAAAATTCTAAATGAGGTCACAAATAGATATGACTGAAACAAGTGAACAACATAAAAATGAAACTCTTGGAATTGCTGTGAGGAAAGTACTTGATTTTCGCAGAGATGTGAAATATTAGAGTATTTTGATTGGAAAAGAACTTTAACTTCAACATTTCCAATCTGCCTTAATATACAGACAAGGAAACTGAAGGTCAAATGACAAAACCAAAGTCAGGGGAGAGAGCTAAAATCCAAAATCCAGGTCTGCTAACTCCAAATCTGGTAGTACTTTAATGGTACTATATTACCTCATTACCAGGCCACATCACGAGTCATTCAGTAAAAGAGAATCTAACCTACTAAAATCAAAGATAAGTTCATACTCAATCGGTTAGCATAACCATGATTTAGGCCCAAAAGATTGAACTATAAAAAAATCTGATTTTTTTCTTTTTTGGCCCTGAAATTTGCTCTAAGAGCTCTTGATTGAGAACAACTCACATACTCTTGATACTCAGACCTGGATATTGTGTCTTTCTTGTGGTGAGTATTTCGAGTTATGCCTTGCCAGATCACACAGTTTGGAAATGAGTGGGTATGGCACAAAGCTAGCTGCAGAGCTTCCAGAAAAGAAAGTTGCAGTAATTTTGACTGCATTAGTGGGGCAGAAGACAATGTTCTCATCACAGCACAGCATTCCATGAGGACTTGTCATATCCAAACTTTTTCCAAATATCTATTTTAAATCTGTCAAAGTGGAGAAATAAAAAAGGGGGAAAGGCAGGCTGATTTCTCCTAAACATATCTCTTCAAGACACAAAAGAAAAAATATAGATTTTTCTTTATTGACAATATATAATGATCATGTTTATTTTTTGTACATTATAAAATGGTAGTAAATAACCAAGATTACCTAGACTATATTTAAAATCTATCAGTACACTAATTAACTAAGGTTCACAGCAAAACAAGCAGTTGTTTGCCATTAATGTAAATGCCCATGCAATGACTTTTTCAGGTAGAAAGGGGGACAGGTATATTGGTTTGGGAAACGCCCAGTGGGGAACTTCCCTCCATTTATTCAGATCCATAAATTACTTTTAACTTACAATTTTAGCAAGCTGTCTGGGAATATTGGGAAATGGTCATATAATGACTATATGTTGGAGTTAAAGTGGGAATTCTCGTGCTCTTGATTCTAAGGCCAGCTCACTAACTAATATACCCAATTGCCTCTCAATTAGTTCATATTCACTTTTTTTTTTACTTACCTCTGTGCATGGGGTGTCCTTCACTTCAGGTATTAACTTCCATGTAAATTTCCTGAGAATAAGAATTGTTTGCTTTTGTACTCCGACTGAATTGAATTGCACTGAGTCTAGATAAAAGAATGAGTTGATTTTTTTTTCTTTTCCCCCGCAAGTTTCAACTGAGAGAGAATGGAGTGTGTGTGTGTGTGTGTGTGTGTGTGTGTGTGTGTGTGTGTGTGTGTGTACTATTGCTTTAGAAATGTGACAGAATAAAGGACAAGAACATTCAACAATTTCATGAACAAGCGGAACAAGTAAAGAGTATTGATTCTGAAACAAGACAACTCAGGATCAAATCTCACCTCCATTATTCAATCTTTTTGCTACTTTGAGAATGTCTTTTAAACTCTCCAGCCCTCTCTTCCTTCATCTCTAAAATAAGAGGGTTGAACTAGATGATTTTATATCCCCTTCCAAGTCTATATCAATAATAAATCTAGAATTTATGACAATACTTAGCATTGTGCTTGCCACGTGGTAAGCATTTAATAAATGTTTTTGATTTTAACTAATAATTCTTATATTTTACAATGTATTTCTTACATTTTATTTAATAGCAATAATTTACATTTCTGTACTGCTTTATTCACGATAACCCTGCAAGGTAGTTATTGCATCACTATTGCTCCAATAGTGAAGAAACTCAAGCTCTGAGAATTCAAATAATCCATGATCATATGGTCACATGTCTAGGAAATATGAGCACCTGAATTTGAACCCAGGTCTTTTCCCTATATATCTACCAACCTTCCCACTAGACCATAAAGACCGACTTGTTTTAAGGAAGCCCATAAATGGATAGGGTGGTAGCTTGGACAAATCAATGTTAATGTCTCCTTCAAATAGTAGGAGACAATGCTTCATTTTTAAACATAGTATGGACTACTAAATGTCTACTCAGACCACAAGAAACTGGACATGTTTTTTTTTCCAATACCCCCTCATTGGCCTCCCCCTCCTCCCCACCTCACACATTTCTAAACTTACTGTGTTACTATTGATTCAATGAGAGATTACATTTTTAAGCAATTTTCAATCTGACATTAACAGGATTAACTCCATGAGAAACATCCATGTAGGTTTCTGTTTATTACTTTTGCAATTAGATTTGCATAACATTGATGCTTGCTCTCAGGAGTGCATTTGTGATGTAGGGAAGGTATGGTTGAAAGGAGGCCAAATCCATGGCAAGTTTCTACTTAGCCTACTTTTCCCTCTGTCGCATATGACATTTGTTTTCCTAGCCAGTAAATCAGATGGAAACCAGGAAAAGCAAGAGTAGGCAATAATAGTGCTCACTCTAGCTGGAGCAAACTGGTCCAAAGAGCAGGCCTGGTTTTGATTACATCTAGTAATCAAGCCCTGTACAGTATGACTTGACTTAATGTCTCAGGAAATGTTAATCTGCAACACTGGAAAACTTGCCTCTAAAGATTGTACGATCCATTGACTTGAACAAGGAGTCACAGTTCATCACTTCCCTTCCCCCACCCCCACTCTCTTTTTAGCTAGTTTTCAATTATTGCTTTCTAGTTCTCAATTTCTTCTTAGGATAATGGTGGAGTTGGTTAATAATTTGGTAGTATTCATTTTACAGGCTTAGTGGGAGAGCAATATTAAAGAAGGAAAAAAAAAATCTTAAGTCCTTTGCTTAAGTGTAGGTCACACTTTATGTATAGTTTCCAAAGTCAGTCTGGGCATTATCCTAGATTTCAAAAGCCAGCAAATTAATTGGATGTCCATTTTACTGAATTTATTAAACTTTCTAGTTATTTACAAAGAAAATACCACAAGAGCACTGTATCTGAAGTTAGAGGCCCTGGGTTAAAATTCCATTTTTGCTATTTACTACCTATGTATTAGGTAAGTCACTTCATCTCAAGCCAATTCCAACTCTAACATTCTATGATCTCCTTTCCCCCAGCAGAGAAGTTGGATAATTAACCTAGCTTTCACTTTTTTGTCCCCCAAAAAGTGGTTATTCAGAGTTAAGCATCTTCAAGGTCAAGAGTCTGGCCCACCTTCGTATGCTATGAGGCACTGAAAAGGTATCTTCAAAAAGAAAAAAAATAAAATAAAATGGGAAAAATAGAACAAGTCATTCAACATTATCAGGCTACTAGAAATATGTCATTATGTCCTAAAAAGACACAAGTAAGACTGCAAATGATAGTTCATCTTAAAAATTGAGATCACTGATTCAGCCTTAAGTAAAATTAAAATCTATATAATCTGTCAGATATAGGCAGACATGCTCATTTATTTATTAAACTACCAATATTAAGTAGCTGCTTTTGAAAAGGTCTTTTGTTTTATACTAGAGGAGAAACAAAACAAACGTGACAAAATTCCTACCATCTTGAAATTTAAATCAGTAACATTTTTATCTAGTAATTGAAGGTTACAAAGCATTTTTAATGTTATAAGCTCAAATGAGACTTTGTAAAGTGCTTTCAAAATATTAAAGCAATATTATAAATATAATAAAAATGATTAAATTTAATTAAAATTTTATTTCACAAACGTTTAATGTATAGAATTTATAAATTCATAACATTTACTTAAAATAAAAATATTTATTTGATGATTTTATCTAAAAATTAAATAGTAATTGAACACATTTGCCAAATCAATACAAAACCCAACCTTGCAAATTACACAGGACCGGCATTGCTTCACCCTTTATGCAGATAAAGAAACTGTAAAAGAGGAGTTTGTTAATTTGACCAAAGTATCTTAAGGATCAAGTTTTGGGAAAAGGATTCTGGCAAAGGCTAGGTGTCCTGTTTCTTAGTATAAGAAGGCCATCCCCTACATGTAGGATGGGGATGTTGGTGTATGACTAAAAGGGAGGCAGAATAGAGAGATTGAGCCTCTTCCCTCTCCACCCTTCTTCAAAGGAGATTTGGATTCTTTTTTTTTTCCATTTTACTATAATTCACAGCTTAAACAAGCTAGTTCTTTTTTTTTCCCTTTTTTTTTGGAGGGGGGAGGGCAGGGCAATTGGGGTTAAATGACTTGCCCAAGGTCACACAGCTAGTAAGTGTTAAGTGTCTGAGGATGGAGTTGAAATCAGGTCCTCCTTACTCCAGGGCCAGTGCTCCATTCCCTGTGCTACCTAGCTGCCCCTAGATTTGAATTCTTTACAGGATGGGAAACAGTAGATAGGGGCCAGAAGCTTGGGCATTCTACTCTCCTCAGATAGAGGGAGTATTGGGCTCGAATTATATCTATCTGCTACCTCAAATATTATGAGTTTAGGGGCTACAGATTTCAGACTCAATCCAGTTGACTCTTCATTAATAGGAAAAGGAGGATCTCGAACTTTATATCCAACACTTGACTCCCTCTCCACCAAATATCATTCGCACAATGAAAACACATAGCAAGTAGCAAAGCAACTCATTTACCTAAATCAACAATGAAGCAAATCAGAGAAAGTATGCATAGGAGAATACATATCAGACACTATAGTGAAGAAGATCTAATACTGGGACAGAGGTAACAGCTCAACCAAGAGTTAGAGGCTCAGTTCTCACCCAAAGGTAAATACCCTGAAGGCTCTAGGGGAGCAAGTTGGAGATAGGGATGTGAAAGAGACTGCTAGCTGCTTTCCTGTTGACATCTTCCCAAAGTCTTATTCTTCATTTAGCAATCAGAAGTAGCATTTTCCATCTTCTTTCTCAGAGGAAGTCAGAAGGTTTGGAAGAGACTTCAGAGCTCAGAAAGAATGAAGAACCCCCAAAGAGTACAGGGACCAAATGAGGGAGCAGCCAGCATTGCTTCTTCCTACTCCTGCTCCTACTTCTTCCTACTCCTTCTCCCCTACTTGTTGCCTTCCCCCACCCCACCCCACCCACACAGAGGTATAGGGTTACAGTAAACCATGACTCTGCCCAGTAGGGAAGATAAGACCTGTACACAGATAACAGCAATACAAAATGAAATATAAGTTCAAAAGAGAATTTCAGATGAAGTCAATAGGTATTTACTACGTGCCAGACAATATTCTAAGTGTTAAGGATATGAAGAAAAGTTAAAAAAAAAAACACCCAAATTAACAACAACCAAAAAAACCAAACAGTTCCTGATCTCAAGAAGATCATAGTCTACTTGTCAGTGTCATAAGGGTAAATGAAAGGTAGAAATTACTGCCTTGTAGGTAGAACAAGAAATCAATTGGTTGATCAAGAAGTAGTATTATTCTCGGCCTTGGAAAATGTGTAAAGGAACAACATGAACTGTGTTCCAGGAATGAGTAGTATTGTTGGATCAAAGTATAAAATCCCTGACGAGAAGTAGGAGAATGGAGAGTAGAAAAGATGATAACTGAAACTTATATGGTACTATAAAGTTTATCATTCATCACTTCCATTACATGTATACACCACAACTTGTTTAGCCATTCCCCAACTGAAGGTCATCCTCTCAATTTCCAGCTCTTGACCACCACAAAAAGAACTTCTATAAATATTTTTGTAGGGGGCCCTAGTGTTACATGCTGCTCTGGCTGCTTCCAGGGTGGGGGTGGGGGTCAGAGTGCGGGGCTACTTGCTTGCAGCCTTGTGGAGGCCATGTAAGCTGGCTGGTCAGGGAGCCATAAAAATGAAGAGGTTTTCCACTTTAGAGGGTTAGGGGTGCCTGACACCCCAAATACCAACATGCCGGGTCCTGCTGAAAGAATTTGACTCAAGTTTTTTCAGCCAAAAAAAAGGAAAGTTTAGTGAAAGTTTGCCGTATAAAGTAGACTCTTAAGGAGCCTAGGTATCTGTGATGCTTACATTGGGCAAGCAGGACAGAGTGAGTCTGTCAGAGAATAAGTCCGTGCTAGGGCCTTCTGTGGCGCTCTCACACCACATGGAGGGAAGATGGGGTCTTATATACTGAGGAATCTAGGGGTGGTCCAGGGGAGGAGTTTCGGGAGGGTCTTTAGGAGGAGTTAATGAGGTCAATGCAAGAGTGGATTGATATTTTGATAGGCTCAAGGGTGGGAAGCACATGG
>CM053580.1:450833004-450856165 GCA_028627135.1 Pseudochirops cupreus
GGGCGGGGGAAAGACGGGGAGAAAAGATGTAACTCAAAAAAATTTAATAAAGAATTTAATTAAAAAAAAAAAGAATAACTGTATTTACCTCCATCCTACTCCCTCCCCCACTTATTCTATTTTCTCATTTGGCCTTGTCCGTTTTCAAAAGTGTTTGCTTCTAACTACCCTCTTCCCCAATCTGTCCTCTCTTCTATCATCCCCCCCTTAGCCCTTTTCCCCCTACTTTCCTGTAGGGTAAGATACCCAATTGAGTGGGTATGTCATTCCCTCCATAAGCCAAACCCAATGTGGGTAAAATTAACACATACCCTTTCACTTTCCTGCTCTTCTCTCCCATTGTAGCAGTTTTCTCTTGCCTCCTTTATATGAGATAATTTACCCTACTCTATATCTCCCTTTCTGCTTCTCCCAATATATTCTCTCAACTCTTAATATTATTTTTTAAATATCATACCTTCCTATTCAACTGATCCTGTGCTCTCTATGTATACATGTACACACATATACACATATAGTATCCTACACATACATATATTCCCTTCAAATATCCTTATACTGAAAAAAAGTCTCATGAGTTACAATTATTATTTCTCCATGTAGGGATGTAAGTAGTTCAACTTTAACAAGTTCTTTATGATTTCTTTTTCCTGTTTATCTTTTCATACTTCTCTTGCTTGTATTTCAAAGTCAAATTTACTGTTCAGCTCTGATTTTTTCATGAAGAATGCAATTTTCCTTGAGAACTTCTTGAAGGATGATTTCTAGGTTCTTTTTTTGATCATGGCTTTCAGGTAGTCCAATAAATTTTAAATTATCTCTCCTGGATCTGTTTTCCAGGTCAGTGGTTTTTTCAAGGAATTATTTCACATTGCCTTCTATTTTGTCATTTATTTGTATCTGTTTTATAGTATCTTGATTTCACATAAAGTCATTAGCTTCCATTTGCTCCAATCTAATTTTTAAGGGATCCTTCTCTTCAGTAGTTTTTGAAATTCTTTTTAAATCTGGCCAATGCAATTTTTAAGGCATTCTTCTCCTTATTGGTTTTTGGGCTTCTTTGGCAATTTGAGTTGGTCCTTTTATTTTTTTAAGGGGTTATTTTATTCAGTATTATTTTGGATCTCCTTTAGCAGGCTGTCGACTCACTTTTCATGATTTTCTTGCATCATTCTCATGCAGGATTGTGCTCAGCTCCCAGTGTGGTGTGATAGAACCTTCCTGTTGGCCTGCCTGGCTGCTGTCAGTGAGAGATTTGTTTCTCTCTGTCACTTTGTGGGTTCAATAGGTATAAAATTTGTTTAGAGTCTTTTTTTTTTTGCCAGTATTGATGGTGGTTGGAGCAGGAGCTGAAACAAGTTCCTGCTTTTACTCTTCCATCTTGGAACCACAATAGAAAAAAATTTTGCCAAAGAAACAGTTCCTTAAAAAGTAAAATATGTGAAATTGGAAAAGAGGTGCAAAATCTAACTGGAGGAAAGAACTCCATAAAAACAAAATGTGAACATATGGAAAAAGAACTTCAGAAATTAATCGAGGAAAATAATTTGCTAAAAATTAGAATCAGTCAGTTTGAAGCTAATGACTCTATGAGGCATCAAGAATCAGTGAAACAAAACCTAAAGTATGAAAAATTAGAAGAAAATGTAAAATATCTCATTAGTAAAACAATTGACCTGAAGAACAGATCCAGGAGAGATAATCTAAGAATTATTGGTCTACCTGAAAGCCATGATGAATAAAACATCCTGGACAACATCTTCTAAGAATACATCAAGGAAAAATGCCTTGAGGCCCTAGAACTAGAAAGTAAAATAATTGTAGAAAGAATGTACCAGACACCTTTCAAAAGATATCCCAAATTGAAAACTCTAAGAATTATTATAGCCAAATTCCAGAACTATCAGATCAATGAGAAAATATTGTAGGCAGCAAGAAACAACTCAAGTATTGTGGAAGTACAGTTAGGATTGCACAGTACCCAGCAGCTTCTACATTAAAAGATCGGAGGGATTGGAATATGTTATTTTGTAAGGCAAAAGAATTTGGACAACCAAGGATCAACCATCCAGCAAAACTAAACATAAACTTTCTGGTAAAGAGATGGTCATTCTATGGAATAAGGGACCTCCAGATAGTCCTGCTGAAAAAGCCAGAGTTCAGTGGAAAATTTGATCTCCAAATACAAGACTCAAGAGAGACATAAAAAGGTAAACATAGAAAACACACACATACCCCCCCCCCCCACACACACACACACATAAGTTGTTATTCAATAAGAGCAAATTTTTTTACATCCCTATATGGGAAGCTGAAAGCTGTCAATATTGAGAATTGTATAATCACCATGACATATAAAGGGGTTATACAAAGATAGAGGGTGTGGGTAAAAACTAAACAAAGTAATAATTTGAAAAACCCTATTAAAAGGAGTAAAGAAACTGTAATTGGAGAAGAAGAAAGGAGGAGGCAGAAAAGGTAAATTATGCTACATGCAGAGGCATAAAACATATTATGGAAGAAGGAAAGAAGAGAGGGAGATGAGCATTTTATGAATTTGACTCTCATTGATTTTGGTTGATGGAGGAAATAACATAATCAGTTAAATATAGGATTCTAACATGAAAAGACACAAAAATTTCTTATAATAGAGGGAAATAAGGGAGGGAGAGGAGCACTGTATGAGATTTACTCTCATTTACTTTGATTCAAGGAGGGAAATAGATACCTTGTTAAGTATAAAAATCTCTCACACCCTACAGAAACTAGGAGGAGAAAGGGGAAAGGGGAAAGAAAAGGGGCAATTTTTAGAAGGGAGAGAAGAATTAATAAGGGGGAAGGGTAGGCAAAGGCTGGGTTGCTAGGGAGGGAATACTGAGGGAGGTGGTAATCAAAAGGAAAACTCTTAAGGAAGTGAAGGGAGAAATAAAAGCATAAACTGCTGAGGGAAGAAGATGGAGGAAAAGACACAGATAGTAATAAACTGTGAATGTGAATAGGATGAACTCCCCCATAAAACAGAGGTGGACAGCAGAATGGATTAAAAACCATAATCCTACAATATGCTGTTTATAAGAAAAACATTTGAAAAAGGAGGATACACATAGGCTAAAGATAAAAGGCTGGAATAGAACATATTATGTTTCAGGTAAAGTAAAAAAAAAAAGCAGGGGTAGCAATCCTTATCTCAGATAAATCAAAAACAAAAACAGATCTAATTAAAAGAGATAAGGAAGGAAACTATATCTTCATAAAAGTCACCATTGACAATGAAGCAATATCATTACCAAACATGTATGCACCAAGCAGTATAGCATCTAAATTCCTAGTGGGAAAGTCAAGGGAGTTAGAGGAAGAAATAGATAGCAAAACTATACTAGTGGGGGACCTCAACCTCTTCCTCTCTGAACTTGATAAATCTAACCTCAAACTAAACAAAAAAGAAGTTAAGGAAGTGAATAGAGTGTTAGTGAAGGTAGATATGATAGACCTCTGGAGAAAATTGAATGGGGATAAGAAGCAATATACCTTCTTCTCAGTAGTACATGACACATACACAAAAACAGACCATGTACTACGGCATAAAAACTTTAAAATCCAGTGCAAAAAGACAAAAATAGTAAATGCATCTTTTTTTCAGATCGTGATGCAATAAAAATTATATGTAGTAAAGGCTCATAGAAAGATAGACTAAAAAATAATTGGAAACTAAATAATTAAATCCTAAAGAGTGAATATGTCAAACAAGAAATCCTAGAAACAATCAACAATTTCATTCAAGAGAATGACAATAATGAGACAACATAGCAAAACTTGTGGGATGCAGCAAAAGCAGTTCTTAGGGAAAGTTTTATATCTCTAAATGCACACACACACAGACACACACACACACACAGACACACACACACACATATATATATATATATATATACATATATATGCTTTTTGGAGGGCATTTGGGGTTAAGTGACTTGTCCAAAGTCACATGGCTAGTAATTGTGTCAAGTGATTCAAGCTGGATTTGAACGCAGGTCTTCCTCACTCCAGGGCCAGTGCTCTATTCACTATGCCACCTAGCCACCCATCTGAATACATATATTAATAAAATAGAGAAAATGGGCATCAATAATTTGGGCGTGCAACTGAAAAAGCTAGAAAAAGAACAAATGGTAAAACCCAATTAAACACAAAATTAGAAATATTGAGAGCCAAAGGAGAGATTAATAAAATTGAAATTAAGAAAACTACTGAACTAATAAAACTAAGGGCTGATTTTATGAAAAAAAAAACACAATATAATTGATAGACCTTTCGTCAGTTGTTTAAAAAAAAAAGAAACTAAATTACCAGTATCAAAAATGAAAAGACTGAATTAACCTCCACTGAAGAAGAAATTAAAACAATAATTAGGAATTATTTTGCCCAATTATATGCCCATAAATTTGATAATCTTAGTGAAATGGCTGAATATTTATAAAAAATAAATTGCCCAGACTAACTGAAAAGGAAGAAAAATACTTAAGTAACCTCATCTCAGAAAAAGAAATTAAACGAGCCATCAACGAACTCACTAGGAAAAAAATCTCCTGTGCCAGATGAATTTACAAGTGAATTCTATCAAACATTTAAAGAGCAATTGATTCCAACACTTTATAAACTATTTGGGAAAACTGGGGAAGAAGGAGTCCTACCAAATAGGTCATACCATATTTATGACACAAATATGGTACTGATACCTAAATTGGGAAGAGCCAAAATAGAGAAAGAAACTGATAGACCAATTTCCTTCATGAATATTGATGCAAAAATATTAAACCAAATATTAGCAAAAAAGATTACAGCAACTTCTCATGAGAATAATACACTTTGATCAGGTAGGATTTATTCCAAGAATGCAAGGATGCTTCAAAATTAGGGAAACTATTAGTATAATCGATCATATCAACAACAAAACTAGTAGAAAACATATGATCATCTCAATAAATGCAGAAAAAGCCTTTGACAAAATACTGAATTCATTCCTATTAAAAGTAGTAGAAAGTATAGGAATAAACAGAGTCTTCCTTAAAATAATAAGTAGCATCAATCTAAAACCATCAGCAAGTATTATATTTAATGGTAATAAGATAGAAGCATTTCCAATAAGATCAGAGGTGAAGCAAGGGTGTCCACTATCACCCCTCTTATTCAAGTTGGTACTAGAATTGTTACCTGTAGCAATAAGAGAAGAAAAAGAAATCGAAGGAATTAGGTTAGGCAAAGAAGAGACTAAGCTATCACTCTTTGCAGATGATATGATGATATACTTAGAGAATTCTAGAGAATCAAGTACAAAAAAAAACTACTTGAGATAATAAATAAATTTAGCATAGCATGAGGATATAAAATAAACCCACATAAACCATTGGCATTCCTATACATTTCTAACAAAGTCCAACAGCAAGATATAGAAAGAGAATTCCATTTAAAGTTACTGTAGACACAATAAAATATCTGGGTATCTACCTGCCAAAACAAACCCAGGAACTATACGAACACAATTATGAAACACTTTTCACACAAAGTCAGATCTAAGTAATTTGAAAAACATCAGTTGCTTGTGGCTAGGTCAAGGTAATATAATAAAAATGACAATTTTACCTAAATTAATTTACGTATTTAGGGCCATACCAAAAAATCTACCAGAAAATTAATTTATAGAACTAGAAAAAATAGAAACAAAATTCATTTGGAAGAACAAAAGGTCCAGAATATCAAGGGAATTAATGAAAAGAAACGCTAGGGAAGGTGGCCTACCCATACCAGATTTTAAACTGTATTACAAAGCAGCAGTCATCAAAACTACTTGAAACTGGCTGAGGAAAAGAGTGGTGGATCAGTGGAATAGATTAGATACAGGAAAAACAGCAGTCAAAGACAATCATAACCTACTGTTTGACAAACCCAAAGACTTTAGCTTCTGGAATAATAAATCAGTATTTGACAAAAACTGCTGGGAAAACTGGAAAATAGTATGGCAGAAACTGGGCATAGACCAATAACTTAAACCGTATACCAAAATAAAATTTAAATGGGTGCATGATCTAGATATAAAAGCTGAGATTGTAAGCAATCTAGGAGAGCAAGGAATAGTTTACCCTTCAGATTTATGGAGAAGGGAGGAATTTATGACCAAAGAAGAGAAAAAAAGCATTATGGAATGCAAAGTGGGTAATTTTGATTATATTAAATATAAAAGTTTTTGTATAAATAAAGTTAATATAAGCAAGGTTAGGAGGGAAATGGAAAATTGGGAATGAATTTTCACAACAAATGTCTTTGATAAAGGCCTTATTTCTAAAATATACAGAGAACTGAGTCAAATTTGTAAGAATGCAAATCATTTCCCAATTGATAAATGGTCAAAAGATATGAACAGGAAGTTTTTCAGAGGAAGAAATTAAAGTTCTCTATAATTATATAAAAAAGGTTCTCAATCACTATGGATTAGAGAAATGCAAATCAAAAATAACCCTAGAGTCTCACACCTTACTGGACAGATTGGCTAAAATGACAAATCAGGAAACTGGCTAATTCTGGATAGAATGTGGAACAATTGGAAAACTAATGCATTGTTGGTATAGTTGTGAACTAATTCAATCATTTTGGAGAGCAATCTGGAACTATGCCCAAAGGGCTATAAATAAGTGCATACCCTTTGACCCAGCAATACCACTTCTGGGGTTATATCCCAAAGAGATAATATAAGTGGGAGAAAGACCTGTTTGCGCAAAAATATTTATAGCAGCTTGTTTTGTGGTGACAAAGAATTGGAAATCAAGGGGATGCCCATCAATCGGGGAATGGCTAAACAATTTGTGGTATATGACTGTAATGGAATAGTATTGTGCTATTAGAAATGAGGAGCACACAGACTTCATAATAACCTGGAGAGACTTATATAAACTGATGCTGAATGAGAAGAATAAAACAAGGAGAACTTTGTACACAAATATAGACACATCATATGTGTGATGTTAGTTGCTTCTGACTAACCCCTCCCATAATCTACCCTCCTCTTATCCCTCCCCCCCATCCTCTTCCCCTTTACTTTCCTGTCAGGTAAGATACCCAATTGAGTGTGTATGTTATTCCTTCCTTAAGCCAAATTCAATAAGAGTAAAGTTCACTCATTCCCTCTCACCTCCCTGCCTCTTCCACTCCATTATGAAATGTTTTTCTTGACTTATTTATGTGAGATAATTTACCACATTCTATCTCTCCTCTTCTCCCAATATATTCTTCCCTTACTCCTTAATTTTATTTTTTGGATATCATCCCTTTATATTCAACTGACCCTATGCCATCTATCTATTCATCCTTCTGTTTATCTATGTATCTATGTATCTATCTATCCTCCAACTACCTTAATACTGAGAAAAGTATCATGAATTGTACATATAATCCTTCTGCATAGGAATGTAAACAGTTCAACTTTAATAAGTTCTTTATGATTTTTCTTCCCTGTCTACCTTTTCATGCTTCTCTTGATTCTTGTATTTGAAAGCCAAAATTTCTATTCAGCTCTGATCTTTTAAGCAAGAATGCTTGAAAGTCCTCTATTTCTTTGAATATCCATTTTTTCCCTGAAGGATTATACTCAGATTTTTCTGGGTAGGTGATTCTTGGTTTTAACCCTAGTTCTTCTGACCTCCAGAACATCATATTCCAAGCTCTCTGATCCCATAATGTAGAAACTGCTGGATTTTGTATTATCCTGATTGCATTTCCCCAGTACTCGAATTGTTTCTTTGTAGGTGCTTGCAATATTTTCTCCTTGATCTGGGAATTCTGTAATTTAGCTACAATATTCTTAAGAGTATTCCTTTGGGAATATCTTTCAAGAAGTGATCAGAAGATTCTTTCAATTTCTATTTTACCTTGGCTCTAGAAATCAGGGCAGTTTTCCTTGATAATTTCTTGAAAGATAATGTCTACATTCTTTGTTTTTTGGTTTTTTTTATAATGATTTTCAGTTACTCCAATAATTTTAAAATTACCTCTCTTGTATCTTTTTTCCAGGTCAATGCTTTTTTCTGAATAGATATTTCAGATTGTGTTTTATTTTTATTTCTTTTTGGTTCTATTTTCTCATTTATTTCTCATAATGTCACTACCTTCCATTTGCTTCATTCTAACTTTTAAGGAATTATTTTCTTCTGCGAGCTTTTGGACTTCCTTTTCCATTTTACCAGTTCTGCTTTTTGAGGCATTCTTCTCCTCACTGGATTTTTGGACCTCTTTTGATGTTTAAGTTAGTCTATTTTTTAAGGTGTTATTTTCTTCAGTATTTGTGTGTGTGTGTGTGTGTGTGTGTGTGTGTGTGTGTGCATATGCATGTGTGTGCGTGTGTGTGTGTGTGTGCACGCGTGTGTTTCCTTTAGCAAACTGTTGAGTGGTTTTTCATGATTTTCTTGCATCAATCTCATTTCTCTTCTCCATTTTTTCTCTACTTCTGTTACTTGATTTTCATAATCCTTTTTGAGTTCATCTATGGTCTACAATCAATTCATAGTTTTTCTTTGAGACTTTTGATGTAGGAACTTTGATTTTATTGTCTTCTGATTGTTTTGATCTTCTTTGTCCAATATAAGATTTCATAGTCTGTTTTGGTTTTGTTTTGTGTTTTTTTCTCTGGTTACTCATCTTCCCAGCCAAATCCATAACTTTCTAACTCTTTTTCAAGGTAAGGCTTTGCTTCCAGTAGGGGTGGGGTTGGGGGTTTGTGTATTGTTCCAGACTTCAGGGTTTTGTGTCAGTCATTTTATCCTCTACCATCTGTGGGCCCAGAGCTTCAAAAGCAGCCACTCATGCTGTTTCCACTGCCACTTCTTCCATTCAGGAACTGGGGCCACACTGTGCTCCCAGTGGTGCAGGTCACCCAGGTCACACAGAGTTTTCCCACTGAACTTCTATGCTGTGTTTGGAATTTGTGGTTTGAGAAGTCTGGAAACTGCCACAGCTGCCAGTGATTCAGTTGCCTGAGGCCTGCTATGGCCCTATCTGTGCCAGCACAGCCCATGACTAACTGTGCTCTGCTCCTGGCCTGATGTGAGAGACCCTTCCTGTGGACCTTCCCACCTGTCTTGATTTGGAGATGCGTTTCACTATGTCATTTTGTAGATTCTGTAGCTCTAGAATTTTTTTTTGAGTCATTTCTACAGGTATTTGGAGAGTTTTGGGAGAGAGCTCAATGTCCCTGTTCTTTCTCTGCCATCCTGTCCCTGACTCCCTAAAGTTGATTTCTGCTCCTGGACTACTAAGGACACTGTCTCAGTCTTCTTATACTGGAGGCCAGGCACCTGATTATTGGCTTTATACAAGGAGTCCTGTAGGACTGGCAGCTTATCCACTGTTTTGGGATAACCTGTCCTAGTCATGCTTATTGTGCTGGGGAGTCCCAGGGTTGGCAGTTTTCATGCTGCACTTCAGTTGGAGGCCTCCAATTGGCCTGCTGTGCCATTGGCCTACTGAACCAGAAACAAAGGAACATCACTAACCTTTACATACCCTGTGATTCAATAGTATCTCTCCTGTCCCTATAGCCAAAATAGATAAAAAGTAGAGGGAAAAAACCATATGTACAAAAACACTTATCGCAACTTTGTTCATAGTGGTAACAAACGAACAAAAAAACAATTTGAAACTAAAGAGTATGTCCAACTATTGGAGAAGTGATAAAAATGTATGCTATATGAATATATGAAAATATTATTACACAGTAAGAAGTGATAAAATGGATAGTTTGAGTAGAAACTGGGAAGTCCTCTTCAACTTGATGTAGAGTAAGCAGAATCAGGAATACAAATTATAAAATCAAAATATTGTAAAGAAAGACAACTTTGAGAAACTTTAGAATTCTGATTAATATGATGACAAAACAAACTTCCAAGAACTGAAAATGAAGCACATTATACACTTCCTTTCTGAGAAGGAATGGAGGTAAAATAGAGGATAATAAATACACTGTTTTGGATATGGTCAGGGATTTATTTTCTTTGACTATGCACATTTGTTATGAAAATTTTATTTTTCTTTGCTTTATTATTATTATTATTATATCGGGCATTAGGGAAAGGAAAAAAACAAATGCTTATTAATCAGAAAAATAATAAAATAAAATTTAAAAATATATAAGGAGGATGCAATAAATGATGTCCAGAAGGTACTACAGTATAAGACCTGCACTGCTCATCTGGCAATTAAGCAACACTACCCTGTGAGAGGTAGTGTAACATGGTAGGGAAGACCCTCAATTTTGAAATCAGAGGAAGTAGATTTAAATTTTTCTTAAGTTAACTACATCTTTTTTGACTGTAGAACAATTTTTAATTTTGAGTCTCTGGGACTCAATTTCCTCATATGTAAAATAAAATTACAGGACTACATTTGTAAGGCAATTCCAGATCCAGTTCCTATGATTTATTTTGAAGTTACTCAATGTTCATCTGTAAATGTCTTTTTAACCAAACCAAATAATATTCTCTACAAGGTAAGACCCTGTGGGATATACATACTTAATATAAAAATAGAGAACTTGGCCTGGTCACTTAACTCCAATTGCCCTACCTTCTCCCCTCCAAAACACAAATATAATTATGTCTATAATAGAATTATAAATTCATAACTGGAAGGAGTCTCAGAAGTCATCTAGTTGATCCCCTAATTTTATTGGTGGGGAACTTGGGGTCCAGAGAGTCTGAATAGTGTTACCAAAATTTTACAAGTAACATGTGATTTGAACTTTTATCCTATGACTCTAAGTAAAGCACAATTTCTACTATGCCATATAACGCTTTCAGCATAAAAAAAATGTTCAGCAAATAACATTGATAAGCACTCAGGTAAATGTCATTTGACTTTAATGTTCATTTGGAGTAGAAATTTAGTTCTTATAAAGACTTTAAATATTTTATTATAAATCTTTAGTTTACAGTTTCAAAAACACAGGCCTTATGAGATATATTAAACAATGACAAACTTAATTTGAATTTTATCCAGCAATGAAAAGTTTCCTTTACACCTCTCTTTGTACTTTTTTTTTGTTTTAAAATGCAATTTCTACTCCATTTGAAAATTTTCCAGATAAAACTTTCCTCATGAACTGTTTGTGATAAATTGAAATCTAATCTCATCATTGACAGTCTCTCCAAGTTTATGTAAATGGATCATATCGATCAATCAATAAAACTCACTTAAGTATCTACTATTTGCCAATTGGTCTACGAAGTGTTGGGGAGACTAAAAGAGGTAAAAGATAGTGCCTACCCTCAAAGAGTTTACAATCTAGTGTGGGAGAAAACAAGTAAACTCATATATATATATATATATATAGATATATATATATATATATATGCATGTATATGTATATGTATATATATACACACACATATAAAACAAACTTTTATATAAAGGAAATTAACAGGGGGAAAGCACTTGAATTAAGGAGGTTTGGGGAAGGCTTCTTGAGAAGGTAGGATTTTGTACTTAAAGGATGCCGGGGAGAATATTATTCACAACAGAAAAGGGAAAGAAGAATAGGCATATGAAAGTAGATGTGAGATAGTTTTTGTCACAGAATTATACATTATGGGTTAGAACTACCTAATGATAAGTTTAGCCTGAGAGATGACCAGGAAGAATCCTCTTTGCTTTATCTATTATAATTCTCTCAGCAGATGGGCAGAAATTTGGGAAAACTTTACATTTTTGTTTTCCTCACTGTATGAACTTCATTGTTTATTATTCAAGTTACCCACCACTGGAATGCATAAGTCTGTGCGTGTACACAAATGCATCATATATGTGTGTTTGTGTGTGTGTGTATGCATGCATATTCAGTTCTGAATTCTCTCCTCCCTTTCCTTCCCCAATTCATTGAGAAGTAAAGAAATAGAAAAAACCATAAAAAATATATAGGGACACAAAACCACTTCCCCATTAGCCATATTCCAAGGGAGAAAGGGAGAAAGAAAGAAGAAAATATGCTTCAATCTGCAATTTGAGTCCATGAGTTCTCTTTCTGGAGGTGGATAGCACGTTTCTTCCTGAATCCTTTAGAATTGTGGTTGTTCAATACATTAATTTAACTTCCCAAGTGTTTTAGAATTGTTTATCTTAACAATACTGCTGTTACAATATAAATTATTTTTCTGAGTCTGATCACTACATTTTGCATCAGTTGACACCCATCTTCCCAAGTTTTTCTGAAACCATTCACTTCCTCATTTCTTATAGTATTCATTATAGTATTACATTACATTTATATATCATAACTTGTTCAGCCATTCTTTAATTGATAGGCCACTATAAATATTTTTGTACACCTGGACCCATTTCCTTTTTCTTTGAAGTCTAGATTTTTAAAATAATATTATCTTTTCCTCAACTACATGTAAAAACAATTTTAACATTTATTTTTATAATTTTCCAAGTTCCCTTTTCCCTTCCCTTCCTTGCCCCTCCTTTAATCTTATTTTGGAAAAAGAAATTAAATAACCCATAATGAAATCCATATGGGGAAATACAAATAGGATCAAATGAATTTATAATTAAATTCCAAATTTTTTTTTAAATTCCAGTACTACACAAACCAGGGGAAAAAAAACATAGATGAAGGAATCCTACCAAGGTCCTTCTAAGACACAAATATGGGTGATATCTAAACTAGGGAGAGTCAAAACAGAAAAAGAAAACTAAAATTTCCCTAATGAATATTGAGGCAAAAAAAAAATAAACAAAATTCTCCTTTCTTGAACAGATGTACACCCCCCCTCTTTTTTTTTTTTCGTTCTATAGCTAGGGGATGAGATTCCAATCTTCTGCAAGTTTTCAAAATGAGATTAATATGAAAAATCTCTCATTCTAACAGTGATTGTGCCATCAAAAATAATGAGAGCAATTCCTTAAAACACAAAATAGTCATAGGGAAAATGTAAATGCTTTTATTTAGTGGTAGAAATCCCCTTGGTTTCTCAATTAAATCAATCATTCAGAGATATGAACTAGGTGTGAACAAGACATAGTAATCTCTATTGAATCAATAAATCAATCTCAATTTATTACTTTAACCAAGTGAGATTGTTTTTTGTTGAATTAATCAATTAATCAATCAAAAGTATTAGAATATGTTCAAAAAGTCCTTGAAAGTTATGGCTTGAAATGAAGTAATACAATACAGGAGGGGTATTTGGACTGACTAAAAAAATTTGGTCATGCCATTAGGTTCTGTAGGAAATTGCAAGCCATTTCTGACTTCAGCTTTCTATTGTCTGGTCAGCAGTGATGGAAGTAGCCCCTGCCAAGTTCCTGATGGGAAATTGCTTGCTTAGGAGTAAGGGAAAGGAATGCACCTTTTTCCCCCTCCAAATACTCTTGAGAAGATCTTTTGGATTTTCAAAGAATTGGAGGAATTACACTTCTCATAAGCATCCTAGCAACACTGTTAGGGATAACAACGACTAGTTGCAATGTCTACTTTGAGAACTAAGGACAAAATGTAAGTTACTTACTTTGCCTCATGTGCTCTCAGTTTGAGCTCACTTTCTCCTGATCTCTGTATACACTGGTTGCAATGTGTCACTGTCTTTTGGAGAGAAGGTTTTGTTTTTTTGTTTGTTTGTTCCTTTTTACCAAATGTCCTTACTATGCTACCTTAGTAAATACCCCTTTTTAAGTGCTAGTGAAGCTTATTTGCTTAATCAATAAGAAATTTAATCAATTAATAAAACATAAGCGTGGGAGTTTTTGAGCTGTAGCATTAGAAGTATACTCATCTAACCTCTCAGTAGTTTCTGCAAAGTAGTATCTGAGCTTTAGGAATCTAACCCGTTGGTCCAAGTGAAGCTTGGAAAAGTAAGCCTGGACCGTGTACTCCAGTCTGAATGAAATAACTGTTGATTCATTTAAATTTTACAACCTCTTAATTTTTCACTATCACTTCTCCTTCCACAGAGCCATACCTTATAATAAAGAATAGAGGGAGAAAGAAAGGAAGAGAGAGAGACACATAGAGACAGAGACAGAGACAGAGATAGAGAAAGACAAAGACAAAGAAACTCCTAACACATTGATCAACCTACATCTCTTTTTGAGGGCCAAGATTGCATTGAAAAAAAAACAGTTTTTATCTCAGTAGTTGTTGTTTTCTGTTTACTTTGTTGTTGTCTTTTTGCCTAATTAATTTCTTCTCACTTTGGCTTACTTCACTTTTCATAAACTCATGCCTTTCCGTGTCTCTCCTTATCTTGCAGTACAATAATTTCCTATGGTACCTTTTGCTTGGATATATACTTAGCAATGTGTTTGGAATGTATATGACTGAGAATTATGAAATTCTGTACTTAGTCAAAATGTTTGACAATACTAAAAAAAATGTGGATACAAAAAAGAATCCTGCTAGCTCTTGCCTAACTTCTATCAGTCATCATTCAAAATTAGTCAAAAAGTTTCCATTGCTCCTTTGCCTGGTTTGCATCATTTCTGATATGGAATCCTGATCTACAATTGTTTACTCTATCAGTAATATGATTAATACCTCCCTAAGTGAAATGTTTTACATTTCAATAATCTATCATCTAGTAGGTGAATCCTTACCTCATACAGTATCCCATAAGAAGAGATCATTAAATTATAACATTAACAATTGGGTGATAGAACTGGACAATAAGACAGGATAATCTTAAGATCAATTTGTGGAAGAAAAATGTTTGTTTGGTTTTTTTTAACACATAACATATCCTCTGCATAGTTTCTCATCTACTGAATTTTTTGTATGTAAGAGTAGGTAAAGCGATACATCTCTTGATTATTTTTTAAAAGTATAAGTATGTGTGTATGTTTGTGTGTGTATATTTGTATGTGGATGTGGATACTAATATATACATACATGCATATGTATGTTCTACATTTCTGTTCTATGATATTCATCTATAAGCCCCTCATGTCTCTTGGGGTCTTAAGTATTCTAACACTGAACAGTCTTTTTCACTAAAAGGGAAGCTGAATGGATATGAGTCATAGAAAGGAATTGATGGGAGAAAATAAAAGATTACCTAGATATTATTTGTCTACTTTTCCCATTATCATAAAAGTTGAAAGTGCTTACTATAATCCAGTATATTACTTAACATATTTGTTTAGAAATAAACATTTTCTTTTTCAATCTCCTGATTATGCAGAAAGTTCTCAGCACTATGCTAGTCACTTTGGGAGATACAATTTTGTTTATTGAATTAATACAAACCAATGTTCGCTATTTTAGCTTCGAGATTGGTCCTTACATTTTCAAATAATCTGCTGACCAGAAGAATAGGATTAGATTGCATCTCAAAGACTACTTTCAGGACTAAGAATCAAGTTCTTAAGGAGATATTGTTGGGCAAACTTCAATACTTTTTTCAGGAAATGTTGGCATGCATAGTGAATAGTGAGAAACATGTTATATAAGAAACAGAGAAATTAAATGAGAGGGTTTAATTTGTAGAAATGAGGGTGTGCTATGGGAATGTTATAATTATCTTTGAAAGTTTGGAGGACTGCTATATGAGAATATATTTATGCTGTGTGACTTCAACAAGCCATTGGTATAAATTAAGAAAGATTGATTTTAGCTATTATAATATTTAAGATATTATAAATAATATAACTACTAATAATTTTAAATAATTTATCATCACTATCATCATCATTGTCATCACTATCTTCATCATTAAATATATCCAACCATGAAATGGACTGATTTGATAGTTCCTCATTCCTGGGACTTTTCATAGCCTGGATACTCAGTTGTGTTCATGACATTGCTGAGGTGATACAGTTAGGTCCTGATTAAAGTCAATAACAAATCCTTTAAAGAAGTCATATATTTCCACTATATGAAGTTACAATTATATAAATTATGATAAAGGGCTCCAGCCAAACGGAAGTACACAGTGTAAATTCAAATAATGGCATTGCTTTATGGGGTTCATTATTTGCACTAATCGGGACCTAGTTGTACATGCATAAGGGAGGGAGTTGGAGCAAAAGGTCTTTAAAGAGTCTTTCAGCTATGATTTGGAAAATAATTTGTCATATTATTTTCATTCTTCTTGATTGGGGGGGGAGGCATCAGTAGAATTCCTAGACAGTACCTTTGTTTTTGAAAATATAGTTTTGAAGAGGGATTTCTCATTGCTTCATTTTTTACCTGAAGCAGTTTAAACATGCTTGTTATTAAAAGGTTAAATACAATCTTTATTTCAAAAGTTTCCTGGATAAAAAGTTTCAAATCCCAGCCCATAATAATTAGAAGCAACAACTAATGAAATCATCAAGGAAAGAGAGGTAGCATTACTACCCAATAATGGTAGCGATAATGCATGCCAATAGCATAAATACGGTATTAGTCAAATGCCTAAAAACCTGTTCACCTACATTGCAGACTTGGAAATTATAGAATTATGTTCCCACTAGATTCATTTGTACACAATTAACAAAATGTGCATAATTTACTGAGTGTAACATTTTGTATTATGCTTGTTCTTTCTCAGCAGCCCAGCTGACTAGAATAAATGGCTACTGAGCAAACTAATGGAGAGCTTGACTGAGTTTTTGGTTTGGAGACATTTTAGAGATAATTCACTTAAGATCAGTTAAAAAAATCAGGACTAATAACAGGACAGTCATTGATGCATTGCTCACAGAAGGGAAATGTTGCATGGGGGGCTGGTTAAGGCTGCAAACTTTCATTTTAGTGCTTTTATTCATTATCTAGAAAGAGTTCAACATTATGACTGCCACAAAAAAATAATTTGGGGAGCGGGGGAAAAAATTTCCCCCAAATGTTTTGTAATAATCACAGTGGCTCCTTTATGCAAATTTAAATCCTTTGTTTTATGTTGATGTAAATTAAGATGCTTTAATTCATCTACATTTCCCCTTACCTTTTCAGCATATGGAACATTTGTGGTTCTCAATAGGATTCCTATGAACAGAAAAGGCATAATATCTGTAGAGAAGGGAATAATCCATAGCAATGAGACTGACAGGAATTTGTTCAGTTTGTACCCTTCAAGAAGGTCTCAGATACATCTGAATATAAGTGGTCGATCCCCTGGGCTATGACTCATCTTCTACATGTATCATGATGTCTTCTGTTAAGGGGGTGCTCTCTGGCCCTCCAATAATTGAAGATACTCTAAGGATTGCTCACCAGCTGCAACTTTTATTATACTCCTACATAGTTCATTTTGAATTAAAATAATTGCTAAAGGGAATCTTTATGACTTTGAAAGATGTGTGAGTTGATCAGTGTAGGTATTTCATCCATCAGAAAAAATCAATAATTCTTTCACCTCTTAGTAGACAATCTTCATGAGATCTTGACCTCCCCTTCTCTTAGAAAAAGAAATCCCCTTGTTGGTCAGCTTTCTGCTACTGATGTTCTCTCTATAGCTAGAATGATATTGGGAAGTACACATTCCATTACTGGGCCTGTACATGAGATCTTTCTAGTGTAAGTGAACTTGTCATTGCTTATAACTGTGGCATGCCCTTAAAGAATCCAGGCTTACTTCACAAAAAAATCATCACAGTACAACTTTAGTGGAGAATCATTATTATTAATGTCAGTTAAAAAACTGATTTAAAAAATCCTTTTAATTTGATAAGGACAGGGAAACCATGGCAAGCAACCCAATTTTCCAACCTATGTGTTATCAAGTATTACTTTCCTAAACTTACTACAGGAAATTGTAGATGAAATGAAGAATGAGCTGAACATAATTTAAAGTGCAGTAATACATAGCAGGCAATAAAGATAGACATCTTTACAGCAATAGGAAGTGATGTTAGGATATGGATAAAAATTCTGCAAAATAATATTAATGGTATTTCTTTCTGCTTACATAAGTACATAGGAGCTACCTTGAAAATTAGGTCCAGAAACTGCCAAAAATACCTCAAGGCCTCACCTGAAAATCATGATACAATGACGATCATTCAGCCACAATTTATCCTAAAACATTCCAAAGTTCCCATAATAATAATTGTCACTTAAATAACTGTTTAAGACTTACACAATATTTTACATTTATTGTTTCACTTGATAGCCAAAAGAATCCAATTTAGCAAAGATAAATATTATTTCCATTTTACAAATTAAGAAACAGCAACTACGAAGATACACACGTATAGAGTAATGCAAAAGCCTTAATGAAGCTCTAAGTGATTAAAACTTAAAATATCTTAATGCTTAATTTTCTAAGCTATTAAAGTTTAGCTGTGCTGTAATGATTTTGTATTTACATATACACACATGCACACATATAATGCATATATGTATGTGTATAAGTATATATTGTATATATGTATTTATATGTAGTATATGTATATAATATATATAATATATGTACACATACATATATTAAATAAATATATATTTATCAAAATATAAATATATAATATATCTTTTGAAATAATTACAGCATGGTTAAGCTTTAATAGCTGAGAGACAGGGAGAGAGAGAGAGACTTACCATGCACAGATGTGAAAATGTGATATAGATAGGTCTTAAGTTCTAAGAGAAAATAAAATTAACTTGAAAAATCAATATGCTTTTACCACACAAAAGCAGTGTTACTCTGATTTAGTTACCCTAAGAATTAATATCAAGTTTAAACAATATTTTAATGTTCTTTTTCAATAATCTTTCCATTTATTAAATAGAAATGCAAAGGGAGAAATTATAAATGTAAATTTTGCAAAGGCAAGATAATCAGGCCTAAGAGACAATTGTGAAGGGGAACAAAGATATGATCTTCTTTCAGTTGATGTGTAATCCCTTTATTATATGATACATTAACAAGAAATTGGAAAATAAGATTCTATAGAATGGAGATTTTATTTTTCCTTTTTTTTGCATTGTATAGAGTTATAGGATGAACTATGTTCCTCCAGTTTATCAAATCCTCCCTAGACTTTAGTAGTAACTTAGTTACTACTCGAGAATTTCATTAACTTGCTCTGATGACTTAAAAGGTCACTGAAGAACATCATATAATAAATGTTGTCCAAGGTAAATGTTCTAACCATCATTTTGAAATATTCTTCAGAGTCTTCAATTATATCAACGCATGTCTAATTCTTAGAAAAAAAATTAAATCATTTTCACTATTTGCATAGGAATATCAATATATATATATATGTATATATATCACAAATACATATGTATGTATATTAGTGTGTATCTCTCTCTATTTTTTTCTTTCCATCTATCTATGTAATGCATGTATTTCAACATCCACGTATTTATGGGTCTCGATCCATGAGTATATACCATGAGTTAAACTTGATACCAGGAGAAGTGATGCCATTCTGAAACAAAAGAAAGTCACTGTCCCAGACTTCTGGCAAAATGTCCGAATAAATCAACACGTTGAATCCTTGCCCCTTTCTCCTCAGAATAAAATAAATTCCACTGAAGAAAACAAAACAAACAAAAGCAAAATGGGCTATGGAAAGAGAGAAATTCAGCAAATACTGAAGAAATAAGTAAAAAAAAAAGATATTTAATGCTTGAATATTACAGTGTATTAAAGTAAGGGGAAATCTTTAAAATAAAGAAAAAATACTTCAAAAACAACAGTGAGGCACCAGGAAATAAGAATGAACAAATGTAATAGTTTTCAGAGTGGCATAGAAGTTCATTATAAGAATTAAAGAAATATGGAAAGGTAGGAACCAAAGCCCATACGAAAGAATAGGGAAAAACATAAAGATAAAAATTACCTGTTTAAAAAAACAAGAACAAAAAAAAAAACTAGAATCTTTTCTTTTAAAGAGAACTTTATTTATTTATTTATTTGTTTGTTTGTTTTGCTTTTTGGAGGGGCAAAGGCAGGGCAATTGGGGTTAAATGACTTGCCCAAGGTCACATGGCTAGTAAATGTTAACTGTTTGAGGCTGGATTTGATCTCAGGTGCTCCTGATTCCAGGGTCAGTGCTCTATTCACTGTGCCACCTTTCCACCCCAAGACTAGAATATCTTAATAAACAATGACCACTCTCAAAAGAAGAATAGATGAGCAACGCAAAAATAGTTGAGATGGAACAACTAATATTAAAGGAAAACTGAAGGAGAGCAAAATTTGAAAAAGAAAGAGTTTTCAATAAACCAAAGACATTTTCCTTGAAGACAATTCGTTTGAAATAATCTAAGAAACATTATGAAACAAGTAGTCTGGATACCATATGCTAAAAATACATACAATGCATTCTGGGAGAATGGGAGAGTAGGTCAGAAATTTCTCAGCTCTCCAAATTGCCTCTACAAATAGAAAGAACATTGCCACAAAATTAATGTAGAACAGCAAAAATAAAAGGGTGAAGTAGTAATCCTCCAAAGACAACTTGAGAGGACCTCCTGTCTGAGGAAAGACATGACCTTCAGAGGATGAGGTTTGGCCTAGATGAAGTGAAGTCACTTCCAAATCAACTCTGCTGAATAGACAAACAGCAGGTCCTGCTTCCTAGGAAGCAGACTACCCCTCAAGAAATTTCACCTCAAGAACTTTACCTCACAAACTTATCTGACAAACATAGTGAGAATCAGATAGCTAAGAGAAGGAATATTGAAGAACCAGATGTGGTCATGGGCTGGCTGGGGCTGTTGTTGAGGAGAAACGAACACATGCATGATGAATGAAGTATCTCAGGAGGCAAGAACATTTTTGGAGCAACATGTCTGGGAGCCCTAACTGTAGCTTAGGAGAGAAGAGGAGTACCTGCAAATGGACCCTGGACAATTCAGAAAATAACAGTAAGGAGGACCTGAGGCCTCGTGCAACATTATACATGACAAGATTAAAAGCTGATTATAATAATAAATTGCCAGAAATAAAACAAAACAAAATTAAATTTAAAATGTGTAAGCAAAGGAAAAGGAACCCCATAGATAGCTATTATGATCCAAAAAAAGATATGACCTCATATTCAGAGAAAGATAGTGAGGTTTAAAAAATAAAAATTTAAGATAAAAAAAAAACTCCTACACCAAAGAGTTGCATCAAATAGTACAAGTTCCAAAAGAATACTTGGATGAACTCAAAAAGGACTTAAAAAATCAAATAAGAGAGATTGAGGAAAAATTGAATCCAAGAAAAGCTATCTAAGAAAATTATGAAAAGAAAGTAAACCAATCATAAAAAGAGTTGCGAAATCTCAAGGAAGAAAATAACTCCTTGGAAACTAAAATTGGGTAAGAGGAACTGAATGACATTATAAAAAACCAGAAATAATAAAACAAGAAAAAATAGAAGAGAATATTAAACATCTCATTAGAAAAAAAATATCTGTAGAACAAATCTAGGAGGGTTAATATAAGAATCATACTACCTGAAAATTACGATTTAAAAAAAAAGCCAGATATGATAAATTTCTGGGGAGAAGTGAGTGGAAATAGAAATTAATAGTGTGTGTGTCTGTGTCTGTGTCTATGTGTCTGTGTCTGTATTTGTGTGCAAACCACTGAAACAGATTGAAAACTAAGAGATTGGACAACCTAATCTTAAAGAATTAATGAATTGAGCAACAAATCATAGAAACAATAAATACTTTCACTAAAGAGAATGACAATAATGAGAAACATATCAAAATATATGGGCTACAGCAAAAGCAGTGATCAGAGAAAAAATTCTAAATGCTTATTACTTCAATGAGATGGAGAAAGACCAAATCAATGAATTGGGTATTGAATGGAATAAAAGTGAAAACTTTTCAGGTAACATTCCAGAAATCTGAACAGAATTGTAAGAAAGTACCAAAGACTTAGTAACCTGGGCTGGGACTCTGGGACCCTTGCATTACTTTCCTGGT
Organism: Pseudochirops cupreus; assembly: GCA_028627135.1. Taxonomy (NCBI): domain Eukaryota; kingdom Metazoa; phylum Chordata; class Mammalia; order Diprotodontia; family Pseudocheiridae; genus Pseudochirops; species Pseudochirops cupreus. Next base: position 450,854,899 of record CM053580.1, read on the forward strand.
CATAAGTTGAAGTTTTAGCTAAGCTTAGCTAAGCATAGGAGGGGAAAGCACAGACCCTGCCAATTTAACCACAGGCCCAAATGTTCCAATTTTTTTTGCATTGATCACCATCTGACCTGTACAAAGATAAAATTGGAAATCCTGCTGCAGAACTCCGGGCAGGTCACCATGTCCTAAAATCCCCATGATTCATAAAATACTGTCTGCTTCCATATCTGTATTGATATTGTTAGAACATTTGTCTTCTGCTTTCATGTCTAAGTTGATACTGATGACATTTTGTTTGTTTTCATGTCTGCTAGACATGTACCTTCTGCTTTTTCATATTACCGACATTTTACCTACAGTACCAGCAAATTTTTGCAGTTAAGATTGTGTGCCTCAGTTCCTAATTAACTGGAACAAGACTGAGCAAGAGAGGGGGGAAAGGAGTGGTCTTTTGGACTATATAACCAAGCTTTGCGTTTCGTATTTTGCCTCTCCTACTAGACTGCCTCTAGGTGCAAGACCACCCTTCTTGCAAGAAGAAATAATTAAATAAATCCTTCCTGTCTCTACTTGAAGATATCTCTGCTTATTTTTATTTGGGCAAGGGTCATTTTGTCCCACACAGTTCTGCGTTTAAAACAAACACGAAAAAGAACAAATTGAACACCCCCAATTGAACACTAATTTGGAAAAACCTAAAAATAAAAGGAGAGATTAGTAAAATTGAACATACAAAATTTAATTAATAAATAAAACTCCAAGTTGCTTTTATTAAAAAAAAAAAATAAACCATTGGCCAATTTGATTAAAAAGAGAGAGAAGAAAATCAAATCACTAGGATTAAAAATGAAATGGGTGAAGATATCATTAATAAAGATGAAATTAAAGCAATTATAAAGAGATATTTTGCCCAATTATATGTAATATATTTTACAGCTTAAGTGAAATGAAAGAATGTTTATGCAAAATTTAAATTACCTTGATTAGAAAAAGAGGAAATAAAATAAATATACCAGACCTATTTTAGAAAAAAGAAATTCAGCACACCATAAATAAGCTTCCCAAGAAAAAAGCACCTGGACTAGATGGGTTTAAAAGTAAATTCTATTGAACATTTAAAGATCAACTAATGGCAAGATTACATAAATTATTTAGAATAATAGAGAAATAAAAGATCCTACCAAACCACTTTTATAAAACAAATATGATACTGATATCTAAACCAGAAAGAGTAAAAAACAGAGAAAGAAAATTATAAACCATTTTCATGAAACAATAT
>CM053580.1:450856665-450872788 GCA_028627135.1 Pseudochirops cupreus
GCCCCCCTTCCATTATCTTTTGACTAAATAATAATATTTGCTAACCATTTCAGGATGAAAGATATATATCATTTAGGTAATGTGATATAAATCCATCAAAGGCAGCCCAGTGCTGCTCTGTTACTATCACCTTCTTTTTTTTGGAGGGGGGGGCATTAATTCTCCATTTGTAATTTTTATTTCCTTATTTCCAAAGTAAATATTATTCTCTTTTACAGAGAAAGCAGAAAAAAGAAAGATAAAAGCAATTCTTCTTCCTATCTATGGCCCGTTATCAATAACACATCTATCCTAATCACCCCAAGAATCTCTCCTTGGATACTATTTTTTCAACTAGTATTGCTAAAAAGAAAAGCAGTTGGAGGAAAGCATTTATTATTCATGATTGGATCATGCCAGTATAATAAAAATGATGACATTACTTAAATTAATTTACAGGAATAGTGTTAATAATCAAACTACCAAGGATTTATTTTATAGAGCTGGGCAAAATAATGAAATACAATTGGAGAAATAAATTTTCTACACTATCAAAGGAAATAATGGGGTTGGGGGGAACAAAGATTATGGGTAAATAGCATTTCTGTGTATCCAACTTTTAAAACCACTCATCATAAACACTTTTTCATTTTAGTTAATAAAATAATGGTAGAACAGGTGAAATATACAATAATCAGGAAAAAATGATTGTGGAATCTGCCTTTTCAATCAACCCAAGACCAGAAACTACTTGGAAAAGTACTGCCTGTTCCATAATTTCAGGGAGAACTGGGTATCAGTTTGGTAGCAATTTAGGCTATTATCCAACTCCATATTTACAAGTTCAAAATCAATACAAAGTCTAAATACAAAAGGTCATGTCATAAAATGTAAAGTAAAATGAATGGAAATATATTTTGCCACAAAGACTATGGGAAAAAATCTTAATAAGAGATAGAAGATATAAAAAAGGTAAAATTACTAATTTAATTACAAGGAATAGAAAAGATTGTACATGAATAAAATCAGTGCAGTTAGTATACAAAATAAGAACCGCTGATTGGAAAATGATTTCTGTAGCAGATAGATATCTGCTAGGTGTATGAAACCCATCAATTCAATATTGCTACAGATATATAGGATCAAGAACCATTTCATAATGAACTAGTCAAAGGACACAGAAATAAGTATTTAGAAGAATAGAAAATTATTTATACTCACATGAAAAAATCAGTAACAATAGAATAAGTGCAAATTCAAACAACTCTGATATTTCAGCATCACATGCAGAAAATTACCAAAGACGATTTTGTTAAAAACAACTTGACTAAAATGTCAGTATCTATTGATGAAGAGAGCAAATGCTCTTAGTAAAACTTGCTGTCATATTAAAGAACTAGAAAGAATGAGGGTATCCATATATTCCTCTATCATTTGACTAGTTTTATTTAACTCTAAATGGAACATTGAAACTTCCTGTTATATCATTACTCATCAGGTTTCTTTCACTTCAGTTAATTGTTCTTTTATGAATTTCGATGGTATTGTATTTACAAAATATAAGATACATGTCTTATAGTTGTGAGCAGACGGATTTTTTTCCTCTTGCTTTTTTCTGGAAGCGACCTCTGGATTCTTTGGAATGAGACTATTCCATGTTGTATTTCTTATATTATCCCTATTGTACCCCACTCCTGCAGAAGAATGGGAAGAGTGGATATTTGTTTCTTATTGCTACAAAATGGTGTGTTGAAGGCAAGAATGGGGTTTTGTGGCAGAAAATTACAGCAAGCATTGTAGAAATTGCTGAATAGATTCCAGAGAACAAGGATTTGAGCAGGAAGCTCATCCTCATGGGGCTGGGGAAACTGCAGGCTCGAGGTCACATATGGCTCTCTAGGTTCTCAAGTGTGGCCTTTTGACTGCGTCCAAACTTCACAGAACAAATCCCCTTAATAAAATAATTTGTTCTGTAAAACTTGGATTCAGTCAAAAAGCCTTGCCCAAGGACCTAGAAGACCACATGTGACCTTGAGGCCACAGATTTCCCCTGATCCTGAAAGCAGAAGTTTTTGGATGGGAACTAAGTAAATAAATTAAAGATTGACATTCTCTACTCTTCATAAGGCTGTTTCATGTTCAACTTCATGGTGTCGGCCAGTAGGGACAGTTATAATTACTCTTCTTCTGGCATATACTTCTTTTGACGGCCTTTTAGAGAATGTAGTGAGGGCTATAGAAAACCTTGAGACTCAAACTTTTTTATTTGAGAACTGGAAGTTGCAAGTCACTTGTAATCCCCTGGCTTCGTTCATTTTTAATCCAACGCATATTGCTCCAAAGAATCTTTATAATCATGCTCTCTCCATCTTACCCTTTAAATTATAAAATATTTGATTTATGTTAATGTGATTTGGAGCATCTTACAAAGTTCTCCACAAACTTTCATTACTTCCCTTGATCCTCTGCAAAAGAGCTTTGTAACTATCTTTGTAGTCTTCATGAGCACCTCAAAGGGAGATGACTAAATTTCATGAAATGAATCTTCATAAAATGATGTTTTTATTTCTTTTGGGGTAGAAGATGAAATCAGTTTTACCACCTCTCTTCTCTAAGGAAAACTTGGGAACCATCTTTCTATTACCTATAAGTATAAAACAATGCTTTCACTTATGGTACAGATGTTCATCTGATAATATTATTTTTCCCCACTGATTTGTTGTTTGTTGGATAAAAGTTTCACATGTATGTTACCAAGAGGTAAATTCATCTTTGACCGTAGTACACTTTCTGCAAAATGCACTCCTCCCTTTCAACCAATATAATCATGGAAAGATAAATAGATCATAAAATACTGATAACCATTTTCTCTTTTTTTCTGTTTCATGGATTTCTATATACTTTATGTTATATCAAACTTATTTTTCCTCTCCTCCCAAATTATCAGTTTTGAGTGGTTCCACACTAAAATGTCAAAGTGACAGTGGGGGTGATGAAAGAATATGTGGAAAGAACATTGAATCTGTAATCACAGAAACTTGATTCAAGTCTCACCTTTGATGTGACCTTGGGTATTTTATCATAGTTTAGGCTGTTTCCTGATATATCAAATTCAGGAGTTTAGCTAGATGGCATCTAAGGGTCCTCCAATTCTGGATCTCTAATCTTATGATCTTATATGGACTCACCAAGAGAGGAGAGAAGAGTTCTGAGCTCAGAAACCTGAGATTAACCATGTTTAAAGGATTAGAAGTATAGTCAAGACAGAGAAATAAAATCTAATACTTTTGCCTAATATAACTTATCTCAGTTTTTTTCAAATCCCAATGAATATTTTTTTTTCCTTTTGAAATCATGTTTCCTTCAAAGAAAGTAAAACAAACAGTAGAGCAAAAGAAGATGGAAAGACACCTACGTTCACATAAATTACTAGAATATATAAAAGATCAATTGTCATGAAGTAATTTCTGAAAAAGTCTAGTCAACATAATAATAAATTATAACCCAAAATATTTGCTTTCAGATTTACTACCTCAAATATATTGGGAGATATGAAAGGGCATTTGGGTAATTTATTTTTACTACCTTGTTCCAGATGAAATTCACAAAAAATAAATTCTTGTAGTTGCTCGTCACCTATTGCATTTCTTTAATTCTACCTATATTTTAATACTAGACTTTGAAACCATAAACAATGATAATTGTTTAATTTATTTTATGCTTCATTATCGTATGACGTTGATATTGACAAAGCAAAATAAAGTTTTTGGTAAGCATCCATTAATTTTAAATTATGCACTCCTAAGCACATTTCATAAAGTTTATCTACTTTTTGAGAACCCTTACAACAATAACAACAAACTATTTGAATGAGATCATGGCAATGACCACAAGGCATTACACTATTAGAACAGTATTATTAGGTTCTGAACTGGTATTTTCCAACTCTACGTCAGATTACTATGAGTCAGGCATGGACATTATTTACTGTGGAACTCTAACTTTATTACTGTTAAATCATTTACATGCTATGAAATTATTTGCATACTTACCAGGAAAAGAACACTAGAAGTTGCCTTCTTTCATTTTCATTGCTAATGGTCTCATAAAGTTTGAGTTAATTTAATCATTAAAACAATATGAAATAATATATTTTATAGAACAACAGCAATAACACCTTTTCCTTAAAAGTGAAATTGAAAAAAAGTCAATGATGTTATCAATTTAGTACCTACCATGGGGTCTTGTACAGAGTATTTCCTTTAAGAGATTCATATATTAACAATGCAAACATTTCCTCCATAATTATTGAACATGACCTATGCACACTTTTCCATCTTGTACTACTCTTATCTATGTTCTACTACTGATTCTCCAGAAGACCAGAAAAACAAATTGTTTATATTTTTTATAATCTTTCGTAAGTACCAGGACTGATCTTACTCTTACTTCCTGTCATCAGTTTCTTATCATATGATCTGATCATCTTCTTTCTTCCATCATACATTTCATGAACTTCTTGACATTTATCACCATTGAAAATATATAAAGCTTATTTATATGGAGCACGTGTGTATCTCCTGCTCTTTGGGTTATTCTTTATTTTGGTTTTGACCAACCTATAATCATCCAGCATCTCTGAGCCCCAGACCACTGTTTCTCTGTCATGACTAAATATTATTTTGTTTTCTTTTGTTAGCTTTCTCCCTTTCTTTTTTTAAATTATGAACTCCATAAAACAAGCATTTCCATAACATAGTAGAATAGAAAAAAGGTGATTGCACACAGACCTGCAAATTTGTTATGTACAACTTATAACTCTTAAATATATGTTAAAGTTGCCTTGTAGCTTTTTGCCCTTTTATCTTCCCCCCACCCAAGAGATGACTATTAGACACAAATACACACCCCCATAAATATGTGAGTATATATAAATCATTCTACATATACTTCTATTTATCCATTCTTTCTCTGGATGCAGATAACATCTTTCTTCGTAGCCCCTTTTTAGTTCATTTGGATATTTATAATAGTCAAATGACTATTGGTCAAAGTTTCTCTTAAAACGATGTTGTTATTGTATACAATGTTCTCTTGGTTCTACCCATTTTTATCATCATTCATATTTTTTCTCAGATCAAAGAGTTTATCATTTCTTACAACACAATAGTATTTCATCATGATCATATAGCACAATGTGTTTAGTCATTTGCCAATTGTTGTACATCCCTATAATTTCCAGGGTTTTTTTTTGTTTTTGTTTTTGTTATTTTTTACCACAAAGACAGCTGTTACAGATAGATTTTGGAACATACAGGTTCTTTTCCTTTTCCCTTAATAATCTGTGGAAATATATCTCTAGTGGTATTGTTGGGTTGTGTTCTCTGAGCATTCTTCCAGCTTGCTTTCCAAAATGGTTAGATCAGTTCATAGTTCCACCAATAATGACTTAGTGTCCCAATTTTTGCACATTCCCTATAATATCTGTCACTTTTCCCTTTGATCATTTTAACCAATCTATGATAGGTGTAAAATGTTATCCCAATGTTGTTTTAATTTACATTTCTCTAATCAATAATTATTTAGAGCATTTTTAAGTGAGTATAAATTGTTTTGACTTTTTTCATCTGATAACTACCTTTTACTATCCTTTTGACCAATTATCAATTGGGGAACAATTTCATATCCTTATTGATTTGTCAAGCTCTTTATATTTTTGAGCTATGAGACCTTTATCTGAAAAGCTTTCTATAAAATTTTTCTTCCAATTTTCTGCTTTTCTTCTGATTTTGGTTACATCATTTTTATTTGTACAATACCTTTTTAATTTAATATAATTAAAATTTTACACCTCAAACTATCTCTTGTTTATTTGTGCATTGTTTAACTACCCACAAGTCTGATAGGTAATATGTTCCATATTCTTCAATTTTCTTGTACTATCTCTCTTTATATCTAGGTCCTGTATCCATTTTGACCTCATCTTAGTAAATGTTGTAATAGTTTATTTCTCTGATTATTTAATCCAATTAAATTTTTATTTGAAAATTGCATAATTTTGTTCATATACTTGCTGTGTTTGTTTCACAGGTGTTCGCCCAGGTATTTTATAATGTCTAGAATAATTTTAAAATGGAAATGTCTTAATATCTCTTCTAGGTTTTTGTTGGTGATATATAGGAATATTGGTGGTTTCTGTGTATATTCTTTATAATCTGCCACTTTTCTAAAATTATTGCTTCACATAACTTTTCAGTTGAATCTCTGGGATTTTTCAAGTATATCATATTATCATCTGTAAAAACAGGTAATTTTTTAAACCTCATTCCCTATTCTAATTCCTTCTATTTCTTTTTTTCACCTATTTTTTTTTTTTGCTAAGATTTCCACTACTATAATGTAGGTGTCCTTGTTTCAAAACTGATCTCACTAGGAAGACTTCTAGCTTATCCCCATCACAGATAATGTTTGCTGATGGTTTTAAGCAAATGTTTTTTATAAATTTAAGAAAAAGATTCATTTATACCTATACCTTCAAGTATTTTTAATCAAAATTAGTGTTATACTATATAAAAAAAAATTTTCTGCATATATTGATGTAATCATGATGTTTTTACTTTTATTATTGATATAATCAATTATTGTAATAGTTTCCATATGTTAAACCATCCCGGCATTCCTGGTATAAATCCAGCTTGTTTGTAATGTATAATCTTTGTAATATGTACTTGCAATCTTTTAGCTCGTATCTTATTTAAAAATTTTTTCATCCATATTCATTCATCAAATTGGTCTACAATTTTATTTCCCTGTTCTCTTCCTGGTTTAGGTATCATGATCACATTTGTTTCATAAAAGGAGTTTGGTAAGACCACTCCTTTGTCTATTATTCCACATAATTTATTTAATATTGGAATATAGGTGGTCTTAACATGGTTGATAGAATTCACTTATAAATATGTCTGGTCCTGCCATTTTTTTTCTTAAGGAGTTTATTTAACTCTTGTTCAATTTCTTTTAAAAATTTAGTCGATTTTATATATTTTATTTCCTTTTCTAATCTAGGCAATATGCTTGCGTGTGTGTGTGTGTGTGTGTGTGTGTGTGCATGCATGACATAGTTAATACAATAGTCAATTCTTCCTGCACATAACTTTATCTACATGAATTGTCACTCTCTTTAACCAGTCATGAATCTCATTCAGGAACCCCTATAGGATTCTGGGACTTGTTGCAATCATCCTTATGTCCTTTGCAATGAAGAAACTCATGATCAGGGGTTTTTCAGCTGTGAGTGCATGTGTGTGTGTGTGTGTGTGTGTGTGTGTGTGTGTGTGTGTGTGTGTGTGTGCCTCATGAACCACTTTGGCAGTTTACTTAGGTCTATAGATGTTTTCAGAACAAAAATTTTAAATACTTCATGGAAATTCTCAAAAGTAACACAATAATCTAAAAATAACAGCCCTAAAAACAAACAAACCCAGAATTCCTTCTCTAAAATAATATGTATATATGTATATGTTTTATATATTTGTGTGTATATCCATATCCATATGTGGATATGCATATGTATGTATATACACACACTAGCTTCTTTGGACATCTTTGTTTGCTTGTCATCATTCCTTTCAGACTGTGAACTCAATTGTGACATTTTGTCTCCTTATCATTTAGTACAGTGTCTGACATCTAAAGTATGTTTATTGATTGATTGGGATAACATAATGGATCTTTCAAAGTACTGAAGAAGCAACATCATGGGTAGAGGCCTCCATCTCTCATGAGTAAGGTCCATTTTACACTTGAACCCCCGATCCATAAACGGTAAGAAAACAAACAAACAAAAAAAGACACGAGTATTTGTTTGGACATTTTGACTTTCACTTTCAGCATATTTTTACATACATGATCTTATTTTCAAAGCTACTTTGGGGATACCTATGCCAAACATACTAAAGAAATATTTTAAGTTTTCCCCTCATTTGTCCTTAAGAAGCCTCATTTGTTTTTGGCTCATGGGTATTTACTAATCCTAGTGCATGATCCCAACTGCTGAAGAGAATGATAAAGATAAAGAGATGAAAGGTCTAGATTATTCCTATGTAAACTGCATTTTTTGATTCCCTCAAAAGTCACTTTCTCAGAATTGTGTTTCTTTTGTAATTGTTACTATATCCTCACTTTGCTCTAAAGGCGCTTAAAAGGCTCGGAGCAGCCATTCAATGTATATTAAAACACCACAAAAATAAATAACTTCATCACTGTCTCTCTCTAGTAGGCCTATGCATTAGTGCTGGCAGCCAGATTTGTTGGTATCGATGGGATGGTTAGACCACTCACGACCCTCTGGTCCATGGATGAGAATCACAAGTTAGCTCATTCACGTTTGTAAAGAAGCGTTCTTTACCTTTGTGGTTCCCAAGAAGTGTACATTTTGTATGTTTCCTTTCATTCTATGAATAGTTTGTCTATTCTTCAGAAGCATCTCAAAATAAAAAAAATGACAGAGAACCAGGCATGATTTCAAGAGTCAAAGAGTCTCAAAAAGATCAGGTAACTCCAAAATGAGAATCTTTATTGTCAGAATGTTGCAAATAAAACATAGACAAATGAACAAAGAGAAAAGGAAAAGCCCTTTGATTTTTAGTGTAACATCTAGGAGGATGTATTTTCTGAAATCCACCCAAGTATAACTATTTATTTTAAGTAAAGTAATCAAGATTAATGTCAGCAGTTATGACACACACTGTTTGCTAAAGAATACATAGAACAATTGCTCAGGGCAAGCTTCATTAAGAAATCAGACAAAATTAGTAAAACTGATTATATTTCAAAACTCAGCAGCAGCTCAAATTGCCATTCAGGAGCCTCCAATTAACACAATTGGTCTTGTTCACAATCAGCTATTGTAATCTCATTAGTTTATTATGTTTTAATCATTGTGATATCAGCACAAGAAAACTTACTTTATTTTGCCCTAGTGGAGTTTGGCCAAATTGGATGTGTAGGCAAAAGAAGAGTGAGACATAGGGTCTTCTGGGAGCTATATCGGGCACTTTCTTGTTCCAAGTTATCTTTATTATGAGTCTACTGGACACAGGACACCCCATCCTCCCCTGCCATTAATGGGACATTATGACAACAACAGACATCTAATTTAGCATCTGCTGATGGGAAATTAATTACAAAGTTGACATTGTAACTGGACATTATTACAGTGACATTTGAAGAATTCATTTTATAAGATGGGGGATCAAAGGGGGAAGGGGAGAAAGAGACAGAGACATACAGAAAGACTGACAATAGTAGCAAAGAGAAACAGTCAGATAGGTACACACAGAGATAGCGACAGAGAGATAGAGAAAGAGGTAGATGAGAAAGAGAGAGAGAGAGAAAGAGACAGAGGTTTCTTTCTAGTGTATTGCATTGTTTCATAAATACATTCTGAATATATCAGTTCTAGAAACACAAGCTTTTTGTCTTTGGAGGGAGGTAGCCTAAAAATACCACAATACTACTGCTTCATTCATTCTGAACATTGCTTGCTACAATGAGATTATGGTGTATTGATGGGAATTGGGGTGCAGCATAGCCATCTAGAGAAAGCAATAGGCTGCCCTATATTCTGGTGGAAAAGAAAATTGTAGTTTATGAAGTGCCTCTATCTTGCGCACCAGGGATGTTTCTGTGGCTAAAGCTATAATGGGATTTTCCTAAATGATACGGAAGTACAAATATTCTAACTGAGCACTTTGCTGAACCCTCTTTAGTCACCAGCAAACTTTGATACTGAATTTTGCTTCCATCTTTTAAGGATATTTTTCGATTTTCCTTTCCTCTTTTGAGTGCTTCCTGTAAAGGTTTCAATAATCACTAATTGTGTTCTGCTTGGCCAGTCTGCAAATCAAAACAACTGAGGAACTGAGCCAATATACATTCAAATTCCATTACATGGTAGGATACCACACAACTAGAAAGATAAAAAGAGGAAATTTGTATAACATTGCACATTGAGAAATTCAGAATATCTCATTCTGTTCTCCAAATATGCCCTGCTTGGTTGGGTCACTTTAACCTACATTTTGGAGGAGGAGAAGATAGTTATTGGTGGGGGCAGGGGACCCAGTTTTCCAGCAATAATACTCTGTGGTTAAGAGCATGTTGAAAACACTTATTCAGATTCTGATACTTTGATATCAGCAAATATATAATAAAGCAAATTGATGATGTCTAAAAGAAAAAGCTAAATAAATTTAAAAATTAAAAAAAATTAAAATCAGATGACACCTTCTATGGCTGTCATATTACCAAATCTAACCACTTAATGGGCAAATGTTCATTACTATTTAAATTACTCAATTTTAGGTGTTTGATTTTAAGTAGAGAAGAGAGAGTATGATTGGCTTCTGAAAAATGAGTCTTCCACTTTTTCTAAGAAAGGATCTAATAAATAATATACTAGATGAATTAGCTTTTTTAACTGTTTCCTTCTTCCCCTCCTCTGGGGGAATACACACACACATATACCTGCATACATGCATACACACAATACATATACATACATATGCACATACACATAAATGTGTATATATACAATTTAAAATATCCTTAAAAGATGGAAGCAAAATACATACTATATATGTATGCAGATATGTATGTATGTATATGTGCATACACATACCATTTGAGTATATATGTATAAATCCCTTTGTGTGTATATATGTGTGTGTGCACGCACATGAGTGTGTCTATATTGTGTATGTATATTTGTGTATGTGTATGCACACATATAAATAGATAGTTCTGAGTATATTCCTTGTTAGTATTTCCTGTTAAAAGAGATATTTATCATTTTTAATCACAAATTTACCCTTGAATTTATCAGTGAGTTATAGGGTATATTTTTTTAATTAACCTTCTCATCCCTCAGATGGTGTCCAGTAGTTTATCTTACCATATCCAAATCAGTGAAAACCTAGGATCATCTTAAGGAAGTCCATATCCATGATGTACATGATGTCCCCATTTGTAATAATGGTGTTCATTTCTAATGGGGTGCTAAGGTATTTAAAACTCTTCCTCCTGTGTAATCAATAAATCCACTCTAACTGTCGCTATGACTAACTTGTAAAATTACGCCCCTGTGATAGATGATTTTCTTGTGCTTAATGATAGGAAGAACTACCTTATAATTCTTCTCTTCTCTTCTGATGACAACAGATAATTACCTTGAATTCTCAGTGTGCTATAATAGTCTTCCAAGCTACTTTCAGTAATGCAGCTTTATAAATATGACATGAAATACCTTTAAAAATGGTAAAATGGAGAAGGCAGACTTTATAGGTTTGGACTTACTTGCTCAGAAAGGGCCTTGTGCCATTTTTTCTCATCTTGGGTACAAGAGTCAATCAAGTAAAATATGCCTGGACCCAAACATTCATCTTTAAAATGAAGGTGTTGTGCTAGATGATCTCTGAAATTCTTTCGAGCACTAAATCTGTGATTGTGTGCAACTACAAAGCTCTGACATGATGCTGAATTTGAGGAAATATTATAATTGAATTCATGACTATTCCCACAAGAAAAGTAGAGATTTAGCATCAGGCAATGCAGGCCAGAGTACTGATTTCCCCTGAATTATCTAGTTAAACACAACAAGCGCTCCATTTATCTTGCATTTACAAGAAGGGAGGGGAGGAAGGGCACCAAATCAAAAATTTCACAGAAAGTTGAAGCTTGCTTCTTTAATTACCGAAACCTAAAAAGAAAATCCCTTTAGACGGAAATTTTTCTAAAATATAATTGTTTTCTTTGACTCCTTAAACAGAGCATACCAAATATAATTAAACCTTTTCTGGATGAATCTGTGTAATGGTCATTATGAATTTCAGTTATTGTCCAGAGCTACATTACAGCCTTTCCTCTAGGGGTATATACCAGTATGTAGAATTTAGTCATTGAAAGACCAAGATAAGTGTGTTTTTAGAGTTCATTTGTTTCTTTTTTATAGTTTTTGTTTTTCTTCCCTCAATATTAGACCAGCCACCAGGCATCCAAAGGAAGCATGGCATAGGGCAAGAAACATAAATCAAAAGAACTTGGTTTTAGGCCTGCTTCCTCCAACCATGAATCTTGGGCCAACTCACTTAAATTTATTTTCTCCACCTATAAAATGGAGATACCAATCCATGATTGCTTTATAGGGTTATTATGTGGTTAAACTGAGATGAAAGTATCATAGATTTAGAGTGGGGAAGGATTGCAGCAGGCAACTATGTTCTTTTCTCCTCCTCCATTCTTTTCATTTGAAGAAACAGAGACCCATAGAGATGAAGTGATCTGTCCAAGGTCATATTTAAGTAAACCTAGGAAATGTGACTTGAACCCAGCTCCCGTCCTTTTACTCCAAAGTCAGTACACTTCCTACTACAAATCGTGAAAATATACAAATATGTATATATTTGATACTGTCATTGTTCCTTCCTCAGGTAGCCTTTGCCCTCTTTTTTCTTCTATTGCTGGACTGATAATATAACATTTCCTATCTGTTGAATTAGGTAGGTGATGTTTTTTGCATGGCATAAGAATGAATTGCCTTTGAACAACAGCTGAAGGTATTTCATTTTTTAAAAATGTATTATCATAGAGTGGCTTTGTGAAATCTATTTAGGGGTTCTGAATAGCTAAGCTTTTCAGGTAAGTGACCTCTTTATAAGCGGCATGTACTTTAGCTGGATAATGCCTCAATTTTCCACTACATTCTATATGCATAGACTCAAGCTGTGTTGCAAAGAGCTTTGCACAATAAATCCCTATAAGGAGTGTGCAGTGCATCAAATCATAATGAGAATTTAATATGATGATCAATAACTAAGCATAGGGAATGCAATTTAGGAATAGTTCAGCCAACCTGGGATTTAGTGATCAATTTTACTTCGATCCAAATTTCCTACAATCCCTTATTTTACATTTAAGCATCTCAATGATTTTGTTATGCTGCTTTAGCTAAATCACCCATTCTCATCAACTGTATTTAGCAACTCATGTTGAAAGCAAAAATAACATTACAAAGGAAAATCAAGACTTTGCTTTTGAATTAAAATGTGGAAAATCATCTTGTGAAAAATTAAGAAATTCATTTGCATGTTCTATATAATTGTAGAAGGTAGTAGAGTTTAGTAGACATAGGACTGGACTGGGAATGAGAACTGGGATCTCAGTGCTATAAGGGAGTATTAGAGCTGGTGTTATTAACTGTGTTCCTGGAAGAAATTTCAATTGCATTAGCTTCTAGAACTTACTCAACTTTTTGGATCATGCTCTAAGGCTTGCTTCCTTCTGGGCCTGTGCAGCTGGTTTTATGCTGGAGCAAAATATAGACCCAGGGGAGGATATTTGTTACAATGATAGGGAGATCATTCAGAACAGGAAGCAAAATCAGAGAGAATCATTCTTCTTTCATGTATTTTCCTTCTGTCTTGGAGATATATATGCTAAAATGATTCAACAATAAATGACATTTGGACCAAGTGACTAAGAGACTTACTAAGTGTTAAGCATTCTTGGACAGAACGTTACTCAGATGTTACTCAAAGAGTCTTGATTCTTTGAAAATAATTTGCTTCTTTTGTGGGATCTGGTATATATAAAGTTGTTAATATTTAGTATAAATGGTTGTTCTTTCTTTGATTTTCTTTGGGGGTATTTGTTTAGATAAATCCCTAATGAGTTCAATGATTTCCTCCAATGAACTTCCTGAAATTTTATGCTATGGCCTTTTATTTTGAGGCATCTAAGAGACATCTCCCCATGATGAGTGTGGGAATGTCAAATGGAGTCATACTGATGAAGTATGTGGAACTCTAGATGGTTAGACGATTATCACTGAGGAGGGATGTTTATTGAAGCATCTGCTATTCTTCATGATATTTTAAATGGTCTCCCACTTCATCTCTTTGGCAAATGACAGTAGATATTGCTATGTGACATCACTGAAACTACTTTCTTATTTGTGTATCAAACTCAAATCTGAAAAAAAAAAGTTCATTTCCTAGATTTTAGAATCCTGCTCTATTCTCACCCGACCAATTTAATCAGTTGATCCATATACTCTCAGTAACTTTCCTTGGGTGCCTTAGGATATTTTGAAGATACCTTTCTCATTTGTCTTTCTTTTGGCAGTTCTGGTCCACTATACAGGACTAGAGACATCTCTGGCCCACTGAAGCCAAAGTCTTCACATTAGCTTTCTTCAGTTTCACTCACTTTTTGTTTTTTGTCCAATGTGACCCTGTTAGCTTAGTAAGGGACTAAATAAATGTTTAACTCCTAAATAAGAGTATTGTAGGGCCTTGATTTGACTTTCGGAGACTGGTATGGAAATAGGAGTTCCATTTCAAAGGCACATTCCTCAACACTTTTCCAGGGATATTCGTATTCCTTTGATGGTGTCAGAGCCTACCAAAGTGTTTAAAACTGTAAGTTTTTGCTGTTGTCAGTTCGGGGGTACAACTTGATAGTCTCCTCTCTTTTTACTGTCACTGCACCTCTGTGGTTTTCTTTAGGAAAAAAAAATAACAATCCTGGTGTCTTTTAAAATCTTGGCACAAAAACACTACTCCAGGCTGCTAATTTTGGGGATACTGTGATTGCATTCCCTAGTTAAGCACCCTCAATATCAATACTTAATAGTATTCTCTAAGCCCAGCCAGTGAAGAAAATAGGGTTGTTATCTATCAAAGCACATTTTAGTTTCTGACAAGTAAAAAGCAGCATGGGGAATGCAGTAAGGCTGAAATGAAAGCCTAAAAGAAAACTCATATAACATCTGGTGTCATTTATCCCCTGTTGGCCTTTCATAGTGTGATATGATGAGCTTGTTCTGATTTAAGATCAGATGATTTGGTTGGGAAAAAAAATGTGGGGGAGGGTGGTATACGCAGCCAGGCTGGCAGCAAATTGGAATACAAAAATCTCCTGAAATAATTGGAAACACGACAGATTTTCCTTAACTGATGCCAGTGGCATCTTAGTTTTTTCCATCTCTCTCAGCTGAATTTGTTAAGTGCATTATCTTATTGGTTTTAAAGTTTTCATCTCACTTATTTGCAAGGGGAAATGTGAACAAATCAGTCATGATGGATTGCCTAATTTCCTGGGCTGAATAAACCAGTTTTATAAGAGTGTTGATTCCTGTGTTATTAGTTAGCAGAAACATTTATCAATTTTTTTATACACACACCCCCTACCACTACTACCAGAAAAAAATGTTAACTAATGATTGCATTCTAAAACTTTCATTAGGGTTGCCACAGAATACTTAGTTATCATTAGATAGAAAACGATAACCAAATGGCTGGGAAAGGTTTTAAAAAAAAAATAAATTATCCTTACTTGTCTCTATTTTCAGTCCAAACATAAAATTCAGTAAGAAGTAAGGTTGTCATCAGAATAGCAATTACCGTATAAGAAATCATCTTTGATCAAAGGATGAAGGAAGAGGAAGAGAAAGATTATTTCCAAACTAGAAAATATAAAGTCTGTATAATCTGTTGCTAATTTCTTACAGCTTCATTTACAAGACTAGGAAGATAGGAGAAACAGAATACTGTAGAAGCAGATTTTTTAAATTAAAGGACTCATTTAAGGTTCTTGGGGGAAGGGAAGTTGGGTACACATTATAATTAACAAGGCGAATAGTTTTTATTTGTTAAATCTTTTGAGAAGTTGGTTTGATAAATGTTACATGCTACAATATTTAACTAAAAGCCTTTCTCCTTAATATCTTCAAAAACACTATCTTTCAAAAAATTCTGTTTACTAGGGTAAGAGTCCCAGACCTTTTCATCTTGGTTTGTCAGTTTAGCTATATAATCATAAAGATAATAGATGATGACAGTTTTAAAACAGTGACTTACATGAGTAACTTGGCACTGAATTAAGAATAATTATCTCATAAATTCCGGTATCATTTCTGATGGATGAAATGTTTCCATATTTTATTTTTCATTTTATTTTTCTTCTTCTAATTCTATAACTCTCTCCCAGATTACAGAGGAAGCATCCCAGTGAATAAGAATCCTTTTATTGTGAGACCCAAAAGTGAAAAGAGTTCCTGTGAAATAAAAAGACACCCTCCCCCCCC
>CM053580.1:450873288-450891459 GCA_028627135.1 Pseudochirops cupreus
TAGGTCAGTGTTATTTCTGGAGGAATCAAATGAGTTTCTCTATTTTTTTTTCTGGAAAGAAGCCTACATGTGGCCAAAGGTCCAGTCTTTAAAACACAATGCATATATGAAGGGAGTGGGAGTGTGTGAAAAGTACAGGGTGATAAAATGTTAAAGAATCCTTCAAATCTAGGTATATTTCACAATCACAAATAATATATGTGACTTTCTTGTTCTTCCCCAGAACAAGACGCTCTATCTCTCCGCTCTAGGAATTTTCTCTGGCTATTCTCCATGTCTGGAATGTTTTCTCCTCTCATCTCTGCCTCCTGGATCCCCTGGCTTCCTTCCATTCCCAGCTAAACTCTCGCCTTCGACTGGAAGTGTTTTTTCAATCTCTGGTAATTTTACTGCCTTCCTTCTCTTAATTATTTCCTATTTATTCTGCATGTAGCATTTTTGTGCAAATTAATTTCTTTTTTTTTTTGTCTTCTCCATTGGTTTGTAAGATCCTTGAGGGCAGGAGCTGTCATTTACCTTTTACTTTTAACCTTCATTGCCTTGCACAATGCCTGACATATTAGTAGATATTTTAAAAATATGTATTGACTGACAGATCAACTAATAGTGAGTCTTTACTAATAGCAGGTAATAATAACAGGTGGCACAAATCCCCAAATAATTTCCAGTAAAAATTGTATCTAATGCTTTTAACCTCGTATTACTTCATGAATCCCCCTCCATTAATGGAGGAAGCCGTGTCTTGACTTTCATCTCTTTCTTCGAGCATGGGTTCTAACTATCAGTGAAATGTTTAAAGTCAATAGGGCAATGGAGTTCTGTACAGACAACACAACAAATAATAGAATTATATAGTAGAAAGAACACAGAATTTGAGTCATAAGGCTTAGACTTAACAGGGGGATAAAATTCTTACTGGGCATATGACCATGAGCGAGTCTTGACCTATATTCTTAAGCCAATTGTGTTACTAACTTTCTGCATAACTGTCTTCCTTTTCATGGTTTGAATTCCCTTGTCTCCTTAATGCTGGTAAGGATACTTGCTCTGCCTCCTTCACAGGGATTCTGTGACTTAGTAAAGCACTCATAAGTAAGGGCACTAAAGGTATATTCCTGTATAAAATGGAGTAAAAACCCTCATTTAATCCAGAGATCCACTCTAATTATTCTCATATTTCTCTTCTCTTTTGTATCTAAATTCAGAAATCCATTTATAAAAGGTGTCTTTTCTTCTTTTCCTCTCATTCTCCTCTTAATTCTCTATATTCTTGCCTCTGACATCATCATTCAACAGAAACTGCCCTTTCCAAAGTGTCTAATGATCTCTTAATTGCCAAATCTAATGGCATTTTCCCAGGGCCCATTCTTCTTGGCCTCTTTGAAGCTTTTGACATGCTTGATCACACTCTTGACACTTGCTTCTATCTAGTTTTTTGCAACACTACTCTCTCCTGGTTCTCCTGCAACCCATGTGACTACTTGAAAATTTCCTTTTCTAGATCTTTATCCAGGTCATATTCACTAAAGGTGAATACCCCAGAGTTTTGTGATTTGGGCTTTTTTCTCTTTTCCCACTATACTATTTCACTTGGAAATTTTATCAGGTCCCAAGGATTCAATTATTATTTCTATACCGATGATTCTCCAATCTGCCTATTTAGCCCTAGCCTTTCCTCAGTACCTCCATTCTCTCTTCTCTCTAGTCATCTCATCTCAAACTCATTGTCCAATAGACTTAACTTTAGCCTGTCCAAACCTGAACTCACCATCTTTCCCTCTAAATCATCCCCTCTGTGCAACTTCTCTATAGATATAAAGAGTACCACCATAATCTCAGTTAGCCAGGCTTTTGACCTAAGTTATCTCTCTCTTCCTACCCATATCTAATTTGTTGCCGAAGGCAATTGATTTTCTCACCAAATTATGTATCAAATAAGCCCCTTTTGCTCCTTTGACAGTAGTGTAAGTTCTCATCATTTATTATTTGGACTGCTGCAGCAACCTGTTGATTGATCTCCTTGACACAAGTCTCTCTCAACTCCAGTATGCGTTCCACTTAATTTTTAAATTTTTAGATTCATAAAATACAAATTTTAACATATTGCCTTCATAATCAATAAGCTCCATTGGCTCCCTGTCACTTCCAGGATCAAATATAAAATCCTCTGTTGTTCAAAACCCTTTATAGTCTTTCCTTTCCCAATCTTTCCAGTCTCCTTGAACCATATCTCCCTTTCCATAACACACACACATGCTGTGATCCAGTGACACTAGCCTCCTTGCAATTCCTCACACAAGAAACATTAGATCCAGACTTTTGTCATTTTTATTGGCTGACTCCTATTCCTAGAGTTATCTCCTTCCTTATCTCTGTCTCTGGGCTTCCATGAAGTCACAGCTAAAACCCCATCATCCACAGAAAGTCTTTCCCAATCCCCCCTTAATTCTAGTGCCCTCCTTCTCTTAATTATTTCAGATTCATGCTGTATATAGCTTATTTGTATCTCCTCCCTTACATTGTGAATTCCTGGAAAGTAGATACTATCTTTTACTGTTGGGTTTTTTGTTTGTTTTGTTTTGCTTTACTTTTTTTTTTTATAACCAATGATTAGAACAGTGCCTGGCAAGTAATGGGTGCTTAATAAATATTTAGACACTGATTGCCTAATAGTTATAGAGAAGGAAACTGTAGCAAATCTTTTAAAAATTGGAATAATTTGAGGAAAATTGTTATGATGAGTAAAATATCTGAAAAGAAATTGAGTGTTAATTGCTTCAAGAGTATATAGTAACTTCAACTAGGATTTAAAAAAAAGTGTTGCCACATTCAGGTCTTTCTTTAATGATTAAAGAAACTCTATTAGTGAATAGATAAGAATGGTTTGTAATTAGCATACCAGTCATTTTGCATGCAAAACTGCTATCATTGTACTTTTAAAGTTTGCTCTCTTAAAGCCTATGAGCTTAAGTAGGTCAAATATTCCCCTTGCCATTTTATTTATAGTATTAATTTGCTCTTTTTTTCAAACAGTGCAAGCTATATCTGAATTAAATTAAATTTCAATTGATAGAACATGCTTTAAATTAATATAAATATCCCTATGCACATGAAAATGCATGCTTACTGGGCTGCTTGGGTTCTACCCAACCAGTGAGAAAGGACTAGAATAAAACCTCAATTAACAAAAATCTAAATGCAAGAAACATTCAATTAACAAGATTTTTTTTCTGTGTTTACCTTTTAGGAAAAAAAGAGAAAAATCACAGGGGATATTCAAAGCAAAACAAGAACAACAAACCACCCAGGGATATATGAGTGTGTGTGTTTGTGTGTATACGCATATTCACCTTGATTTCTCATAACTTTTAAATGACTATAACAAAAACCAGGCTTCTTGCTCCATTGTTACTCCGTATTCCATCCAATTCAATAAAAATTTATTAACTCCCTACTATTTGGCAGATGCTGTGATAAACATTGGGAATAGAAAAAGAGGCAAAAGAGAGTCCCTGCCCTTAATCAGCTTACAATCTAATTGAAAAGAGAACTTATAAAGCAAGCTGAATGGAAGATAAATAGCAAATAATTAACAGAGGGAAGTAACTGGAATTAAGAGGTTTGGAGGAAGACTCCTTGTGGGATATAGGACTTTATTTGATACTTAAAGGAAGCCAGGAAGGTCAGAAGTTGGCATGGAGGACAGAGAGCATTTCTGGCATGGAGAACAGTCAGAAGAATGCCCAAAATCAAGGTATGGGATGCTTTGTTCATGGAACAGTCAGGGGACCAGTGCCACATTATACACCTACATAGATCATAGAGTGTTAATGTTTAAAGGGGGCTTC
Organism: Pseudochirops cupreus; assembly: GCA_028627135.1. Taxonomy (NCBI): domain Eukaryota; kingdom Metazoa; phylum Chordata; class Mammalia; order Diprotodontia; family Pseudocheiridae; genus Pseudochirops; species Pseudochirops cupreus. The sequence continues at coordinate 450,877,137 of CM053580.1, forward strand.
AGAGATCAATTTGCCCAGTCATCTCATTTTACAGAGTTCTAGAAAGTTGAAGTGATTTGCTCAACAATGCAGAATACATTAGAACCAAAGCTAGGACTAAATTTTGGGTATCCTGTCTCCCAGGCTAGTTCTTACATGTCATAGTGAAGTTTCAATGTATTTCTTGCTTGTATTCCAAAAGTCTTCTTCTAGGGTGATTTTTTGGAATCTAGAACTCATTTTCCCATAAAAGATAATGCATTGTATAGTGGTCACACTTTCTGGACATTGCTATCTTACTTAACCTTAAGAATGGTATTATAGTAATGAGACTCTAGACCAGGGGTTCTCAACATTCCTAATGCTGTGATCTGTTAATACTAGTATATGGGTGTATCTGCATGTGGGCAAACTTGCCTGGAGATGGATAGAGGAGCAGTGTCTCAGTTCCTAAGACCATCAGAAATATGTGTTTTCCAATGGTCCTAGGAAACCCCTGTGAAAGGGTGGTTCAACCCCCAAAGGGGGTGGAGAACCTCTGCTTTAGACTATACCACCTAATGTAACAATATTGTCTTCAACTCATCAATGGATTCATGATGTATTGCACTGATATAAATCAAAATTCATTTTTTTTTGTTCTCTATAGTTCTTCCCATATACTGCCATAAATTCTTCAGCAACATGACAGAATCCTTCCTATAGGCATGCTTTTTCCCTCCTGGATATCACCATGCTATCCATCTGTTTTTCCTCTCTCTGGCTAAATGACTGATCCACCTTCTTTTTCTGATTGTATATTTTCTTGACTTTGTCTTTTATACCAATTCTTAAGTCCAAATTATCATCAGATATATATAAACAGGTATTTGTCAGTAAACATTTAAAAAACTAGTTCTCTGAAAAAAAAGTACTGACATTTTCTTAAGTTAAATCTCCTTTAATATTTTCTACATGTCTTTCTTATGTCTATATAATCAGCAAAACAATAAATCAATCCCTAATTTGCAATTTGTAATTAAGCATTTGATACTCCTAAGCCAAATTGAACAAACTTCTGCTAACCATCAGAGCTTCTATAGTCCTGAGCAATAATAACCTGGGATTATGTATAAAAGGACTGAGCTCTCCCCCTGCCAATGGAAGGCTACCTATCAACTATACTCATGCAGATAGTGGGAGAGAGAAATATTGCAGAGATCCAAAAATAAAGTAGCAGAGGTACATGTGTACAGTAGAGGATTGTTCAGTGAAGGAACCAAACTTAATGGAAATAAGCCAAGGATACTGATGGCTCTGTAGCATCAGAGGTGAGATTTGCTCAATGCATATGTGTGCTATGTATATGTGGTATGATAACTTGGAAGATAGCATACTCATATGTGTATGACTCATAAAAGATATACAATTGTATGATTCATGAGCTATAGCTTTCAAAAGGGGCTGAGCCATGCCCACAATGTGTTCCAAACTTGGGATATTTTTCAAGACTCTCATACACTGGGGGCAAAGCATAGAGTATTAGGATGGACTCTTAGGTGTTGTAATGATAATAATTTTAAAAAACTCAACATTTGGAGGCAGCAAATCTCTGGTCAAATATTATGGTTGATGCTCCTAAAGCATGTTATACACCATTAGGTAACTGCTACATTATTAATAATACAAAATAATAACAGTGGGTATAATTGTGGTATGTATTTACATATTTCACATGTACATATGTAAAATGTATGAATGTATACACATGTATTTGTGTGTATATTTGTCTATGTGTGCTTATATTAGTGAAATCATATATATATATACATATACAAAATCACAACTAAAAATCTAAATACCAAATATTATACATACCTTTCACAACATATAGTATGTGTATCCATATACACATATGTATATATGGACTTGTATGTGAATATAGTATGCATATTTGTGATTTTATTAATGTATTAAGCTTTTGGTAAGGAAATTCTCTCTACCAATGCAGATTGATATTTTCTCTACAATTTATAGTCTTAGTGTGTTTCCTCAGGCATTGAGAGGTTACATGTCTTGCCCTTAGTCATAAAGCTACTATATGTCAAAGAGTAGTTGATAATTGCTCAAAACCAACATGGAAGGAGGTAGTATCCAATAGAGTATCTCCAGATTCTATGCCTGACCCCTGTGCTGTTTAGGATTTTTATCAATGACCTCAGTAAAGAAAGAGATGAAAGGCTTATAAAAATCTTCATTTGATATAATGCTGAGAGGAAGAGTTAGCATACTGGATGACTGAGTCAAAGTCCCAAAAGAATCTTGACAGGCTAGAGTAGTGACCTGAATCTGATAAGACTGAGGTCAATAGGGATAAATGTAGAGTCCTTAACTTGGGTACAAAACATATCAACTATAAGAAAGCGTATGCATCCACAAATAGTAGTTGTTCTAAAATAGAGCTGGCTATCTTAATGAACTGCAAAATCAATGAGAGTCAGGATTATAATATGGCAGCTCTGAAAGTTAATGGAATCATCGACTATATTAATATGGGTACAGATTCCAGAAGTAAAAATGATGATAATCTCATTGCACTTTGCACTCACTACATGTCACCCCAAGTATTTTGTTCACTTCTGGGCACCATGATTTACAAAATCCTTGATAATGTAGAGAGCATCCAGAAGATGGTAATCGGAATTCTGAAGCACATGGCATAATAGGGTAGATTGAAACAGCTGGGCATCTTTAGCCTGGAGAGAAAAAAAAAAGATTCAAGGGAGACATGCTCGAAGAACTGTCACATGGAGGAGGGATTAGGTTTCTTCTGCATGGTTACAGAAAGAAGAAGCAGAAGAAATGGGTGAAAGTTGCATGGAATTAAATATAGGCTTGAAGTCAGGAAAAAATCTTCCTAACAACTAGTCCTGTCTACAAGTAGAAAGGGCTGCCTTGAAAGTTGGTGGGATCCCCCTTTTTGGAGGTCTTCTTTAAGTAAAGATTTAATATTTACTTGATGTATATATTATAGTGGTGAATCCTTTGGTTTATGGCTTGGACTAGATGGCTGCTGAGGTTCTTTGCGCTCTTAAAATTCTATGTTATTTATGAAGTGGGATTTGATACCTGTCTCTGTCTCTCTCTGTCTCTGTCTCTGTCTCTCTCTCTCCCTCTCTCTCTGAAAAAGAGAGAAATATATATGGAGATGTAGTCTTTCCTTTCCTTTTCACTCAAAACTTTTAATCCTCTCAATAATATCTTCTCTTAAACTAACATAAGAATAATATAAGAAGTGGGAAATCGTGTTTGTTATAGCGTAACCAACCATAGGCAATTCCAAGATCCATGGTTTGGGGGAGAAAGAATGGGAAAAAAGAAAAAATAATTTAACAAAGTGGTGATAGCTAGGAGAAAAGGAAAGTTTCTGCAATTCCCTTGACTACCTTCCAGAGTCAATCATCTTATTGGCCATTTGTAACTTGGGTTTATATCAGTCACACACTGATTGAGCCATATGATAAAAAGTAATATTCATTATCATGATCTTGAAACATTGCAAGGCTTTAATGATCAAATAATGATTGAATTATCACACTCATTTATTCATTCAGGGAGGAATATGGACTAATATATTTTTAGGAAGATTTTTCAACAAGAAATTTCAACAAAATTCTATGAATAAGAATGTCCCAGTCCTTACACAGCTGGGGTTAATCAAGACTTTGCTATATAGTACCTACTTGTCATGATGCCATAATTCTTCGAAACGTAGGTTCCCTCTAACAATATACCTCTCCTGGGGCTCTCAATGAACTTCTTGTAGCCCCAGAAAAGTGAAAAACATATAATTTCCGCCACTAGGATAGACCATAGTGAACCTATTTTTCCCCCTCTTTGCACTATTGACCACAAAGCAGCCTTTAGCACTTAGCACTGATATCCTTATCCCACAGAACAGATCACATAGAGAGGATTGCAAACAATCATTGTGTCATCATTCAAAAAATCTTAACTTTGGGGAGGCATTGGCCACTTCTTCATGTAGTCATCTGACCTTAATTACCATTTTGTTTAAGGTGGATGCATTCCCCAGTTCTTTCAACTCTTCGCTCCATGTTTCCTTAAACAAATAGGCAAACAAACTCTTGGAATATGGGTATTGTATATTGTGAAATGTATATTGTGAAAATTACTACGATAAGGTACTTCATTGTACAATTGGCCTTGTTCTACTCTGCAATAAATGTTCAACCATTTGTGAACCTCTCAGTTTGCCTGCATTTGTACTGACCAGTAGGTGCTTGTGCAAAGACAGCTGATCATTCTTCCAGTCATTCATCAACAAAGCATTTCTTTAAGATCAACATTCAAGTTTCAATCTCCTGTCAGGTGGCTCACAAAGAGGGTGGAGTTGGGTCATAATAGGACAGGACAGCACCTGCAAAAAACTAGCAATTCACCCTCTTGCACTTTCTTGCCACCATAAAATGAGGGTTAGGGTGGAGTGAGTGATATTTGTTGTCTAAAATTAAAGGGGTATGATTTCTTGGTGCTCCAGAATCTAGAAACTGTCTCTCAGGTAGATAGTCCACATCATGCCTGCTCCAGCAGTCCTCTATCTCAATGCTTTCCAGTCATTCATAGCACTATGTCACAGCATTGCATCCATCCTTGCTCTTACTCTTAGGCCTATACCTTTGCATCTTACTGAGGACCTACTATAATTAGGATTAATGGGGATCGGGCCTTTTTTAGAAAGTTAATCAATACTTTTGATCTGACAGCATAGATATTTAACAAGATTTTTTTCTTGTAAAAATAATTTTTAACATTCTTTTTTTAATAAAATTTTGAGATGCAAATTTTCTCCGCCTTCCTTTCTTATTATATGTGTAATAATGCTAAATACCTTTCCATCTTAGTCACGTTGTGAAAGAAGAAACAAAATAAAAGGAGAAAGATCATAAAAAATAAAGACAATGAAAACAGTATGCTTTGATCTGCATTCAGACTCCATCAGTTCTTTCTCTGAATACGGATAGCATTTTCTATAATAAATATTTTGGAATTATCTTGGATTATTATATTGCTGAGAAGAGCTAAGTAAATCACAGTTGATCATTGTACAACATTAGCAAGATTATATTTTTAATTTTATTTTTTAATTTTATTTTTTAAAATGTTTACTTAGCTTAAGGTAGGACATTCAATAGGGACATTCAAATAGGACATTACATTGATTCAATTGAGTATAAGTTCCTAATGTTAGTCATACTGTTGGTCCATGGGCAACAACCTCTAATGAACAGGAATTCGTAACTGCCATGGCCTCTCTCTCCTACCTCACTTTTGATTATTCTTTGACTTATGGGGTCTGAAATTCACTGACTGAGCTGTAGGAATTTGGGTCTAACTCTTTGAGGAAATGGCCATTGATTTCAACCTTGGTCAATGGTGAGGTTGGCAACCTACCTTATCTGTCTTAAAATAATCAAGAAGCATGTGCAAGTTATGCATGAAGCCTGTAAAACCGGTCATAATGAAGTCAAGAGGAATTCCTTTTCAGTGTGGGCCCTTCCTGGCAGCAGTTAGTATATTATAGTCTCCACCTCCCCAACATAGGTCAGCACCCTGGGAGTTTTCCCCCCATAGGGATTTGTGTCCCAAGATCCAAAGTCTATCCTCACCTCTTACTAAAATGGTCCTTAATAGACGATTTAAGAATGATGGTCATGCTTGTCTCACTAGACAGAATTGCTGCTCAAAGTTCTGTTTGCACCTCAGTTTCCTTGACTTCTTTATTTTCTAACTGAATCATTGTTGTCTGCTGTACCAAGTTCTGAATGGGAAAATGATTCTATGTATTTGTGCAGATCAGGACAAACAGGTGACGTGAGAAAATCGTGAATGGTTGAATATATACTGCAGAGTGAAATAAGGCCATTTATACAATGAAACAGTTTATTAGGAAGGGATTAGTTAGTCCTTCGAAGACATGAACATTTACTGCAAGAGCACTCATTACACAGATCAGACTTCAGCATAAGGCAAGTCTCTCTTGAGTACCATCCAATGGGGTTTAGTTGTTGAAGTATCAAAATATTTAGTCAATAATCATGTTTTTATAAGATGTTCCCATTGTGTGGACCTCTAAGACACATGATAATGTGGTTATTGTGTGAATTGGGCTGACTCTTTAGAATATTGCTTCCTAGAAATTCTTTGCTGCTGAGGGAAGTCTAATTTATCAGTAAAGATGAAGTAGTGACTAGCTTTTTAATGCTTACATCACACTTGAAATGTTTATTCACCTGCCATCAATAACAATTATAACAACAAGTCACATGACACTTTTGAACTGATTTACTAAAAGAAAGGAAATTAACACAAAACCTATATATTAATTCAGTATGTGAGCACCTGTTCTGTACACTGGGTGTCCAAAAAAAAAAGTCTTAGTGTTGTTTTAATCTATTAAAGCATAAAATAGCACTAAGACTTTTGGGACAACCTGGGTCTATTTGTTCTTTGCGTATCTTATGTTTTTGTAAGGTGAGAATTTATTTTTTTATTTGATAAGTTTGAAATGGCATTAAGAGTTGTTTTTAAGTAGACTGTGTCTACACAGAAAAGTACAATGGAGATTTATGGCACTTCAAACTATCGACCTCTAGAAAATATGTGATTTGGAGAATCATTATGCTCTAAGTGGATTGTAACTTATGTTTCTTGATGGAATTATTTCTGTATTTTCCCTAGCATCTATGCTTTGTGAATGTAAATCAGTCCATTAAGTATGATATGGTGTAATGCTAATTAATCCGCAGATACTTAGCCCTCAGTAACTTAGGGCTAAGTACCTCTTGAAAGAAAACAGAGAGTGTAAACTCTGTCTTTTGTGAAAGAGGCAGAGGGTGTGAACTCTGTCTCCTGTTGCTGACATGGCAGGAGGGGGTTGGCTGAGGCAGGAGGCCAGTGTGTACATTTAAGAAGAGCTCCAGAGGATAGACAGACAGAATCAGGAATGTTCCTCATGGGGGTTCCTGTTGGAGGAAACAGGATTGTCCCAGCATCTGGGAGCTGGGCCTACTGACTGAAAACTGAGTTGGAGTCTTCTATGAGACCAAAATCTTGTAAAGGCCACTTGGAAGGCTGAGAGAGCTGCCTGGAAGGCCCCCTGGAAGACTGAGAATTCTCCTGGGTCAAAGGGCCAGTTGAACTGCTGGAAGACTGAAGAAACATGACCAGGATAAGACTTTGTTTGTTAGTGTCATGGCTGATCCTTGAGTTCCCAGTAATAGAAGTGATGAAGGTTTTGAGATGTGCCAGACCTTGTGAATTGTTAGTGCATACCAGGAACTGCCTAGAGAACTGAAGGAGTATGTGGGAGCTGTCTGCCCCTGAATCCAGGTGACTGTTTGGTGGATTCAGATAGGAGCTGGGACCATGGAAAGGGATCTAGCAAATCTGAGAGACCATCTTAGTCATGATGAAGAAAAGGCCTCCCCTTGTATGCAAGAGTAAATTGAAGACACCAAGGAGTGGAGGGTTTATGTAGTTTTCTAATGATTGCGTTTAGTGATTAATGATACTTAGTGACTGATTGCTAAATAAGTGACTGATTAAGTTAATCTATGGTTGCCCCATGAGTGGAAGATTGATTATTGTACTATGAATTGATTGAATGATTAAGGATTGATTATTGTATTATGAATGATTGTGAATGTTTGCCTTGATTTGCAATGGAATAAATGGAGTGTTCACTATACTGTGTAATCAGAACCTTAAATGCTGTTCACAGGAGCTTTCTTTTGGGAATCTGCTTGTGCATGGTGTTACACGTGGTAACCAAGTAATTGGTGGCTATTTTCCATTAGCTTTTCAAATAAGTTTTTACCAAGATTTTTAAAGATTGTACATATAAATTCATGACATGTTTTAATTACAATTCCATTTAGGCATCAAGCAGTATCATGGTACTGAAGTGGTCAAGAACTCCAAATTAGGAGCCAGAGGAATTGAATTTCAATCCTAGCTTTGGTACTTACTATTTGTGTGACTTGATTGAGTCTCTTTTGTCTTATTTTCCCTATCTGAAATATGAGGAATATGGACCAAATTGCTTCTAAGGTCCTATGAGTCAATAATTGAAGTTTTTATCACAGTACCTGTCACATAGTGAGAGCTTAACAAATAATTATTGCTAACTGACTGATTAAAAAAAATGGTCACTAAATCTAAATCAACTTGAAATCTTTATTGTCCATATAATTAAAGATGTTCTTATTACCCAACTTCTACTCTTTGAAGTACTTGGGAAGTTGTTGTTTGTCTTTCATTCTTGAAGAAGAACATTATATCTGGAAGGCAATGTCATAACTTGCAAGAGAATTGGATTTAAGTGAGGCAGGGCTGTGCAAAGTCAACTTGGAAGTAAGGATGAACTAGACGGCCAAACTTTTCTTTATATATTCCTGCAAAATTGAACAGATTGGTCCATGATATCCAAAGGCAAAATTTGTATAACATTGCCATGATCACTTACCAGTTTGTACAACACAAAAATTTTATGACATACATTGAAGAACGTTGGAGAGAAATTTCAGTACAGGAAATAAAAAAAAAATTTCAGTACAGGAAAAAAAAATGTAATTCCATACAGTCATCACATGAGGGGCTTAAGGGTTTCCAAATACAGGAGGTCCATTTGGATTTTTTTTTTCTTTTCTCTCATCAGAATACATGAGGTCAATTTTCAAATTGCTAGCCCAATCCCTTATAGTCACACATTATATTCTGGCATCATTAATCTATTAAAATCTCTAAAAGAAGGAAAGAAGAATGACTGTCATGCAGCCACATTAAGAATATTGTCCAGGAATTCATTTTATTTGTCCTCTGGGACAGAATTCAGCACCAAATTTTTCACATAGGTCATCAATAATGGAACTTTATCCAGTTGTTCCTCTCCCACAATTTTTTTTTTTACTTCTTTTCAGTCTTTTTTTTAAACCCTTCACAATTAGGTCAAGAAACAGGAGCTTGTTCAGTTTTGATAGAATCGGGTACGGCCATATACTCTCAGATTTTGTTAATAATGGACTGAGAGATTACTGAAGTGCTGAGCTGTCCTGTTTCCTGAAAACGTCAGTGTTTCTCCCTGCAATTCCCTGACTGCAAAGATGACATAAGCAGCCATGGTGCTTGTGTTTCCTGGCAACCATCCCATTTCTTGGCTCTGGTTCCAGAAAAAAGCCAGTGGGTCCTAGTCACCCTGCACAATTTCAGTGTAGCAAGCAGACAGAGGTTCAAATTTAATCTTGTTAGCACAATGAGGCAGTTTTCAAACATTGCCGCAAATCAAATCATCCCTAAGGACTCTGCAAGGGAGGGAAGGAGGAGGGGGCTGAAAGCAGGGAAGGATCTACATCAGAGATGATAGTATTCAAACGGACTCAAGCTTTTTTTTTCCTTCATTTTTTTTTAACCTGGCTGCTGTCAGTCAGCATGCTTGTCTACTTACCGTTCTGTCTCTCTCTCTCTCTCTGTCTCTCTCTGTCTCTGTCTGTCTCTGTCTCTTTACCCTTCCTCCCCCTCTTGTTCCCTTCCTCCCTTCCTCCATCTCCCCCTTTCTCCTTCTCCTCTCTGTCCCTCCTCCCCAACTTGACTTCCTACAGACCTGGCTGTTCTTCCCCTTCCCCTTTTGCCACCTCTGCACCAGGCTTCCCAGTGAAGTCAGCAGTGGGCAATGACAGAGAAAGAGCTCATCTATCTGTGAGGAAAGAAGCCGCTTTGATGGTTCCCTAGTGGATGTAATTGTGCTCATTACTGCCCATTTACATTTCATCACTCGATTATCACAAATGCCTCATTACTGTTGAGGAAGGCTTTCTGCAGAGCCGCTTGCTAACCATTCATTCCTGGGCTCCTATGTCACCAGCCAAACCCCCTGGAAGAGAAGGGGGGAAGGGAGGAGCACAAGAGGGGAGGAGGTGAAAAAGGTCTTCTATCAGATTTGATTAAAGGCTGTGATTTAAATCGATATTTAATAAAGTGGCTGCTGCCACATAACACAGGCAATTCCCCATGCAGTCAGAATCATGATTTGGAGGCGCTCACTGCTGGCTCCATAACTCAATTGGGTTTTGTGCACTGGTCTGGCACCTGTGTCCCTGAGCACAGCGCCTCCAAGGTAATAGGTTTATGAGCCGATGAACAGAGCTGATAGGTTCTAAATGGATTAACTAGGTGTCTGCAGCCTGGTGATGAATACATCAGGGGAGAGGGGTGCAGGAGTGGTTGGGAAGCAGTACCTCTGCATAAGCTAGACAGTGCTAGGAAGTGTTGACAGACACCTTGCATGTCTCCAGCCCCCACAGGGTGAAACACTGGCTTGGCTCCTGTCTGTCAAGTGTCCTCTTTCAGAGGAATGGAGGAAGATATTAGGCAGTACTGCCTAATAAGCTTCCAGGTTGCAGGTTCCAGGAAGCAGGATGAAAAAGACTAATGTGGAGTAGCCTAGCTCATCCTGTCAGAGCCAAAATGAGGAATATTCTGCAAAACCCTGAGATGTATTCTGCAGGAGGACAGGTCCCCCAGCGATCCTTCTCTCTCCTATTTTTTTTTTTACCCTTATGGCTATATGGCAGTTGCCTAAATAACAGGCCTGCACTGTGGGATACTATACATGGAAAGTAGGAAATGAAATTAGACACATTCTAACCATGTCACAGTCCACTATTGCTATAGAGACATCTCAATGAATATCCAAGAACCTTCTCAAAAAGGTGCAGATAAGACGAAAAGCTTGATTTCCTTCTTTGGGTTGAGCGTAATTGCCATCCAAAAAATTTTTCCATTTTTTTCTTTTTTTGGTAATTCTTGGGCTTTGAGAAAGGACTATTTCAATACAGATTTCTTGATATTTTAATTCAATTAAACGGATATTTCTTAGGGAACTGTGGTTAGCACTGGAGATAGAAAAAAATTATCAATCAATATTTTTAAGTATCTGCTACATGCCATGTAACTAGGGGTGTTGCTGTCAGAAGAAAGATAAACAATCCCTTACTCTAAGAAACTTACTACTACTGGAAGTCACCAAGGGAACTCATTCTGGGTATAGTAACTTAGGAATAGGGTGTGCTAATACAAATTGTTCCCACTTCTAGAAAACATAGGCGACCACTGACATAAGTTATATAAAAACTTCTGGGGATGCATTTGTAGTCAAAAAATATGTTATAAACTTTGCTGTCATGGTACCTGATATACCACCATTAAGATCTCCTCTTTTTATGTTTAGCATTTCTTACTCCCCAGGTTCCCCTTTAAAATGCCCATCTCACTGAGAGGGGGACAGTAACTTCTCTATTACAGAGTCAGGAATGAAGTGTATAAGTAAAACACTCCTAGAGTCTGTGGTCCCTGGATGTTTTTGCCTACAGAAAGTAGGGAGAGCAGTATAAAATTTGGTTAAGAGGAAATAATGTCATTTATCCAAAGGAGCTAACTAAATAAAAGCCATGTTTCTAATAGAGCTACATTTTTAAGTATGGGGAAATTATTAGACAAGTTATTTTCTATGAGCAAAACATACAATAACATAAAAAACAGGATGGATGGGACTTTAATAATAATAATAGCTAGCATTCATGTAGTACTTCAAGGTTTGCAAAGAACTTTAAAAATATTTCGTTTTATCCTCACAACAACCCCATCTGTTAAGTACTATTACTATATCTTTACAGATAATGAAACTTCTGATAGGAGAGGCTAAGTGATTTGTTTAGGGTGATACAACTGGTGAGTATCTGAGGCCAGAGCTGTACTCAGGTCTTCCAGCCTCTAGGTCTAACCGCTGGGCAACCTAACTGCCTTATTCCTCTCCTGGATATGCTCAGTTTTCTGCCCTGCTTTAGCTCTTCTTAATGAAGCCCTACTTCAGGTCTGGAATTCACACAATAGAAATACCCTCACACTATTTGGCCTCTCCTTCTGATTGGATGACTTCTCATAACTTCCTTTTAAGAGGATAGACAGGCCAGTGTCTCCCATTCCTCTTCAGGCTATGCTCAGGACATTCTCTACCATGCCTTCTTGTATCTATTGTCTTCTTCCATTAAAAGGTAAGAAATTTGAGAACAGGGAATATATGTTTACTTTATTTGTATTTTCAATTCTTAGCACATTGCCTGGCAAATAGTGTTTAGTATATACTCGTTGATAATCTAGTCTAGCCTCTCTATTTTACAGATGAAAAGGATGAGATTGGGAGAGACTTAGACTTCACCCAAATTATCAGGATAGTATCAGATTCAGGATTACAAACTCAGGTGCTCTGAATACAAATCTAGTGCTTTTCCCACCACATCACTCTGCCTCTCTAAGTGATTATGGAAGCAACATTCAAAGGCTAAGACCTAAATAAAAGAATATGGTATGTGTCACTGTGTGGAACTGTTAAATGTGGAATGTTTCATGATCTAATCAAAAGTGTTGAGGAGTCAGTTCTAAATTTGGTTTGCTCAGAAAATGAGAATTTGGTTTTTGGAATGGACAACATAAATAAGCCAAGAAATTAGTTTCAGAGTCCTGTTGGGGCTATTTTTCTACAGTATCAATAACACCTCCCAGTAATGGGACATTGCTTTTTATTGCTTTCATCGCATTTCTGAGTGCGGCCAAGTGCTTACTTGGACATTTTTTTTCTTTGATTTCAGTTTTCTAATACTCACTGAAAAATTAACCACATGAAATTAAAAGTGGACACATGATGAAAACAAGTTGTTCTGATGTTTTCTTGGGTGATATGCTGACATTTTATACCTTTGAAGATAATGAAAGAAAAGAGAAGAAGAGAGGCCCAAGGGAAGAAATGGGGGGGAGGAGAGAAAGAGGAACAATGTAATGGTAGGAATGAGATGGAAAAGTGTTTTGTATACCTGGGTAATAGGAATATAAATGTGAAACCCTAGTGGTTGGAGATCATTGACTAAAACTCTTTTAAGAGGAAGACATTCTTTATCTAGCTTGAATTAACTGGTTTTTAAATATTGTAATAAAACAATCAAAATTGTTTAATGAATTTCAGTTCTTTTCTGGACTTGGCAGTAGGGCCAGTGCATTAATCTCTCATTTAGTTAAAGTCATTTCCAAAGACCAGGCATCCAAAGTTATTTCTGAAGTTCATCAGTTTTGCCCTGATGCTACTAATCTGCAAGTAAAATGACCTCGGAGGCTCCTCAAGACGCTTTTAGGGAAACCATGTGGTCAAAATTATTTTCATGATAATACTAGGATGCTTTTATTCCAAAGCTATAAATACTAGTTCAAACACAGAAACAAAATTTTTTTGATGATCCTCAATAATTTTTAAGAATAAAAAGGGTTCTTGAGAACGAAAAGTTTAAAAACTGCTGCCCTAGAGATTAGGAATAGGGACTGGCCTTCTGATTGCATTGATATAAGGGACCCTTTAGTGGTCCGTACTAGATCCGTTTCCTAGTGGCCCACAGTCTTAAAAGAGTTGCCTAGAGTGATAAGACATTATGGGACTTGGTTGGGGTAACGTAGATGATTCTGTGTCAGAGGGAAGACTTAAAACCTAGTTGCTTTTTCTAAAGACCAATAGCAAAAATGTGCAATCGATAATAACGACAACAACAATAATAATAATACTTGACCTTTGTAAAATGTTTTAAAATTTAAAAAGTTGTTTTATATTTTATCTTGACAACAAGATATTTGGGGTCAGAGCAGTTCAGGTATTTACCCAAGTTCCCCCTGCCCTTAAGTGACAGAGGACAGACCAGAGCCCAAGCATTCTTACTCCAGTGCTCTTTCACCAAGTTCTGAATTTGGCCTTTAAAAAACAGAGATTAATACATCTCAACATCTTTTCCCAAAACAATGAAACTTCCCAAAACTTACAGAGAAGGAGATATTTTTACAACTAAAATGTCGAAAAGGCACATAAAAATAATCATTTATTATATGTGTTTTTCATCTTTTTCCAACCTTCCAATTATGGATTTATTGTGTATCCATCTATCTAGCTTGAACATCAGCTTGTCTTTGGTCCAGTCAAATTATACTTTTTGCTGTTCTGCAAATACAATATTCCATTTCTCACATGTTGTTCTCCAATAAATGCCTGCGATGTGTCCCCTCTTCCTCCCTATCCCTTAGAATGTCTAATTAATTCTGGGGTAGGGAACTTTCAGCCTCTAGTTCCTCCACCACCCCCCATTACCTTTCATTTATTTTGCATATGCTCATTTTGTATACATTTACAATTTTATATATTCTCTTCTCATGTAAAAAGTAAGTTTCTTGAGAGCGGGAACTATTTTTCGTATCT
>CM053580.1:450891959-450910488 GCA_028627135.1 Pseudochirops cupreus
AAAAAAAAGATTAGGATGTCCAAAACAATTTTTTTAAACCAGTTTCATGAGACATCCACTTAAAAACAGACTAATGAAAGTCTTACTCAAAAAAAAAAAAGAGAGAGAGAATGATGACACACTTTAGTTTTGGTAATTTCCTTGTCTTTGGCACTATTTTCAAGTTTGAGCTATTAAACCTCAGGAAAAAGGTTTTAAAAGTTTAGTACAAAATCAAACTTTCCCAAAGATTATGTTTTTTTCAGCATTTTTGAGAATTAACCCCTGTATACTAATAGATGATCTCAGAATTTAGAAGATTGAAATGTAGTTGTGTACTTTCATCAAAAGCTCCCAGTTAGAAGAAAAAAAATTCTTTAATGATTTCAGAAAAAAAAATTGAAATAATTATCCTTGCTTGTGGGTACCCTTGGAAATTATGTATATGTCAAGGACGAGGGGTTAGTACTGTGTTTTTGGTCAGTGCATCTCTGGAGCTTAGGGTTCAATTTATAGGATCACAAATGTAGAAATCTAAGGTACCTCAGAGCTTACCTTTTCCTACCCATCATGTCGCAATTGAGGAAAAAGGCCAAGAAAAGTTAAGTGATAAGTTCAAGTTCATATAGTCAATAAGTGACAGAAACAAAATTTGAATTCAGATTTTTTTGCACCAAATCAATAGGAAAAGAATCAAAATTGTCCAAATAAAAGAGAAAGATGAACAGAGAAGAAATGAAATAGAGTGGTAAGTACCTACAATCCACATTAGAGGTAGCTGGTAACACAGAGGATAGAGCTCTGGGCTTAGAATGGGGAATACCAGGGTTCAAGTTTAGCCTCAGATATTTATTAGCTATCTAACTCTGGACAAGTCAGTTATCGATTTGCCTCAGTTTCTGCAACTTTAAAATGGAGATAATAATAGCAGCTACCTTGGAAGGTTATTATAAAATTAATATTTGATTTTTAAAAAAGCAATTAGCACAATGCTTGGCAAATAGTAAACCCAATATAAATGCGTATTCTCTTTTCTCTTCTCCCATATTATATGCTAGAAAATCAATACTCTGGATTTTAATGAAAAGTACTGAATATCTGCAAAATATGTAAAATAGGCAAAGTAACAAGAAAAGAGAGATCCAAAAACAAACTGATCAAGTAACAAAGAAATTAGAAACTACCCATGAAGGAGACTTCTCATTGAATAAGTTCACTCAAATCTTTAAAGATTTTTTTTCCTTTTTCCCCTTTTTTCTTTATTCTTTATTAATTTATTTTTAGTTTTTAACATTAATTTCTGCAAGATTTTGAGTTCCAAAATTTCTCCCCATCTTTCCCCTTTTCCCCCACCCTGAGATGGAATGAATTCTGATTGCCCCTTCCCCCAGTCTACTCTACCTTCTATCACCCCCACATCCCTTTTCTCCTTACTTTCTGATAGGGTAAGATAGATTTCTATCCTGAACTGCCTGTACATCTTATTTCCAAGTTTCATGTAAAAACACTTTTTAACATTTGTTTTTGAAACTTTGAGTTGCAAATTCTCTACCTTCTTCCCTCCCCACCCACCTTCACCTAGAAGGCAAGCAATTCAATGTAGGTTACACATATGTAGTTATGCAAAACATTTCCATAATGGTCATGTTTTTAAAGACTAATTATGTTTCTCTTCATCCCATCCCACCCTCCACTTATTCTATTCTCTCCTTTGACCCTGTCCTTTTTCAAGTGTTTGCTTCTGATTACCCCCTCTTCAAATCTGTCCTTTCTTCAGTCATTACTTTTCCCTTTATCCCCTTCTCCCTTACCTTCCTATAGTTTAAGATACCCAATTGAGTGTGTGTTATTCCCTCCTTAAGCCAATTCTTATGATAGTAAAGTTCACTCATTCTCTCTTATCTCCCCCCTCTTACCTTCCATTGTGAAACATTTTCTTGCCTCTTTTATGTGACTCTATTTACCCCATTCTATCTCTCCCTTTCATCTTCTCCCAATATATTCCTCTCTCATCCCTTAATTTTATTTTTAGATATCATCTCTCCTTATTTAACTCACCTTGTGTCATCTATCTATCTATTTATCTATCTATCTATCTATCTATCTCATCCAACTATTCTAATACTGAGAAAGGTCTCATGATTCACAAATATTATCTTTCCATGTAGGAATGTAAACAATTCAATGTTAATAAATCTCTTATGATTTCTCTTTCATGTTTATCTTTTGATGCTTCTCTTCATTCTCAGATTTGAAAGACAAATTTTCTATTTAGGTCTGGTCTTTTCATCAAGAATGATTAAAAGTTCTCTTTTTCACTGAATATCCATTTTTCCCTTGAAGTATTATTGGATTCTTGGTTTTAATCCTAGCTCTTCTGACCTCCTGAATATCATATCCCAAGTCCTTTGCTCCAATAATGATGTGGTGCTAGATCTTGTGTTATCCTGATTGTATTTCCACAATACTTGAATTGTTTCCTTCTGGCTGCTTAAAATATTTTCTCCTTGGCAACAATATTCCTAGGAATTTTCATTTTGGGATCTTTTTAAAGAGGTGATCAGTAGATTCTTTCAATTTCTATTTTACCTTCTGGTTCTAGGATATCAGTTCAGTTTTCCTTGATAATTTCTTGAAATATGATGTCTAGATTATTTTCTTTATTATGGCTTTCAGGTAGTCTAATAATTTTTTAAATTATTTCTCCTGGATCTATTTTCCAGGTCAGTGGTTTTCCAATGAGATATTTCACATTGTCTTCTATTGGTTCTGTTTTATATTTCTTGATCTCTCATAAAGTCATTAGCTAGACATTTGCTCAATTACAATTTTGAAGGAATTTTTCAGTGAACTCTTGGACCTTCCGTTTGCACCCTTTCCATTTTGGCAAATGCTTTATAAGGCGTTCTTCTCTGCACTGGCTTTTTGGAACTCTTTTGTCATTTGGATTGGCCTACTTTTTAAGGTGTTATTATCTTCGGTATTTTCTTTTTTGAGTCACCTTTAGCAAACTGTTGTAGTGATAATGGAATTTAAAGATTCCCCATATTGCCTTGCTTTTCAGGTTGAGAGAGCTTGTGAATCCCACTTGTAGGATGGACTTGTTGACATGAAGAGAGAGGACTGAACTGGGAGGACCCGGTGCTGTGGACTTAGAGAAAAGGCCCAATCAGAGAAAGCCAGAAGGACTTTTGGAGAGCAGTATCATGGAGCAGAGAGGAGAATTGCTGGGAGCTAGAGTTGCTGAGAGAAAGACTACTGAGGGCCTGTTGGAGCTGTCCAGGACTTTTAAGAACTGCCACCCAGAGCTGCAGAGAACTGAGGAGGCATGGCTGTGATGCCAGTATTTTGTCTGTCTATTTTATTTTGCCAGATTGATCTGCTGGTGAAGGACACTGCTACTCTTGTAGAGGTCCTGGAACTTTGCTTTTGGTTCAGAAGCCCTCAAGGAGGATTTTCTTGTTGTATGTTTATAGAAATACTGGAAGAGGGTCTTGCTGATGTTTTCAGGGGTTCTGGGACTGTTCTGCAGGCAGAGAGTGAATTAATGAGGACACTGGCAATGTATACTGTGGCTTTGTTAAGCTTTTTCTCTCCAGGAACAGAGATGGCTGAAAACTTGCCTCCTATCAAGATGAAGGAAGGACCTTTCCTTGGGTTTTCAATGCTGCTATGATATCTTAACTTTGTAGTAGCTTAAGGATAGATGGCCTTTTGTCCTCTCCTGTACCTTTTGAGAAAGTGCTTGGCATTAATGGCTGGTATTGTAATTCAGTTGTGATCCAGGGGAGGGAAACTTATGACTTTTTGTGCGCTTTGACTGACCAAATGAACGTACTTTGTTTATGATTGGAAACTAATCTCCATTTGAGAAGAGACTTTGACTAAATCAGCAGTTCTCATCCTGTGGGTTGCGACTCCTTTGTGGTCAAACAACCCTTTCACAGGGGTCACAGGGGTCACCTAAGACCATTGGAAAACACATATTTCCAATGACCTTAGGAACCTCCTCTATCCATCGCCAGTCAGGTCCAACCACATGCAGACACACTCAGATATGACTATTAAAGGGTCCTGGCATTAGGAAGGTTGAGAATCACTGGACTAAATGAATGTACTGTCCATGAGTGGAGTAGTACTTGGATTGAATTGAGAACTTACTTGCTAAATGAGTTACACTATATTTTGATTTTCTCTGTTCTGTGAATGTTTTGCCTTAATCTGTCACTGAATAAATGGAGTTTGCTATACTGGTAATCACAACCTTGGAAGTTACCTTTGCTTGGCGCTACAACTATTGACTCATTTTCCTGATTTCCTAGCATCACTCTCATCTCTCTTCCCATTTTTTTCTTCTGTTTCTCTTACTTTATTTTCAAAATGCTTTTTGAATGCATTCTTCCATGGCCTTTGACCAATTCATATTATTCTTGTAGGCTTTGATGCAGGAGCTTTGATTTTATTGTCTTCTTTTGGTTGTAAGTTTTGATCCTCTTTGTCACCAAAGTAAGATTTTATAATCTGACTTATTTAATGCTGTTTACTCATCATCTAGCACAATATTTGCCTTTCTAACTCTTTATCAGGGTAGGACTCTGCTTCCAGTGGAGGTGGAGATGGAAGTAGGTATACTGTCCAAGGTTTCAGGGTTTTTTTTATAAACCACTTGATCTCCAACTATCTTTGGGTCCAGAGCTCTGGAAGCAGCTGCTGCTTCTGCTGCTGCTACTACCGACCACCTCCACTGCCCTATATCTAGGGCTGGACTGTGCTCCTCTTTCACCTAGGTCCTACAGAGCTCCCCACAGACCTTCCATGCTATCCTTGATGTTTGTGTTTTGAGAAGTGTGGAAATCACCACTGCTGCCAGCCATTCAGTCCCCTGAGTCCTTCTCAAACCCCATCTGTGTTGGCATCTCCCCCTTCCCTCCAAACTGTGCTCCACTCTGTTCCTAGCATGATATACCCTTCCTGTCAACCCTCTAGATGGTCTTGGGCTAGAGATGTGTTTCACTCCACTTTTTTGTTGGTTCTGTAGCTACAGAACTTGTTTAGAGTCATTTTTACAGGTATTTTTAGGGGTTTGGGGGAGATCTCAACAAGTTCCTGCTTTTTCTCCATCATCTTTGCTCCTCTCCCTATTAAAAAAAATTAATACCTTTATTATTCTCAATATTCGAGAATGTTTTTCTTCGTATGAATTCTTTTTTTTCTTTGAGGAAATGATGACTAAATAACTAAACCAAAGAGGAATAAAGCTAATAAAGAACAATATAGAGTTATATTACTTTTGAAAACTATATAAAACTAATAAATAAATTATAGATGATAGACAAGAATAAGTAAATAGGTAGGTAAATAGAGCATTTATGAAGCATTTGCTATATGTCAGGTATTGTGCTAAGTGTAAAGCACACAGATACAAAAATCAAGATGGTCCCTACTCATAATTCTAAACTTGATCAGTCATGTTTCACAATTTGTGACCCCATGGATCATATCATACTAATACTGTTCATGTGGTTTTCTTGGCAAAGATACTAGAGTGGTTTGCCATGTTAAGTAACATGTCCAGTGTTGCTAAGCCAGTAAATGTCTGAGGTCAAATTTGAACTCAGGTCTTCCCTGTCTCCAGGCCTAGCACTCTATCCACTTAGCCATGTGGTGTTGCTTCCATTAAAATAGGGAGAAGACAGAATATTAAAGCAATTGTACAGCAGAATAGGGACGGGAAGATGACTGCTTTTGAATGAGGAAGTAATTCTGTTGAGAGAACAAAGGAGTGAATTGAACTGGGAGTGAAGTGTACATGAGTGGAGACACTCATGAAATGACAACCTTGACTAAGGAATCACTTATCAAGAAAGCAGACCATAGGGGACAGCCATTATAAAATACTATAAAAAAACTCAAACTATATATCTGTGTATATTCATTGTCATGAAGTTTATGATACATCAAATATATAAGGATGGCACATTATTGGGAAAAAACAATTAGCATGGTTAGTCATCTTAACAGAAAAAAAAAATTCCCAGCAACATTAGGATATCACAATAAGAAAGCCTCCGACAAAAGAAAAGACTTTGTATTCAGAAAAAAATAAAAGGCAAATGTTAAATGGTACTATTTTAATATGATAAAATGTGCCAAAATTGAAAGTTTTCATTACTTGCAATGCAGAAGAGCTACGTCTTTCTAATTACATAGTGATAATACAAAGGTAAGCTCTGTCCCTGTTATGATTTCAGTATCGTTCTAGACACTCTAGCAAGTGTGGTCAGAGAAGAGGCAGAGATTTAGAGCATAAATATCAGCAGACAATAAATTATTCCTATTTGCAGAAAGTATTATTACATGGGTAGAGAACCTGTAACCTCAAATTCACATATGGCCCTCTAGGTCCTTAAGTGCAGTACCTTGACGGATCCAAACTTCACAGAACAAATCCCCTTAATAAAAGGATTTGCTCTGCAAAACCTGATCTCAGTCATAAGGTCTCACCTACGCACCTAGAAGGGCTACGAGTGGCCATGAGGCTGCAAGCTCTTCACCCCTATATTATGACTCAACTATCAAATAAATTAATTAAGAATAATAATTGCTTTAGTAAAATAGTGTGATTTCAAATAATTCTGAAAAATCATCTATATTTCTACATAGTCTTAAAAGAAGGAAATGATGGAGAATTAATATTCAAAAGAAATACAAAATATGTAGGAGACAATCTAACTAAAGCATAATTCATACATACAAATCAAATCACAACATTTTATAAAATAGAGCTTTGAAAATATTGTTTCCTTTTATTCTTCCAATTTTTATAAATGAGAAATGTAAGGCAAATGGACCTAAGTGACTTGATCTAGGACCATATAACTAGCAAGTTTTTGAGGCTAGATTTGAACTCAGATTGTCCTGACTACAAGTCCAGTGTTTTATTTGGAGCCATCATCACCTAGTTAACTCTATATGTATGTATGTATGTATGTAAGTATGTATGTATGTATATGTGTGATGTGTATATATAAGATTTATGCATCCATGTACATGTATACATATACACATTAAGTATGGATGTGTATGTGTGTGTGTGTGTGTGCGCGCGCGCGTGTGTGTGTGTGTGTGTGTGTGTGTGTGTGTGTGTGTGTGTGTTTAAATCCAAGGACAAATGTCAAAGACAAAAAGAATACCGTAAGTAACCAAATATAACCAAATACTAGAAATCAAGTATATGTTAATTTGTGACTGAACATTATTATGGTCTATGAATATTATGAATGAATAAATCGATGGATGAATAAATTAATGAATACATAAATCAAAATCACTTATTAAGCACCAGGCATTGTGTGTGTGTTCAGGATAAAAGTAAAAGGGTAAAAACAGTTCCTTACCACCCTCAATGAGCTTAAGTTTTAATGGGGAAGACAACACACATAAGTGAATGGTGGCTAGCGGGATAGAGTGGCACGCTTTGGTCTGCAGAGTTGCAATTTTGGCAAGGTATACGAAGCAATTAGTATAAAACAATGCGAGAAACTCTGGAAAACTTGTATGAAAAGATACAAAGTTTAATAAGTAGAAACAATAAAACTATATATTCAAAGGCTGCAAAAATATAAATGAACAATACAATCAAATGAATGTGAGCATCTGGTAATTGCAACAACTAACTGTAATCCTAGATGATAGATGAAGAAATTGATTTGCTTCTTTTCATTGAAGAAATCAAAATCTATGGGAACAGGATGTTGGGTATTCTGTTATACACAGGCAGTGTCATCTGGTTTTGCTTGACTCTTTTCTTTGTTACAAGATGTGGTTCAGGAAATATGGGCTATATCTGGAAATGAGAGAAAGGAAAATGAGAAGGAATCAGTAACTTTTTAAATCAATGTCAAACCAGTTATCTGTCTACATGTAGCCAAACAACAATATGATAAAAACATGTATTAACATTTTGTAAAACAATTATCTAGACACTGGGTAAGATTAACAATTTAGGCAATTCATAGCCCATGCCCAGGGAACTTAGTATCCTGAAGGAGAGAATACTGTATCAGTCAACCAAAAAGCATTTATTGAATAAGTACTAAGCGATCAGTGCTTACCGAAATAATTGTAGTATAAATTAATTTATAAAACAAAACCAGATAAAAAAGTACAAAAATACAAAAAAAAAAGTGCCTTATTAAATTTGCTGGAACAATGGACCATCTAAATAATTATATTCCATATACAGTTAGGCTCTGGAGCCCAAGTATGAACGTATGAACTAGGTGATATATATATATATATATACATATTTTTAATATATGCCAGTTCTGGTATTATCTAGGCTTAGTTCTAGAAATTCTATACTTTGTCCAGTGTGACTTAAGGTTTCTGTGCCTATATCTACATTCATAGTATTTATTAAGTATTAATATAAGTAGTTATTAAGCACCTACTCTGTGGGAAATATTGTTTTAGACATCAAAGCAAATGAGACCTTTGCCCTCAAAGTACTTAAATTCTCTTGAATAAGATAACATGCCATCAGATAAGAAAATACAAAATACTTTGAAGAGGTAAAGAGTACTA
Organism: Pseudochirops cupreus; assembly: GCA_028627135.1. NCBI lineage: Eukaryota > Metazoa > Chordata > Mammalia > Diprotodontia > Pseudocheiridae > Pseudochirops > Pseudochirops cupreus. The sequence goes on from CM053580.1 coordinate 450,900,525, forward strand.
ATAACTGGGAGGGTTAGGAAAGATTTCCTGGAGTACTTGCACTTTATCTGAACTTTGAAGAAAGCTCAGTATACCAAGAGGTAAGATGAGGCAACAATACATTCACGATAGGGGAGGTAACTTATGCAGGAATATGAAGAGAGGGAATTCCAAATTGGGAGAAGGACCAGTAGGCTAGATGAGGAATAACACAGAATGGGAAAGGTAGGCAGGAGCCAAACTGTAAAGGATTTTAATTGCTTAATTAGGATGTATTAAAGGGTCATGAGCAGGAGAGTGACCAATGAAACGTTTTTGAAAGATTATTTTGACATTTTCATGCAGGATAGATTAAATGCATAAAGTCTGAAAGTAGGTAAACCAATAGGGAGTATAATTATTTAATTTACTTAACTGTCTAATTTATTTGAAAGGTGATAGAGACCTGAAAGTTACAAAACCAGGGTTCCTGACCTGACTTTGCTTTTAAACAACTGCATGAAATTGAACAGGTATTTTAATATCGCTGTGTGTAAGTTTCTTTACCATAAAAAAGAGAGACACTAATATCTGGCTACATATCTTACAGTGTCATTGGGAAGAAAAATAAAAAAGGTGATACCACTGTATTAAAAAAAACAAACCACCATAATTACCATGCAAGTCAAGCAACTGTGATTATTATAATATTGTATCCTTTTATGATAAATGCTTTTTTTTTTATTAAAGTAGTGGTACATCATGCATAGTAGGTGAGTTAACAAAATGTGATTGAATAGAGTTAAATTGAAGAATGATCATTAGGAACCTAATGATTAGTGTGCAGAGTTTATAGAGTGTTGAACTTGGGTGTCAGGAAAACCTGGTTTCAAATCTCCCTTCTGATACTTGCTATATCTGGTCAGTTACAGGCAAGCCTCATTTTGCTCATTGTAAAAAGCTAATAATACTTTGACCCACTTCATAAGGTTATTGTGAAGATCAAATAAGGCAATATATGTAAAAAGCTTAAAGACTTTAGATGTTCCATAACTATTAGCTAATCATCATTAACCACTGAACTGTTTTGTTTTATTTTGTAAAATGGTCAGAGGACAATTGTAAAGCTTAATTTTAAAAAATACACACAAACACACACATACACACACACACATGCACATATATATATAAACTTATAATTTGTATATGAAATGCTTTGAAAGATTTAAACCCTCTCTAAAAATTAATTTATATCACCTACTTTGGATTCTCAAGTCCAATGTACAGAAGTCTCTAAAGTCCCTTCAAGTCTTATGTCTGTAGTTCAGTGATCCAATTTGTATGTGTGCTTATATCCACAGCATGAGAATTTAGTTCTCTTTGCTTATGAAAATACTCTTTCATAGAAAATATATCTAAATTGCTTTTTATTCTCTCCCAGTACAAATAATGATGCAGAATATAGACTTTTCCACTTTACCCAATGTAAAATATGCAGGCTGGAAGAGCTTTGGTGGAATTTTAGTGGTCCTCTTTTAGAAACGGGGCCCTGAGGCCTCTATAGCCTTTAATCAGCTATAACTGGAGTAAAGCTGTCAGCTCCTGCTTGTATTCTGTCAGCTTTAGTACCATTTAGAGCATCCCTGACAAATATACAGTACAAATTTAACAGTCAACCTGTGAGCAAGCAAAACAAAAATATCTCTCAGGCATCAGAAGTTACTTTCTTCAGCTGTGCCATAGACAATGGAAGAGTTGGATGTTTCCTGGAAACCAAAACAAATTGTGATGCAAGATTGAGCTATACAAACGTAACATTTTGCTCTAAATCACATACAGACTTTGTAAAGTGGACATAATAGGAAGAAAAAGGAAAAGGGAGGGACAAAGAACTAATATTAAAGAGAAAAGACTTAATTGACTGATTATCTGAGGTCACACAATTATATATCCACATTTTCAAGGCACCTCAAAATCTGGCTAATCCAATCTTCTTTTTTGATAGATGAGTTAATTTAATATGTATGGTAATGGATAACTGATCAAATGTCACACAGGCAATAATCGTTATAGGTAGAATTTGAACCCATGACCTCTGCCTATGTCCTCAAATTCCTCTTTCCACTTTACTTTGCAAAATAAATATTGAATGAAAATTATCTATTGAGAAATCAAGTGTTGATATTATCTTGCCTATTATTATTCAATGAAATGAAATGATTATGAAAGAAACATTTTTAATAGGTACATCCAGAATTGTCAAGGTAAAACCTTTATTCTTTAACAGAGATTTATAAGTGGTCACTGATATTTCTATGTCAATTTCTGGTGATATTAAATATCACATTATTAAAGGGATGGTTTGTGATTATTTAGAAAGGGAAGCAGTAATCACTACAAACAGAAAAAAAAAAGTTAATCGATATTGTGTTATTCCAGAACAAAATCATTTACTTTTTGACTGGTTTCCTATGTTAATCAGTCAAGGGAATGCTAAAAACATAGTATGACTAGACATTTAGCGAAGACTCTTAAAATGTACTACTTGATAAGATGAAAGGATATGATAAGAAAGTTCATAAATTTAGGTGAATTTGTACGTCATTAAATATTCTTTTAAGAAAGAGATTACTCCATTAAGATGTCCTTGACTCTCTTCTGTTTTTATTGATGACTTGGGCAGAATAAAAATGACATTTTTATTAATTGTCAGATAACATAAAGTCAGGAGGTAGAATTCATATATATTTTTGAAAACTAAAAAAAAAATGAGTCCTAAAAGATTTCCACACCTATAACTTTGAGTCTAATTGAATGAAATTCTAGAAAGAAAGGGAAAATTCTGCTTTCATTGAAAAAATAAACTATGTAAATAAAGGATGAGTGGTCTCTACTAGACTTGTTTATCTGAAAAAAGCTCTAGGGCATTTACTGGCACAAAAATTCAGCATGAGTATTAGTATCAAATATTTATGTCTGGAAAGGACCTTAGAAACCAAGTACTCCATTATCTTATTTTACATTTGAAGAAATGGAGGCTTAGAGAAGTTAAATGACTTGTACAGACTACACAACAAATATTTAAGACAGGATACAAATCTATGTCTTCTTGTCTCCAACTCTACTCCTATTTCCACTATGTTATCCTGCATTTGGGAGAAAATAAAGTGTCATCACAGAATTTATGATGAATAGTTGCATAATAACCAAAATACATATGGGCAATCATAGTTCCAATATGCTGTATTCTGATCTGACCCTATCTGCATTGTGGAATTGAGTTGTGTGTACCTCATTTTAGGAATGACAGTGACTAGCTGGCACATAGTAAATGTTCACAATGATAGTAAGATTGGAAACCCTTAACAAAGGCATATTGGGTTGAGGAATTGGGGATGTTTTGCTTACATAAGAAGAAAATAATTGGGTAGAGAGGGCAGATGGATATGGAATGATAGCTGCAAGGTTCTTGTAAAGATGAAAGAATGGGTTTGTTATTCTTGGTCAATGAGTGGAATGTTTTAAAGGGTTTCATATTCTGCTTTGATACAAAGGGAAAATTCCTAATGATTGTACCTGTTTAAAAGTGGAATGGACAAACTAGGGAGGTAATAAATTCCACATCAGTGTAATTGTTCTATAAGCTATAAACACATTGCTTGTCAAATAATTTTAGAAGCATTTCCTGTTCAACTAAGAGTTGGAAGAAATTCTGTGGATGTGTTGTGGCATATAAGAAAACCACAGTGAGAATTTGAAAGAGAGAAAGGTTAGTCACATGGATTCACAGAAGGCTTCATGGGAATGACCTCTAGCTGGACAGTGAAGGAGAAGAAAATTTTGACTGATGAAGAAGGGCATTCAATGCCACAATTTGAGAGCACATAATTTTAAAAAAAGATCTGTTTACAAATTAGAAAATATGTTTTATAAGAAAGCTCCAAAATGACAACTTAAACTGCCAATTATCTTTATAATTTTATACCTTTTTGTAAAACTAAATAATTAAGACATTCTCAAGAATATATAGGTTAAGTTGTCCACACTGACAAAGTGTTTAAGTTAGAATCAACTCTGTCACTGATAACAGCTATTATCCCCTGATTGCTTGCTATCTGGAAAACTGAAATAGGCTTTCAGTTATGAAATTACACCTAATCAACAACAATGAGCATAATATGCTCAGTCAAGCTTTATATAAATCTTTATCAAATGAATGAAATCAGCATTTATATGAGAAAAACTGACAAAAGCCAAATACAGATATCCATAACTAACAAGAGAGCTTTAAAGATTTTAAATTTCTGCTTGTTTGACTAATGAAGAAATTAATATTCCAGGTTTATGAAATGTTTTCATCACATGTACAATTTTTTTCATCAGGGGATCTTATTAAAAGATATGCACAACATATTGTTATTTGTTGAATATCAACTTATTGAAAACAAAATATTTAATATATCGAGATTGTCATTGATGAAGATTCTCAAATATTATCCAGTCCTAATCTATCTCCCGACATCCAAACTTACATTTCCATTCTATTTCTACATTCTACATTTCTATTGAACATCTCAAACTAGACGTACCCTAGACAAATTAAACTTAACATGATTATGATTACACATATATAACATGTTCAGATAGCTTCGTATCTCAGTGAAAGATGATGGAAAGTAGAAAAGTGAGAATATGGAACTCAAAATTAGAATCAAAGAATGATAAAAAATGTTTTTGCATGTAATTTGGGAAAAAAGTATTTGAAAAATGAAAAAAAAGTGTTTTGCTGAAGACCATCACCTCCCCCAATCTACCTTCCCTTCTGTCAGCCCTGCACCATCTCATCCCTTTCCCATGCTAATTCCCTATGGGAAAAGATACATTCTTCTACCCAACTGATGCATATTGTTCCATGTTTGGGCCAATTCTACTGAGAGTAAGCTTCAAACATTGCCTGCCACCCCAGCTATTTTCCTCTCCACTGTAAAAGCTCTTTCACACCACTTTTATTTGAGATAATGGGGTGTATGGAGTGTTTAGGGAGGGCTGACACCTTTGGTATAAGGGTTTGTTGAGCTCTTTTCTGGGTCATTCTTCCACCTTTGGTGCCCATCTGATACTCAACTCTCACCTGTGACTCCAAGAAGCTATAGCATGCACAGTGGCCACACCCAATAAAAGAAGCTAAGCCAACAGGATAAACTGGGCTAAGGGAAAACAATAGGCCTAAAACCTGTGAGTCAGTTAGGGGAACATTTACTCCAAGTAAGGGAAGACTTTCCCTGCCAGAATAGGCAGATTAGAATAATATGTTCTGAAGGCCAAGAAAGCAGCTGAAACAGGCACTGTGGAGCATTTGGAGTTTGCTGAGACACCAAAGATGCCAAGGTGATCCATTGTATTCTGAGCCATTATCAGTCATCTTGACTTTTTTTTTTGTCACTGAATTCTGATGACTTTTGAAGAGAGAGTAAGGCTGATGAATTGGTGCATTTCTGTCTCATTTATATCCAATTCATGTGTGAGTCAAGATATCACCTTGAGATGTCATTGATCCTCTTTGGAAGAAAGGACTGTAATGGTAATTAATTTAAATTTGAAGACCCCTTTTTGTTATGTCAAGTAAGCAGGTACCTTAGCCCTTAGTGACTAGTTAAACCTCTGTGAAAGAAACAGAAGGTGTGAACTCTGTCTCCTGTTGCTGACATAACAGGAAGGGGTTGGCTGAAACAGGAAGCCAATGCTGTGTGTGTCTATATAAGAAAAGTCCCAGAGAAAGACAGTCAGAATTTTCTCCTGACAAGGACCTGGTGGAAGAAGCTGTTCTGCTGGAGAGGAAGAATTTCTCTCAGTGAGAACCTGGAAGCTGCAACTTCTGCTCAGACCTTCCTTCTGGGAACTTTTGCCAAGACCATTCTTCTAGCAACTTTTGCTGAGAACTTCCAAGAACCTAGCTGAGGACCTACCATGAGTGAGAGAGAAGGATCCCTGCTTGAGGGAGCCTGTTCTGTTGTGAAGGCTTGGCAATGTAGGTGTTCACTGCATTAACCACAAGTATCAACTTTGTGACTACCCTAAGGGCTTTGGCTTTCTGGTTCTGGGACTTGGTTTTCTGGTATTTGAATAAAGGTGTTGGTTCTGCCCTCCATTTGGAGAGTCTGCTACATTTTGTGACTCACAACTATACCAGCATATTCATAACCACCATGGGTGTTGTGAATGTTGCATTATTATTACAAGGACAAATGATAATACGAGATAATTTATCCCTTTCTACCTTCCCCTTCCTCCATCTCCCAGTGCATCCTTCCTTCTTACACCTTAATTTTATTTTTTTAAGATATCAACAATCATATTCAACTCATATTTGTGCCATATATGTGTGTATATGTACGTGTATATATACATATACCCATACACATATTACTTTTAGGTGCCCTAATGATGAGAAAGTTCTTATGAGCTGAAAATATCATCTTCCCATGTAGGAATATAAACAATTTATTCTCATTAAATTCCTTATGATTTCCCTTTCCTATTTAGCTTTTTATGCTTCTCTTGAGTTTTGTATTTAAAGTTAAATTTTGTATTCAACTTTGGCCTTTTCATCAGCAATGCTTGAAGGTCCTTTATTTCATTGCACATCCATTTTTCCCCCGAAGGATTTTACTCAGCTTTGCTGAGAAGGTGATTATGCATTGGAATCCTAGTTTCTTTGCATTCCAGAATATCATATTCCAAGTCAGCTGATCCTTTAATATAGAAGCTACAAAATCTTATGCTATTCTGACTATGACTCTATGACATTTGAATTGTTTCTTTCTGGCTATTTGCAATATTGTCTCCTTGGCCTAGGAGTTCTGCAACTTGGCTATAATATTCCTGGGAAGGGGAAGCTAGGTGGCACAATGACTAGAGCACCAGTCCTGAAGTTAGGAGAATCTGCGTACAAATATGGCCACAAACTCTTGACACTTACTAGCTGTGTGACTTGGGCAAGCTGCTTAACCCTGATTGTCTCACCTTCCCTCTCCAAAAATAATAATCATATTCCTGGGAGTTTTTATTTTAGGATGTCTTACAGGAGGTGATTGGTGTATTCTTTTTATTTATATTTTATAATCTGGTTCAATTATATAAGTGTAGTCTTCTTTGACAATTCCTTGAAAGATGATGTCTTGTTAAATTTTTGATCATGGATTTCAAGTAGCACAATTATTAAATTGTTTCTTTTCCAGCAATTTTCCAAGTCAGTTATTTATCTAATTAGATATTTCACATTTTCTTCTGTTGTTTCAGTCTGTCAATTTTGATGTATTTTTCTTGGTATCTCCTAGAGTCATCAGTTTCTGCTTGTCAAAATCCAATTTCTAAAGAATTATTTTCTTCAGTTAGCTTTTATATCTCCTTTTCCATTTGTTTAATTATGTTTTTTAAGGAGTTTTTTCCTCTTCAGTGGATTTTTGTGCTTCTTTTACCATTTGGCCTATTCTATTTTTTATTTTTGTTTGTTTTATAAGTATTATTTCCTACAGTATTTTTTGGGGCCTCCTTTACCAATGTGTTAATTCTTTTCTCATTACTTCTCTCAATTTTTCCTCTATTTCTTTTATTTGATTTTTTAAAATCCTTTCTGAGCTCTTCCAGGAATTCTTGTTTTTGTTTGAGATAAATTCACATTTTCTTTTGAGGCTTTGGGTATAATAGCTTTGACTTAGTTGTCTTCTGATTTTCTGTTTTGATCCTCCTGGTCATTATCCTAACTTCACATAGTCAAGTTCTGTTGTTGTTATTGTTTTTGTTTTGCTCATTTTCCAGCCTATTCTATGATTTTAAACTTTATACTAATTTGGGCTCTGCTCCCACAGTGAAGGGGGAGCTTCCCCAAATTTCAGCTTTTTGTGTCCTTCTATTTTCAGATTAGGCATTAATGTGGCATAGCAGATAGAGTAACAGCCCTGAAGTTGGAAGGATATGAGTTCAAATTCAGCCTTTGATACTTACTAGCTTTTTAATGCTCAGCAAGTCACCCTGTTTACCTCACTTCTTCATCTGTAAAATGAGCTAGATAAGGAAAATGTAAAGCGCTCCAGTACTTTTTGCCAATAAAACCCCAAATGGGGTCATAGAGAGTCTGACATGACTGAAATGACTCAAGAACAACATCATTTCAGAGCTAGTTTGGGGAGCAGGGTTTCTGTAAGTTTTTAGTTTTTCCAGGATGGTATGTTCTAAGGAGAACTATTATCACTGGTCTCCTGGCCTGCACTCTCGTCTATAATTTACCACAAGCACTGTTATTTGCCTTGTAATTGTGATCAGGCTTTGATATCCTAGAGTCACAAGTTCTAATGTCCTAATGCTACTTCTTTACCAGGAACGGTGACCTTGAATTGCATTTGGGCAATGGAACAGAGTTTTGCACCCAGCATCAACAAAAGTTCCCCTGAAATATCTTTCTGACCAATTCTACCCCTTTACTTTCTGTAGACTGAGAACTCCTGAAGCTTCTGCTGCCAATTAGTTGACCCCAAGGCCTTCTGCTGATTTTCTGAGGTCTGAACTTCATTTGACTCAGCTCCATTCTCATTCCAGTGAGAAATGTTTTTTTCTTCTGACCTTCTAAGTTACATTGGGCTAGAAAAGTGTTTCATCTTCTTATTTTGTGGGTTCTGCTGCTCCAGAATTCATTTTGAGGGGTCATTAGAGAGAGTTTAGGCAAGTCTGTATTTATTCTGCCATCGTGAATGCACCTAAAATTTTTGGCCACTTTAATTTTAAAAGAAAGAGGAGAATACTTTTTGCTAAAATAAAAAAAATGAGAAATTGAATTTATAATACATGAAAATATACTTCATTCAGACTAAGGAAAAGAGCAGAGCATCTAAGTGGATCCAGTTCTAGTCATCCAAAAGTCAACTGAGGCTACAGATCAGTGTATTGTTTACTGTGGGAGGAGGCCAAGATGTTTTGAGAACTAGCCCCAAGAAAAATGCAATCAGAGGAGAGAAAATAAGAAAATGAGTGATAAGAAAAATAGGAGGGGAGGAAGACTGAAAGTGCCAAAGATTTCAGGAAAAAGAAATATCAAAACCTTACATGTAAATAGAGGAATAAACAGGAAAAATAGTAACAATAGAAGGTAATATGACCTCCAGATCTAGGGAATAAGTTCAGGATTATGAAACAATACTGGAAGATGAAGGAAAATGATTCAAAACTTGATGAAACACAGAACTTTGAGGAATTTTAGGAAAATATGGAACCATAACACACTGCTTCCACATAATTGAAAAGATAAATTAGAATTATGAGATTATAATTTAGGTCCTGCACAGACAAAATAATGAACAGATAGAAAAATTTGAATCTGTAATACAATATAAAGAGTTATTAAGTATGTAAAAGAAAATGACAATTATAGAACAGCACGCCAAAATCTATTGGATGAAGCGAAAATAGTATTCAGGGAGAATAAATGCATCCTTACAATAATATATCAATAAAATAGAAAAATAAAGATTAGTGAGCTAAATGTGCATTTAAAAATTGAAAATAATACAATAAGTAAACAGAAAACAAGCACAAAAGAAATATAAAAATAGAGGGGAAAGAAAAATTTAGAAACAAAAAAGAACATAGAAATATTGAAAATAATTGAAATCTAGTTCTTGGAAAAGACTAATAAAATTGATTAAACTTTAGTTAACCTCATTAAAAAGAAGAGAGTAGAAAATCAAATCAATAAAACAGTAAATGGACAAGGTGAAACTATAAGAGAACCAGAAGAAATAGAAAGAATAATCAGAACACATTGTGAATAGCTGTATGCTAACAGAACTGAAAATACAAAAGAAATAGAGGAATACTATTAAAAATATAAAATTCCAAAATTATTAGAAGACCAGACAGAGATCTTAAATAACCAACTAATAGAAAAGACAAGAGATCTAATTATGAAGAAAACACTAAAGAAAAAAAAAATCATAAACCTCAAAGACTCTGA
>CM053580.1:450917796-450938526 GCA_028627135.1 Pseudochirops cupreus
CTCTCTCTCTCTCTCTCTCTCTCTCTCTCTCTCTCTTCCTCTATCTAGTATTTCCAGTTTTTGTTTTACTTTTCTCACCACAGGTACAGTAAGAAAATTTTTTTTCAGCCAGTCCTATAGAGCAAGTAACCTCGCATAACTATAAAAGAACTTGCCTGTTTGTATTGGATTTGTTTTTAATGCATCTGCATGCAATGCACTTTTTTAAGATCAGTAGATATTCTGCAAGTTTCATCTTAACACATTTAGAAGTTAGAGACAACATTATTATTTATTATCACTTAAGCATTGGTTTAAAATACCTAAGTGGGTGATCCTGCATAAAGAAATATATTTTAATTCAATTCAAAATTCAGTATTTTGGAGTACAGAGGATGCTTGAATTGGAATTTTAAAAACTGGGTTCAAATCCTGTCTTACCTATTTACTGCTTGGATGACTCTGAGGTGCAGGGAAGTTAAGTGTTTTGCCTGCAGTCTCAAATGTAGTAGGTTGCATAGCAGGTATTTGAATCTATATCCTCAGATTCCAGATACTATGTGTTTTTCCATTTTTCATACTTGTTCCCTCTCTTTTTGATGAAAGTTTTGTACCAAGTATATTGAAAGAATAACAAATGGACATTGGGATTCGCAACATCAGCATTTTTCCTCCATTTGGTTCTTAAGCAATAGCATATGAATTAATTTCCAAAAAGAACTATATTGCATTTTTTCCTCTATTAATCTTGCAATAACATTTTTGGAACAGTTGGTCATTGCAATCTCCTCCAAGAAACACTGTATAGGCATTTGCTTCTCCACCAGATCATCATTGTTGATTCCATTTAGCTTCTCTGACTGTGATTGCTTGCAGCTGGGGTCCATTTGCAGCAACATTTTTATATTGTGTACAAGATTAGAGCAAACAAACTACTCTGACTACAGTATTCTCCAATTACATTAATTTCATCCACTGATGTCTTTATTTCCTTCCTTTCCAATTTAGCTGTGTAATGTGAAAATTGGCCCTATTTTCGAGCCTATTAAGATGCTGTTAATCCTCTCTTTCTTCTCACACAGTGTTAGTTGCAGAAGAGAACTTCACAAACCCTTAAAAATTGAAAAGGAGATGATATTTTATTATTGCAGATGATTCCTTAAATGAATTCTATTGGTTCAATAAAAACATTTCCATTTGAATGAGTATTCTAATCCTTTCCTTAAGGAAACATGCAATATTCTCTCTGTATCATGGATAGCAACTGGGATCTTTTTTTTTTTAACATTCTTTTCTCCAAACATCAGTAAACATAGGATACATTCAACGAAGGAAATGGGAAAAAGAAAAGAAATAGGATGGAGAAAGGAAGTTTGTAACAGAATAGTCCATGTAAATTGCATCCAAAAGACATAAATCATTTAACTAGCTCAATATAGTTTATGCTGTGATGCTTACACACATCCAGTACAAAACCTCCTACACTTTCATCATTATCAGTAATCCCCACTGAGGCAGACCATAACCCCTCCACCAAATTCAATCCAACAATGATTTTTTAAATGACTGCATCTAATCTTAGGAAAGGATGTGGATGAGAGTTTCCCAGGATAAGTAGTCATAGAAGGTTTTGTTTGTTTTTTTACTTCATCATCAAAGCAAACTCCTGAATCAATAAGATCATAGATTCATTTAAGCAGCAGAGTATTCTGCTAATTTGACAGATAATTTCTGAGGGTTTCTCTGACTAAAAAATCCATTTCTCAATGCCAACTTGTATGGTGATCATACTTTCCCAATTCAATTAAGCTGGTTTTCAGGTAATAGGTGATTATCCAGCCAGTCAATCAACAAGCTTTTCTTAAGGGCTTACTGTATGCTAGGCCCTACACTAAGTCTTTACTTCGGATGTGAAGAAAGGGGAAAAAGCAAATGAGGAAACCAACTTGGTTTTTGCCCTCAAGGAGCTTATATTATGAAGGGAGTAAAAAACATACAAATAATTGTATGTACAAGATATACACAGCACAAATGGGAAGTAATCTCAAAGAGAAGGTATTAGGAGAAGGGAAGAATGTAGTAGTACTGCAAAGATGGGATTTGAAATGCCTCTTGAAGGATGCCAAGGGAACCCAAAGGTGAAGAAGAGACGGAAAGCATTGGACCTGTACTTAGATGAATGAATAAGAAAGCACTTATAAAATGCTAACTTTATGCCAAACACTGCCCTGGGCAGAGGGGACAGAAAAAAAAAAAGCAAGACAGCACCTTCCTTTTTCAAGGAGCTTACATTCTAATGGGGAAGACAAGACTTACAGGGAGGAATACATAAGACAGAGAAGTAACAGGGATCATGAGTGGAATCATACAATGGTTGAAGGACATTTTCTTTTCAAGAAAGGTAGTATTGATTTGAATACTTCTCTGAGGTCAGTTTGTGAAAGGGGCCAGAGAGAAGGAGTATGTACCCAGTGGCATAGCATGAAGATAGACAGGAATGTAGGGGACCAGCCAGTTATTACAAATACTCACCCAGCTTACAACCATCTGATATTGAGACTAGACTAAGACTGAAAGCAAGGCAGGGAATAAAACCGAGGGCAAACCGGAAGCAGAATGATAGAATGAGGTTCCAATTGTTAAATCTTCTGTTCCGTGCATAAACTGAAAATACTGTTCATTTGAGTAGCAATGGATGGGATGTTTTAACCTGAATAGATGTGCCCCACTTTAAGAAAATGAGTGTTTTCCAAATCCTAAATTACAAAGTGGATAAATAAGAGAGTGAACATTTAGCCCTGAAAAGCATTATTTTGCTTTGCAACAGGTTTCATTGTGAGTTTTCTTCATTTTGCAGTCTAAATTTTCCTCTTGCGCTGAAGTGTCGGTTTACAATTTTTAACTCCTTGAGAATCAAGCGTAAGCAAGAAAGAAAGACTCAGGGTAACAGCTATTTCAAATTGAAAGTCAATCAAAACTGAAGAAAAATGGGGCTGAAAATATGTATGGTGGAAAATACAATCTATTTTATAAAACATGATTTGCCTCAAATTTCAGGAGGCGACCAGTAGGGGAAAAGCAAGGTGCACCTGTCAAACTTCTGACCTGCCAACACAAGGCTTTCTCAGTGTTCAGCTAGCCAGGACTTGCCTGACAGTATTATGATATCTAATAACATTGTTCTTCTTACCTCACCCTCGGCTGATTGTCCTGAACACAGTGCCTAGGAACATCACAGAATGTTTAGAAATCAGATTAAATTTATTTAGATGAATCATGGTACAAAGTACTTTTCCAGGACTGGCCATCATTAACAGACTTAAGGTCTCTTGTAATCTCTTTATGAGCAACCAATAACAATAACAAATTTGAAATTAGAGAAATATCCCTCCCCAAGCTCTGAAAAGGTGGTATCACTTGGATGTACCAGGTGTGCCTAATGGTAGAATTGTTTTAAAAAAAGTGCGGTTTAGAGTCATCAGTGTTAGAAGCAGGAAACAAAATTCAATCGTGAAGTCCACTCTCATGCAGGTTCCCTCTACCCACAAAAAAGACAGACAGACACAGAGACAGAGAGAGACAGAGAATGAACGACAGAGAGAGAGGGAGAGTGGCAGAGGGGAGGGAGAGAGAGAGAAGGAGGGAGAGGGACAGAGGTATGGAGGGAGAGATGAAGGGAGATAGAGAATGAGACAGACAGAAAGACAGAGAAAGAATGGGTTTGCTTCACAGCATGATGCAACCTGCCTCCTTAACATCAGCCCAGCAGTCACCAGAGCTAATTGCAAACCATATTAAACAGAAAGAAAAGTATGATAAAGTTGCAAAACTGGGTTCGCATTGCAGCATTGCCCATAAATTAAACCATAAAGTGGCTGGAAAGAAGACTTCACCCTGCTTACCTTAATGCTTCTCTCTCTTGATTCTTATCTGAATTAGGAATTTTTGCCCTTGAAATCTCATTTTTGTACAAATAGACCTCAATGGAGAGGTTAATTAATTGAAAAAATGTGAAGCAATTGATGGCAAGGGAAGTAAAAAAGGAGACACAGTAAAAGCAGAACAAACCCATTTTACTATTACCCTGGGAAAAAGCGAGTCTAAAAATCTCTGTTACAGAGCCCCATCCAACCACAAAATAAAAATAAGGCGAACAGGGACTTATTAAGGAATGGAATCACTCCAAAGAACTTCTCAAGCTCCTACTTTCCTATCATGTAGGTCTAGAAACCAATAACTGTTGGGCCAGGGTAACTCAATGGGGGTTCTGTCAAACCCCCTCAGGCAGTCTGAGCCTCAGTCAGACCGTGACTTACCATGTGGCATGGAGCAAGCATGATGTGCAAGCTCCCTTTGTTTCCACAGCTGAAGAATCCGGATATAGTATCAACCTTACAGGGATGTTTCTCTGATGATTGCAAAATCCTATAGTAACTACATAGCAGCTGATTGCACCGTGGGACTTGTTTGGTAGTTTTACCCGCATCTTGACAAGAGGAAATCAGTTGTGGCTTCACATGTTAGTGTTTCACTAGCCCTCTGGGAACTATGTTGGAGGTGCTAACTTGATTGTTGGAGGTATAATATGGACATGCTAACCTGGTTTGGAAAGTGATTTCCCTGCCCCTCACATGGCCAGTGATTTCAGCATGACTCAAAACACTTTTTACGTGTCACTTGTGGCTATAAAGGTCTAATGCCAGAGTGCAGTAAATGCATCTACTACAGGGTAGGAGACATGATAGAGTTCCCCAAGTACAGAACTGGGAGTCATGAGTTCAATTTTATTTCCCCCTCCATGGCTAACTTGTGACCGAGGGCATGTATGACCAAATTACTTAACCTTTGGATGCCAGATGCAATAGCTACATAACTTGCAGTGCTGAGTGACCACTGATGGTTATACAGAGCCTTATCAGGTTCGTGAAGTTGTTTGTCATTCTTGTGTGAAAGCGAAATATAGTGCTGTCACTAAGTAATTGTCACTGTAGGTACAGATGTTTTAAAATTGGGAATATTTTTGCTGCATGAGGACGAACATTTAAAATAGATCATCAAACAGATTTGAAGTTTTTTTTCAAACTTCAAAAACTGGAAAATGTGATAGTAAGTTTAAAAAAGTACACCTAATAATTCATTTATCAATTTATCACAGTTCATCCCATGATGAAAGTGTTGAAACTTGTCTGGGCAGAAGCAAACTTGCTCTTCTGGCAGAGAGTTCAAAATAATAGTGGGAAAATGCAATCTCTCATAGCCACTACAAATGTCTGTATTTCAAAGTAGAGATATTGAGTATGTGATTTTCAATAGACTTCTGAATTTCCAGAGTAAATCCTGGGGCAGATTCATTAAGACACTGGCCCTATGAACTGTGTAATCTCAGCTACGTGGTGGAATTGATAATATGCTGGGCTTATGGTCAGGAAGACTTGAGTTCAAATACAATCTTAGGCACTCACTAGCTCTTTGACCCTGGGCAAGTCATTTAATCTATGTCTGCCTCAGTTTCTTCCACTGTAAAATGGGGATAATAATAATGCCTACCTCAAGGGGTGTTGTGAGGATCAAATGAAAAAATATTTTTAAAGTTTTTAATACAATGCCTGGCACATAGTAGACCCTTAATTAACATTTATTTCCTTCTTCCCTTTACTCTCTTATTTGACTTTTTCTTTCTTGCTTTAGCAAAGAGGTAAAAATTAAGAGATTTGGTCCATTGAGTGGGAGTCATGGAATAGATATTCAACTATTTTGGGGGGAAAATGATTGTAGAATCTCAGAAATGGCAGGAACTTCAGAGATCATTTTAAAGTTCAAATTAACACTAACTAAATCCCTCCTTTATTACATACGCAAGTAGTCACTTAATCTCTGCTCAACGACCTCTAAGAAGAGAGAACAGCAGCCCATCCTGCTTTTTCCTAGCTCCAGTTGATGGCAGTTTTGTCTTTGTTATTATTTACATCAGCCTAAATCTGCTACTTTGCAATTTCCATCCATTTTCATGAGTTTTTACTGTCAAAGGGCAAGTAGAACAAATCCACTCCATCTTTCATAAACAGCTTGAAAATTTCATAGGATCTGGTTTCTTTGCTCCTTCCCTCCTGCTCCACTCACAGGCATATTTCTCCTCTATCCACTCCAAGGCTTGTCTCAAGTACCTACTTGAATGGTGAAGATCATACAGGTCAATGACACTTCTTCTCTTCCCCACCCCTTGTCATTATTTCATGAACTATAAGAGTTTATAAGCCAAAGCAGAGTGATTTCTTTCAAGGCTTTGTCATTATCTTGCAACTTCCTTTCCAAAGCTTATCACATATGACTCCTCTCTATGTTTACTAGGAACCAGTAAGAATAAACTATTTAATATTCCTTGTCCTATTCCTGTTCTTCTCATTGTTTGCAATGTTATCCTTAACGCATTTTCCCCTTTCCAAGCACTGACAAGTTTTCATATCTCCATCCTTTTTACATCCAGTTTAAATATCACCTTTCTGAGAAGACGGCTCCAATTCCCCAGTGAAAAGTGACCTTTCTTTGCTTGGAATTAGCATCAATTGATTGCTATTGCTCACATAATCACCTTAGGTGTGCAATTCCACATTTGGTGGCTTAACTATAACTGGATGAAATTATGTAAATAAGGGTTTGTATATAAGTTTGTTAAGTTTTCATGTGCAAAATAAGATTTTGCCTTACACTCACAAACATACAAATGCATAAACAAAAATCTATCTATCTATCTATGTATCATCTATCTCTATATCTATATTTCTATGTCCATATATAATTGGCACAAATGTCTGATTTAATCATGATGGAAATCTCTTGTTGTACCTCTACCAATGAAAATTCACCAACAGTCTCTCACCTTGGCATAATGTAAGCTTCACAAAGGCAAGAACTATTTCCTTTATTTTCTTTCTTTCTTTGTTTTTAAAATAAATTAATTAATTTATTTTCTCATTTACATCATTCATTTCCACAAGATTTTGAGTTATAAATTTTCTCCCCATTTTCCCCTAACCCAAACCTCAAAAAACCCATCCTAGTGTATAACCCCTCCCCCAATCTGCTCTCTTCTATGTCCTCTCCTTCACCCCTCTGACTTTCCCGTAGGGCAGGATGGATCTCCCTACCACAGTGCTTGTGTATCTTAATTCCCAGTTGGATGTAGTTAATAATAATAATTATTATTATATATGTATATATATATACATATATATTTTTAACATTTGATTATAGAACTTTACATTCTAGATTCTTTCCCTTCTTCCTTCATCACTCACCCCCGCTGGAAGGAAAAGCAAATAAATCCAGGCTGTATGTGTGTAATTATGCAGAACATCTCCACAGTGGTCATATTATGAGAGACTGATTATATGTCTCTCCTTCTTATCCCACCCCCACCTTGTTCTATTTTCTACCCTGTCCCTGTCCCTGTCCCTTTACAAAAGTGTGTACTTCCATCAACCCTCACCCCACCTTGCCCTCCCCTCTGTAATCCCACCTCTCATACCCATCCCCCCCTACTCTCCTGTGTGGCAAGATAACCCATTTATTCCTTCCCTAAGGCAAATTCAATGAGAGTAAGATTGACCCTTTCCCTTTTGCTTTCCTGTTCTTCGCCCCCCCCCCATTGTAACAATTATCCCTTGTCCCTTCTACATGAGATGATTAATCCCATTCTGTCTCTCCCTGTCTCCTCTTGTTCTAATCCTCTCCCACCTCAGAATTTCACCTTTTGGCGGATTGTACCTTCCTATTCAATTGATCCTGTGCCTCTATGTACACATACATACACATACTCAGATATGTATTCGTATGCATATATATACCCTCCTATATAGACATAAGTGTATGTGTACATATATAAATACATATATATACATATATAAGTGTATGTGTACATATATAAATACATATATATATTTGAGAAAAGTTTCATAAGTTACAATTATCATTTTTCCATGTTGGCATGTAAATAGTTCAACTTTGATAAGTTCCTTATGATTTCTTTTCCATGTTTATCTTTTCATGCTTCTTGTATTTGAGTGTCAAATTTTCTTTTCAGTTCTGGTTTTTTCAGCAAGAATGTTTGAAAGTCCTCGACCTCACTGAATGGTCATATCTTCCCCTGGAACATTATACTCAATTTTTCTGGGTAGGTGATTCTTGGTTTTAATCCTACCTCCCTTGATCTCCAGAATATCATGTTCCAGGCTCTTCATCCCTTAATGTAGAAGCTGCTAGGTCCTGGGTTATCCTAATTGTGGTTCCATAGTATTCAAATTGTTTCTTCTTGGTAGCTTGTAATATTTTCTCCTTGATTTGGGAACTCCAGAACCTGGCTATAACATTCCTAGGAGTTTTCTTTTGGGGATTTTTTTTCAAGAGGTGGTTGGTGAATTCTTTCAAGTTCTATTTTGCCCTCTGGTTCTAAAATATCTGGGCAATTTTCCTTGAGAATTTCTTGAAGGATGCTTTCTAAATTCTTTTTCTGATCATGGCTTTCAGGTAGTCCAATAATTTTTAAATTGTCTCTCCTGGATCTGTTTTCCAGGTCAGTGATTTTTTCAAGGAGATATTTTACATTGCCTTCTATTTTTTCATTTGTTTGGATGTGTTTATTAGTATCTTGATTTCTCATAAAGTCATTTGCTTCCATTTGGTCAACTCTAATTCTGAAGGAATTATTCTCTTCAGAAAGCTGTTGGGATTCTTTTTCCATCTGGCAAATTCAACTTTTTAAGGCATTCTTCTCCTCATTGGTTTTTTGGGCCTCTTTTTCCATTTGAGTTAATCTATTTTTTAAGGTATTATTTTCTTCAGTCAGGTTATTGACTCTCTTTTCATGATTTTCTTGCATCATTCTCATTTCTCTTCTCGATTTTTCCTCCACCTCTTTTATTTGGTTTTCAAAATCTTTCTTAAGTTGCTCTATGGCTTGTGTACAGTCTTCATGTTTCTTGGAAGTTTTGGTGTGGGAGTTCTGACTGTGTTGTCTTGCTCCCATTCCATACTTTGATCCTTTTTGTCCCCTAAGAAGGAATCTAAAGTTCAGTTGCTCTTTTTACTTTGCTTCCTTTGCCTGCTCATGTTACCAGTGAATTACTTGATTTTTTAGCTCTGTGGAACTCTGCTTCCAGAGGGGAAAGCTCTGTCCTAAATTCCTGGGGTTTTTGCAGCCACCAGAGCTATTAGGAGGCCACTGCAGCCCCCATTAGCTTTGGCTCACTGAAAAAGCACCCCAGCACCACCACCCAAGACCATGATCTGGATCCAGGCCACACAATGCAAGAGCACTTAGCCTCTGAATGATTACTTGGCCCCCTTGCAGTCTGTAGGCCAGGAGCTCTCAAGCAGCCAAATGGAGGCAGCTGCAGGGCTACTGCTTCTGCTGCTTCCTTGCCCTGGAGGCAGTTCGGCCAGACTGCTTTTCTTGCCCAAATTTAGCTGAGTTCCACTGACCTTTCACTTAGTCCTTGTTTCTTATGGCTTGATAATTCTGGAAACTGCCACAGCTGCCACTGAGCCACTCTCCTGAAGGCTCCAGCTGCAGCTTGTCCCGGCCACCCCAGGACCAAGCCACAGTTTTAGGCAGGATGCTGTGATGAGCCCTTCCTGCCAAGCTGCCTTCAGTGGGAGATGTGTTTTTCTCTATTTTTGTGAGTTTGGGAGCCTAAAATTTGTTTAGAGTCATATATTATCAGTATTTGAGGTGGCTATGTGGGAGTTGTGGAACCTTGTTGTTTCTATACTGCCATCATGGCTCTGCCCCCAGGTACACCAGAACTATTTCTTTGTGTGTGTCTCTGTGTGTGTGTGCTTTTATTTCTAGTACAGTGTCCAGAATACAGTAGGTGCTTATAATGTTGTTGTAGTTCACTTGTTTTTAGTCATGTCTTACTCTTCATGACGCCATTTGGAGTTTTCATGGCAAAGATACTCAAGTGGCTTGTCATTTCCTTCTCTAACTCATTTCTTCTCATGAGGAAAATGAGGCAGTGACTTGCCCAGGATTTGAACTGAGGAAGATTGTTTCCTAACTTCAGGCCAGGGACTCAACCCACTGCACGACCTAGGTGCCCAAATTAATAAGTAGTCAAAACTTCTTAAATGCTTGTTAGTTAATTAATGATAGTCTTAGAAAGTTCCTTGAGGCTATTTCAAGAATAAATGAAAGTTTCATGGTCATACACTAACTTTGCTTTTGAGACAACATTTGAAACTCAGCCTTAGTGACTCCAAGGCCAGTCCTTTAAATAACTGTGATGATGCCACACTTTGGTAGATGCATGTCACATAACGTGGTCTTTACCTGAATAACTGGTTCCTCTACATGAAAAGTGAGTTCTCAATATGAATATATAATATAAAATCATACCAAAATTAATTAGTAATAAAAGATATGAATAGTTCTCAAAATTTTAAAAAATTAGTTATTAACAATTATTCCCAGGAAACACAACAGTAATTGCATAAATTAGGCACTCACCCCACATCAGTGCCCTCAGTTGCTTCTGCCCCCCTAAATGGAGGGAACCCTAGAGGGTGAATTAAAAAAAAAACTATAGGAAAGCTTCCATTTAAAGGGGCCTCAAAAGTTCAAACACCTCTTCATTTTCCACCAATTTCACTGCTCAGATTCAACTCCACCATCCTTGTGTCTCATTGCTTGATACCTTCCACTGACTCTTTTTCAGTGTTTTTTTTTTGTATGTTGCCTTACCCCATTAGATTGTAAGCTCCTTAAAGGCAGGACTTGTCTTTCTTTTTTCTTATTTTTATCCTCAGCATTTATCACAGTACCTGGCAGTGGATAAATTTTTATTGTATTGTAACAACAATTCAATTTAATTCATAAACATTTGTTAAGCATCTACTACACTGTTATGTTTGAGGCACTGGGGTAAGTACTGGAGATGCAAAACAGGTAATAGTCCCTGTCCTCAAGGAGCTTTCAATCTAATAGGGGAGATAACATGGTAACAAATGTATGCAAAACAATGTAAAGGATAAATAGGAAATAATTAAAGTGGGAAGGTACTGGAATATAGAAAGGTTGGGGAAGGCTTCTTGTATGAGGTGGGATCTTAGCTGGGACTTAGAGGAAGCTAGGAAGGTCAGGGGTTAGAGTGGAAGAGACAAAGCATTCCAGGTATGGGGAACAGCCACAGAAAATGCCCAGAGCTTAGAGATGAAATGTCTTGCTCATGGAACATCCAGGAAGCCAATGTCACTTGATCAAAGAGTATGTCTTTGGAAGTAAGGTGTAAGAAGATTAGAAAAGATTTCTCAAAAAAAACACTATTATCAAGAAAAAGGCAAATCAAAGTAACTTTGAGATTTCATTTCACATTTAGCAAATATGATATGAGGGAAGGGAAAGGAAATAAACATTTATATAGTGCTGCCTAAGTACTTTATAAATATTATCTCATTAGATCTTCATAACTCTGAGAGGTAGATGCTGTTATTGCCTGCATTTTACAGTTGATGAAACTTAAGCAAACAGAAATCTAAGTGAATTGCCCATGGTCACATAGCTAGTTAAGTGTCCAAGGCTGGATTTGAACTCATCTTTCTAACTCCAAGCTCAGTGTTCTATCTACTATGACATTTAGCTGGCTAGGCAAAGTTAGTGTTGTAGATATTATGGAAAGATGCACACTAATGCACTATTACTGAATTTGTGAATCAGTACAGTCATTTTTAGAAAGAAATTTTGAATTATGGTAAGTAAATAACAAAAGTGTTGATTAAGTCTTTGACCCAGAAACTCTACTGCTAGTCATATATAGTTCAAGGATGATGATTATAGAAAGATTTCATGTTCACCTAAATACTTATAGATACACATTTTATAGCATCATAGAAGTGGTAAAAAAGTAGATATATGTTAACTGAAGCATGATGGCTAAATAAATTGTATTATATGAATGTGAAGAAGTGGTACTTTACTGCAAAGGAAAAATAATGACTGAAAAATACAAAGAAGTATGGGAAAACTTAAATTAACTGATGCAAAATAAAGTATGACTATACAAATAATACATAAAATGAACACAAAAAATGTAAATTGAAAGAATAACAATAAGATCAAAATGATGGGGCAGCTAGGTGGCACAGTGAATAGAGCACTGACGTGGAGTCAAGAGGATCTGAGTTCAAATGTGGTCTCAGACTCTTAGCACTTACTAGCTGTGTGACTTTGGACAAGTCACTTAACCCCAATTGCTCTACCTACCCCCATCAAAAAAAAAAAGAATAGAAAAAGCCAAAATGATAATGCATCAAAACTGAACACTAGGTCATTATAATCACTTAAATTGACCTTTAAACAAAAGATATAAGAATGTATCCCCACTCCCTTCGTTTCAGAGGTGGAGAAAATTGGGATGCAAGTCTACTTCAACTATTAGCCTGATCTTATAAATTTATGGACTTTTCTCAAATTCTGAAAATTTATTTTTCTTTTGTGTTCCTTTTATAAGGAATGGTTTTCTTACTAGAGGGGAGAAGAGACTATAGAATATAGAGTGAAGTGAAGGAAATTTAAAAATTAGCAAGAACTAAATTGCTCCCAAACTAGAAACTAAAAGTTACAACAAAAATTGTTAAAAAGAAAAATAAAGTGAGTTTATCATTCCAGTTAATGGTCTCTTCTGTGCTTTGGTCACCCCTTTCACAGGTCATAAAGACAAATTACGAAAAACATACTATGTTACTTTGTGCCCTTCATGGTTCGGATCAGTATTGTATCTAGCACAGTGCCTAGTACATAGGGAATGAGGGAGGGAAGGAAGGAAATTCAGACATAATGGTCAAAGTGACCTGAGAGAGTTGACTCTGTGGTCTTTTCTATTCCTATGGGTCAATCCATTAAGATAAGTCTCTAACTAAAACTATAAATAACAAGCTACTTAACAAACTTTTCTCTGGCAAATGTTTCTAAATGATGGCCAGTGGTCCATAATTGGAAAACCTATTTTCCTTTTCTCTTTTTCTCTATTTAGGTACAGTAGTTCTCAACCTTCCTAATGCCGTGATACTTTAATATAATTCCTCATGTTGTGGTGACCCCCAACCATAAAGTTATTTTTGTTGCTACTTCATAACTGTAATTTTGCTACTATTATGAATCATAATGTAAATATCTGGTATGCAGGATGTATTTTCATTGTTACAAATTGAACATAACCCACAGGTTGAGAAAAGCTGATCTTGGAAAAAACAAAACAAAACTAGATACGAACTAAAGAACCCATGATAGATAAGTTTGTGAGAGCCTAGACTGGAAGATATTCAGTTATTTAGTGATTAAAATGTAAAAGCAAAAATTAATTCAGAGTTTAAACTCCCACGCAGAGAAAAAGGAAGGGAAAGATATATCCCAGATGAAATCCCCAGTTGTAACATCTATTTCCCCCATTGGGGGTTAGAGTGAATCAGCCATATCCTACTATACAATTAGCTCACTCTTAGCTTAGGGGCAATATAGTGACCCTCTGGTCCACATGGTACATTTCAATGTCAGTTTCTAGAGTCTATATCAGACAGAAAGGTATTAATATAATTTAAAAAGCTCAGAGCCCCCAGTTGACTTTTTCTTAACCATTAGTACTCTACTCTAAATTGCATCTTGTATATTTCCAACTAATCCCTGCATCATTCATATTTGGAGCAAAATAAAGATACAATTAAAACAAGCAAGAAAAAATACATAACAGTGCCTATTACAAGACAGGCATGTAGAGTAGAAACTGAGAAAAGAAGACAACATTTTCAATTTCTCTTCAGTTCTTCAAGCACTATGTACAATTGGTAGATTCAATTTAAATCCTCTACTCTTAAGATATCAGCAGAAACCTGATGGTCAGTCAGTCTTGGTCTCTCCTCTCCCATGGCTCAGCTGTCCCTTCTCTGTTACCCTTATCTGTTGTCTCTGTTTCACTGATTCTGGTTTGGATCATTAAATTCCTAGTGGGTTGGGGATGCTATTTCTCTGTTCCCTACTCTCAGCCTGTTCTCTCTCATACTGTGTGTGTGTGTGTGTGTGTGTGTGTGTGTGTGTGTGTGTGTGTGTGTGTGTGTGTTTCTAAAACTCTTGGGTATGACTCAAACACCCCTTCCAGCTACAAGTTTGGAAAAGTCTCAGGCACTCTCAGGTCAGTGAGGGAATATCTGCCTGTCCCTCTGAACTACAAATCCCAGTTCTCGTGTTCTCATATAAGGAAGGTATTATTGCTTTGGAGTTCTATTACTGTGCCTCTGATTTTACCTGAATATATCAATTTAATTTTTGATTTCAGAGTTAAAATCACTTGCAAAATGGGTAATACCATTGACTTCACTCTGAAGAGAAATGATACAGATCTGAAGCTGTCATGAGTTCCTTAACTATCTCCTAGTTTTAAGAACATCATTTTTAGGTGAGTTAAATGACTTGCTCAGAGTCAAACCTAGAAAACAGGCTTCCTGACTTATGAGCTGGGCTATTTGCTCTCTATAGTACCAAATCTTTTAGAAATGTAAAGTATAATTATTTTTGCTGAATGAAAAAACTAAATAGCTCTCTTCTTCAACCCATGGTAGAGTTCAGAAATTCTAAAAATATAAAGACTATCTTGCGAACTTCGTAAAGTGCAAATGAAAATAATCTGAGATTAGAAAACATTGGTTTTACCTACAATGTGATTTATTTCAGCTGAGAACCTGAAAATAGTGAATTTAGCATTGTTTTTCCTGAATTGCACCAGGGTGATTAAATCACTTTGATAAAAAAAAAAAGAGAGATGGCAATATGGCACAGTCCAAAGGAATTTAGAGTGAGAGGATTCAGTTTCAAATTCTGGCTCTTCCACCTGAATGACCTTGGGTAAGCTAGCTAATCCCTTCAGGCCTCAGTTTCTTCATCTGTAAAAGCCAGGACCTGTTAGAGTCCATGGGTCCTCTGTGGGTCATTCCATCTATAAATTTATGATCTCACATTGTAAAGAGAAAAGTTTTAAATTGGGAATAAAGTTTGCTTGACTTTTCCAAGAATGTTTCTTTACAATGAAAGCAGGTTTGCTTTTTGCAGTGACACAGAAAATTCCCATCATTTTCACTTTGTTCCAAAATTATATTAATGGAGCGTTTTGTCATGGGAATAAATTAAAATGGGGCATGAGGCATTCAGAACACGGTGGTATTTCCCTGCCATGTGATTTACAGCAAAACAATGTCATTTAGATTCTATCACTGGCTGCTTTGTGCAGACACACAGGAATCACCTGAAACTCATGTGGAGCACTTGCTTAAAGGCTTGAGTTCGTTTATTAGGGAGCATGTGATTTTTATAAGATTGCGTTTAGGAATTCTCACAACAAGATTATGAAAGGATCATTTATATTTAGACCTGAAAGAACTATTTCTTGAAGCTCTGCAGATGACCTCATATTGTATTTATGTCCTGGAGTTTTCCAATAGAACCACAAGTTGAGTGATGGTGATGAAAAGAAAGAGGAATGTTTTGCCTGGTGGTTAGCAAGAAGACTGGGAGGCAGGCCTTCTGAATTTTCACAGTATTTAATGCCTGGCCTTTAGAAAATTATGCCTGATACTTTAGCTCTTAGATTTGTGAATCTTCTTTTGTGAAGGGTAAAGGATTCCATGACTTCAGATCTCTGTGATCAAGTCCTTTTATTTGTGACAGAATTTATATGAAATGTGAAATAACCTGAACTGCAAAAGATTTTTTTTTCAGATATAAGAGATCAAACCATGGCCACTATATTTAGCTGGAGAGAGAGATGCAGTCAAGATTGAGTGTGTAAGAAATGGTTCAATATCTCAAGATGACTTGGGTTTAATGAATGGCATTATGAAAATTAGAAACAATGCACAAAATTATGATGTTGATTTTACCGTTGCAGGCCTTTGATTTTTATTAAAAGTGTTTCTTCAGAGCAAAAAAGAACAAGAAGAAACAAACACTCTCTTAGGGAAGGGACCGTAAGAATCTGAGTAATATATAAAGAAAAAGATGGGAAAATAAAATTTTCATTGAGTTATGCATTCTACATATATATAATTATCCAACATGAAAATTGACTAGTATAACTAATAATGGGTTAATATTAGAGAAGACAATGAAAACAACCCATTTCTGCCTCTCCTCCAACCCCCACCCCTGCTCCTCACAGGGGAGGTAGAAGAAAAGAAAAGCATTTACTTAGCTTCACTATCCAACAAGTTTCAAGCTGCTTGTACCTCTGATACTGTGAATATTTCATGCCTTTTGCTATGCCTCCCTAAAGGAGAGAAAACCACCCACTGGGGCATAACAGTCATTGTTAGTCCCACTTCTCATGCCTTCTGCCCTCCCCTACTGGAAAAAGGGGGAAAAAAGAAAAGAACACCATTACCCCCTCCCAGAATCTCACCCTTAGAAAAAAACACAAAAAATACTCACTATGCAAGGATGGCAAGGAGATACACAACATGAAAACAGAGAACTCTGAAGAGGTGTGTGCATGTCTGGGAAGGTATGGGGAAGGGAGGTTGGGGATGGAGGAGAGAAGGAGAAAGGGAGGGAGAGATTCAAAAGCTAGAACGCAACGTATTCTGAAGATAAAGCCACTAGGAAATCTCCCAAGTAAGGCATTTAGCCAACTGCCATATGCCCTGACAAAGATACCGACAGCAGCAGTGAGCCCAGGGAGCTGTTTTATCATTAGCCCCTCACCCAGCAGTGGTAGAAACTCATTTAGCCCCATGCTGGACTTTCATTAGGACAGACTTGCATCAGATGGTCCCTGTGTTTTGGCTCTGGTGCTGTGTGGCCCTTTATTGAGGGATGCAGCCATATCTCACCCCAGCAGGGAATCCCAGATTGGAGCTCTTCTCACTGACAGATGCCAAGACAGCAGTAGTAGCAGCAGCAGAGAAGGAGGTCTAATTCAAGGCTATCTTTTATGTTGGCATTTTGTGGCACTAAACCTTTGCTTTTCTTCCTTTTTTTTTTTAAGAACAAAATTAAACCCTTCAGCATGTTAAAAAAAAAACAAACTTGCTTCTACTGTAAATATGATAGAGTTGTTTTTTTTTCTTAAGAAAGAAAAGGAATTACCAACTACCGCAAAGCTGGGAGAAAACAGAAAATGCTAGAAATTATCATTGGGAACTGTAGCAAGTAGCAAAGCTGTCACTGGTAATCATTTTTTTTAACCTCAGGACTGTAATAAAAAGTCAATGAAGCAAGAGATGTCAATATATTCTAATAACAAAGATGTGAAATTTAGGGGGTTGCTTCTCCCCCTCCTTATCTAGATGTTATGTTTAAAAATATACAGAAAGGGAGAATGTGTATTGAAGTAGAAATGCATATATACCCATACATATATTTCTATGTGGATATATTTCTTGGGGAAAAAATTCAGGCTCAGGTCACATCAGTGAAACATTTTGGTTTTTGTGAAAGATGCATTTTAAAAATTGGATTCTGCTTTGTTTCTTTAAAATCCATAATGAATCTGTCAAGAGAGATTGAAGGGAAAAAAGAAATAAGAATGCTAGCTGACTGTTGTTTTTACATTTATCCTCCATCAGGAAAAAAAAAAGATCAATGTTCAATATTTGAATCACTAATTCTGCTTATAGCTGTATTCTATTATCATGCTTTATGAAAGTCTTGGAGAAACAAATAGACTGTCTCAGAATGTTCTCTCTTGAAGAATTTGCAAATCAATTCTCTCATGTTACAGGCAAAGGAGTTGATTGAACAAGAATTTTTTGAAGTGGATTTTCTATTAAAAATACATATCCTGCTTATTATATCACTATTTTTAAATGAAGTTTTCTTGTAAACATGCTGCACTGAAAAATTCTTTGAGATACTGTATAGGAGCTGCATTATAACCTGGGATTTAGAATTTCAAAACATTTCTAGAGAGGTAACATAATAGATTCCTACTGTGGATGATGGCACAAAAAGTTCGATAATTGGAAGCCAGAGTAAGTTAACGCTGTATACTTTTCAAATGAGAAGAATCTTAATTTGAAAGTTACAAGATTTCAACAGGCAGAAGCTTAGTTTAAACAACAGTGGTGAAGCTTGATGATTTTTCCTCCCAAGAAAACATGACAGTAATGTCACTCTGCCCTTAGTGTTAAACAACAAACTAGGAAATCCTTGGAAGGGAGGCAAAGTGGTTCCTCTCCTGAATGGTGAGCAGACACTCCAGTTCCAGAGCTGGGATCCTCTCTTTTTCCCTCATCCCTCCACAGATCGAAGTTTGTAGGGGTCGTTAGGTCAGTGGACCCTAGGGACATTTCTTGAAGCAGTGAGTGAGCCTTTAAAGTCCACTTCCCCCCAGGCATCGCCAGTCCTGTTTGTTTGCCAATGATGTCACTTCCTCTTCTCCACTTGATCACAGATTCTCAGGTCACATTGTAACCCTGTTTTGGATAGGTCCCTGAAGATTGTTTTCTTATTATTTTTAATGAATAATGTCACCTCTGTTGGTATTGTTTATAGTCTATAAAACCACTAAAACATGAAATAACAATTTGATAGGAGAATCTCTGTTTTTATGTTGGAAGAATGTCTTTTAAAATGTTATCAAATATTGTCAAGTTGCTGGGTAAATGGAGTTATATAGGTAGAAGAGCCAGATACATCAGGTGCCAGGATTAAATGAAACTCACAACCAACATGAGAAAGTAAATATGAAAAACACTATAGGATCTCTGGCGGAGTCATTTAAAGAGCAATTTCCTCAGATTTACACTAACTTAAAGGAATATTTTTCTCTTTTCTGTTCTCTTCTCTTCTTTCCTCCTCTCTCTTTTAAATTCGTCACAAAAGAAATCTAATAGCCAACCATCTCGAAGAGACTAAAATCTGCCTCTTCAGAACTCTTCCTTGCCAGAGATAATCATCTTGTTGCAATGTTAAGGAATTGGGCTGCAAAGCTTCTGAGTACTCCTCAGGTATTAGCAAGTTCAGTTCATAAACCTCAGCCCCTTGTAGGTGAACTGTGTTGAAGCGCCACCTACTGAAACATTGTGTGCCCCTAGGCCCTGAGTCCTTCTTACTTTTTGCATGCTGAAGGTTGATATTTAGTCTAACAGTGGCAAAAACTGGTTCAGGAAAAAAATTGCACAAGAAATGAAATCCTATTTTTGGAAGGCAGGACTTTAAGTATGTCAGCTTCTAACTACATATTCAATATACACTTTGACTATTCTGGTATATTTGTGATATGACCTTTTCTCCTTTTTCCCCCTTGCTTCCTTTCTTCCTTTCTTCCTTCCTTCCTTCCTTCCCCCTTCCTTCCTTTCTCTTTCTCTCATCTTATCTTTTCTTCCTTTTTATTTCTTATTTTCTTTCTTTTTTCTTTTCTTGTACTTTTTCCTTCCTTTCTTCTTTCCATCTTTTCTTCTTTCCTTCCTTCTTTCATTTCTTCCTTCCTTCCTTCCTCCTTGCTTCCTCATTTTCTTCTCTTTCTTATTTACTTTTCTTTTTCCCTCTCTTCCTTTCTTTTTCTCCTTGGCCAGGATAGGTAACTTAAATTTATTCTCTTTTTTTGTTGTTGTTAAACAAATAGTCTATGAAGAGTAAAGAAGGGAAGTTGAGCTAGGGATGAAAAGGGGGAGCAGAATTGAAGAGGTCAGTATTTAATGTTAATTTATACTTCCTCAAGTCTTCTTTCAAAATGAAAGAGAACTGGGTGACTTCAACTACGCGAAGAAATAACACTTTAAAAATAATGGTGGTCATGGCAAAGATCTGACTTCAGAGTTAAGAATACTGTGTGGAGGCAACTCTTAACCATTCTGTGAACTTATTAGAAAAGAATTGCTGATAGGCATTGGTAGATGAAGCTTCCTCAGGAAGAGTTCTCCATGGAATTACAAGTCAAGGTCTAAGTACTCCCTGCCCTGGCCCTGCCCCAATGATACCACTTATAAATTTGCTCCTTCTGTTACCTATCCTCTCAATGATTATTTGAAAAAACACATACTTCTAAATGTATGGTATCCTCTCCTTCCACCCTATCTCTAGCATTTATGTATGTGAGTATACACACATATATATGAATGCACTCACATAGGCATATAAAGTATATACATGCATAAATATGTAAGGCTGCATATAAATAAATTAAATATATATTCATTATGTACTCACATGACGTGCATGACTGTGTAAGGGCATGTACCTGTATAGATGCATATATGTGTATATACACATATGTGTATACATACTTGTGGGCATGGAGAAATAGAATCAAGACAGAAAGAAAGAGAAAGAGACAGATGGTCAATGAATCACTTAAAATGAAATAAAAACCTTTTCTAACTTGTAAATCTCTCAAAAGATAGATATAGATATAGATGATATAGATGTCCTAGGTTTTCTCTTATTTCTCCAAAAGAAAGACCCACAAAGCAAGCTGGACACCAACTAGCCTATGATTACGCCTGATACGATGACTAAGCTAAAGTTTGGCTGAGAATTAAAAAAAAAAAATAGAACAGAATGCTTCCCAGAACATAAACGGTATTGTTGTGATTTAATTGTTGTTTCTAAAACAATAACTTAAAATGTATTCTAGCATTTCCTGCTGTTAACCCACATTCTCAATAATAAAACCTGCCCTGGGCTTAACCTTGGCAAACATAGCCAATTCAGCTTCAGAACACATGTGTTTCTGCATGTCTTTTCTTTTTGTTTCCCTTTTTTGATTCTGGTTT
>CM053580.1:450939026-450955781 GCA_028627135.1 Pseudochirops cupreus
CTGCATAATTTCACATGTTCAGCCTGTATTTGATTGCTTATCCTTCCAGTGGGGATGGGTGGTGAGGGAGGAGGAGAAAGAATCTGTAATCTGGAGTTCCATAATCAAATGTTATGAATGTGTATCTATCTATCTTTGTATGTGTGTATATATATATATATATATATACATATATATACAATTATTATTATTATTATTATTGACTACATCCAACTGGAACTTGAGATACACAGGCACTGCAGTTGGGAGATCCATCCTGCCCTACCGAAAAGTGACATAGGAGAGAATAGACTGGGGGAGGGGGGAAACACTGGGATGGCTGTTTTGGGGCGGTGGGCGGGGGAAAGACGGGGAGAAAATATGTAACTCAAAAAAAAAATTTAATAAATAATAATGACAGGAAAAAAAAGATTACACCTAGATTTCAAAACAGAGGGAAAACATTGGGAAAATGCATTTTTGAGAATACAGCATTTTAATATAATTGATATTATTAGTGAGTCAACAAAATACTAATATTAATCTCTAAAGTAAGTAAGAATATATATATATTTTTAAATTTGGACACTGTGTTAAACATTTGAAATTTGATCTTAAATTG
Organism: Pseudochirops cupreus; assembly: GCA_028627135.1. NCBI lineage: Eukaryota > Metazoa > Chordata > Mammalia > Diprotodontia > Pseudocheiridae > Pseudochirops > Pseudochirops cupreus. The sequence continues at coordinate 450,939,628 of CM053580.1, forward strand.
ATGTTAAAGTTACAAATACTTTTTTGTAGTAGCAGAAGGCTTTTCTGTCCCCACTCTCAGACAAATATGACATTATCTTCATTAGAAAAAGTATAAAGTTGCTTAAAATTGCTTCAGTGTCACTATGTTCAAACAAAATTAAGTACTTTAATTTTATTAATTTATTTCCAAAAATGCAAATTCAAATTTATATATGTGCAGATGAACTATTAGGAATATGTTTATTTTTCTTTTATCATTTTTCTTTATATGAAAAGTTATAAAGTCAAATAAATCATTTGAGACTAAAAATAAACTCCACACCCTCTCCCCTACATACCAAGCATTTCTTATTACTTTATTTGTTTATTATTAATTATTATTACCCTGATGATTATACATATATCATTAAATACATTGATGTAAGAATGAATGATGATTAATACTTTTAAATTTTACTTTAAATTTCAATTCATTTTGATGAAAATAATTTAATGTTCTCCATATCTTTAAACATTTCATTTTTAAATTATGCTCGCATTTGAAGACTTGTTTTTAAGATATATTAAATTAAAAATTATAGTAAAAGACTTAAGCTAATTTATGTTTATAGAATTTTTGTAAGGAAAAACTGCCTGTAAAGTAGAAATTATTGCATATTGTACATATAATGCATATGCAAGGCATATATACATGAATATATGTACATATATATTATATGCATACATTATTTATGTATATTTATATGTAGAAGTTTTACCAGACCCATTAATTCCTCACTTTAGAATGTTGCCAATGAGGAACTTGTTGCTTATATTCTTTTAAAGAGGTGTGAAGGGCACTGAGAGGTTAAATCTCTTGCCTGGTCATTTTGCCGATATGTATTACAGGAAAGACTTAAACCTAGTTTTTCCTAACTCTGAGAACAAGTTATTATATACTATACTATTCTTTATAACATAAGATCCTTTACAATATGATCTCTCAGAAGTAAGGGGCCACAGAATGTATAATATATTTGCAGTCACTTCTAAAGCAAATGAAGAAAGAATGTTTATAATTGTAAACTTCGAATTTCAGCTTTTTGTCTTTTGTTTTGCTTTTCTTTAGTCTAGGAATAGACAAAAAGAGGAAGATTAAATCAATGGCATTGCTAACCCAGTGTCATGATCTTATCCATCTAAACCTTGACTCCAGTTCCTGGTTAAGGTGTTACCGGGACATAAAAATTACTGTAATCTTAGGTTACATTAAGAGAAATCTAATATCAAGGCCAAGGTTATGATTTCAATGTACTTTTGACCTCATTAAAAGATGAAGGGCATCTTAGTACAGTGGAAAAGTTATGGGGTTTCAATTAAAAGGAACTGAGTTTGAAAGCTAACTTTGCTACTTTTTGCCTATGTGACCTTGAATAATTTACCAAACTCTTGGACTCAGTTTCTTCAACTGTAAAATAAAGGAATTGGAATCCATGATTTCTCAGGTCCTTTTGGCTCTAAACATATGATCCACTAAGGGAGAGAACATTTGTTTAACATCTACTATCTGCCGGGCACTGTGCTAAGTGCTTCATAAAATATTGCCTCACTTGAGGTACATATTGCTGTTATCTCCCGGATCAATAATCCTGGCAGGTAGGTACAATTATTATCTGGATGTTATTATTAAGGAAACTGAGAGAAACAAAGATTAAGTGCCTTATCAAGGTTTCACATAATCAGTAAATGGCTGGGACAAGATTTTAATTCACACCTTTTTTAATCCAAACCCAGAATTCCATACACTGTGCTACATGGCTGCTTTTGTATTATATCTGGAATATAGTATTCAGTTCTGGATAACACATTTTAGGATAGAGCAATGATCTCCTAGAGGGTGTTCAGAGGAGGGCAACAAATGGAATGATGAATTTTGAAATTGGTTGAAGAAACAGGATTTTTAGCCTAAGAAAAGAAGATTGAAATGGGATAGAGTGGGGTTGAGACATGACAACTGTCTTCACTGGTCTGTCCAGTGAAAAATGTATAAATTTTATGGCCTAAACCAATACATCGAACCAGGAGCAATGAGTAGAAGTTTCAAACAAGACTGATGCTTTATGTAAGGAAGCAGAACAGGCTATTTCAAGAAGTAGGGACTTCTTCCTCACTAAAACATGGATACAAAGCTGCCTACATACTTATCTCTATAACAACTATATACTTCATTAACTGTATAAGTATATGTTGTAGGAAGATATATTTTTTAATTGTGGGTTGAAACAGATGATCTCTGAAGAGGTTCTCTCATACTCTGAGATTGTGTGATCACATAAGAAGAACTGTGTTTATTTCTAGAAGCTCCATTTTTGTATGATCATTAATAATCTGGAGCACAGCTGGAAGAAGTCAATAGAATAATGAGGTTGGTTAGGAGGGAGCCACTGGAGTTTCAAGTATATGAGTGACATAGTTGGACCTCGGCTTTAGTTTAGGCATGAATAGATGAGAGCCTACATCAGTGTGGTGGAAGTATCAGAAGAAAAAAAGATGGCATATCCTTTGCAAAGTTGAAATTGACAAGTTTAGGCAACATAAGGTTGTGCCCTTGTTATTAATAAAGGAATGGAGAAGTGGGGAGTATTTTCTTGGGGGAGGGGATATAATGAGTTTAATTTTGGACATTTTGTTTTTAAGGTATATATAGTGCACAGAGTTCAACATTGCTAGGAAGAGAAGGGAGAGCAGAGCCAAAATGATGTATTGAGCATTTTTGTCATACTGTCCCAACAAAAATTTCTGAACAACTTTAAAAAGCATGTCAAACCAAATTTTGAGTGAGATAATCAACAAGAAGTCACAGTGTGTTATAATTTTATTTTTTTCCTTCTTCCTGTATTGGGCAACTTAGAAGGCTGGAAAAAGAGGTCCATGGACACTGGAGTAGGGACTGGCAAGGAGCACACCTAGGTGTAAGTGGGTCTTGGAGGTGGCATTGGCAGTAGGTACTGCAACATCAGCATCAAGAGGGGTAGTAACAGCATCAGTTACAGAACTTTAAAAATCTAGTCTACAGGGCTGGGAAAGAAACTTAATCCCTAGTAAGAAAAAGATGCCAGGAACCTCCATACTAATACTGGGTAGAGGCCTGTCATTTGGCAGCCCCATGGACCATTGCCTAGTTCTGGATCGAAGTTTCAAAGTGTAGAACACCAGTTACAATCATGAAGCAGCACGGGCTCTACGAAGTTTAAGTATCAGAGCACAGACTAGGAGAGAAGTGACCACAACACTCCCCATATCTGATCACTTGGGAATCATGGAAAACTTACATTCCTCAAACTTAGCTGTGAAAACTGTAGAAGGACATAAAAGACTGAAGCACAGAGTGGTTATCTCCTCCCCTCCAGAGGTCAGCAGAGTCCAACTTAAACATAACATCTAATTCAGGAAATAGGCTGGAAAAATAAGTGAATAATAACAACAGCAAAAGAACCTGACCAAAAAAACTATGATGGTGACAGAGAAGCTAAAGCCAAAAAATTCTGAAGACAAAGTGCTTGAAAAAGTGTGCATGCAAAATGAAGAAGTGTGTATGATGAGGCAGGCTCTGGGAGCCCCCTTGAGCTCCTTGAATCTTTGAGGTAGGGGTTCTGGGAAACCCCTGGAAGTCTGATTGAATCTTCCCACTTCCTGAGGCATTTGCAGAGGCCATAAGTATTTCACTGTGGCTTCCCTTCCCTTCCCTTCCTTTCCCTTCCCTTCCCTTCCCTTCCCTTCCCTTCTTCCTTTCTTCCTTCCTTCCTTAATTGAAAGAGCCATCCCTTGACTCACTTCTTAAAGAGGCCTATTTGCTGACTAGGCAAACCTCTGTTACTAGCCTGGCCCTCCATTGTCCATCTGCTTGCACCCTTGAGGTCATCAAAATATCAATCCACTCTTGCATTGACCTCATTAACTCCTCCTGAAGACCTCCCCAAACTCATTACTAGAGTCTGACCTCATTAACTCCTCCTGAAGACCCTCCCCAAACTCCTCCTCTAGACCACCCCTAGATTCCTCTGTACATAAGACCCCATCTTCCCTCCATGTGGTGTGAGAGCGCCATGGAGTGACTTAGCACAGACTTGCTCTGTTAGAGTGCCACAGAAGGCCCTAGCACAGAATTGTTCTGTGACAGACTTACTCTGTCCTGCTTGCCCAGTGCAAGCATCACAGATACCTAGGCTCCTTAAGAGTCTACCCAATATGGTGAACTATTAATAAACTTTACTTTTCTTTGGCTGAGAAGACTTGACTTCAATTCTTTTGGCAGGATCCGACATGTTGGTATTTTGGGGTCTCAGGCAACCCTAACCCTCTTAGTGGGAAAATCTCTTCATGTAGATTGGACATAACCCAAACAAAAATTCCTAAAAGAGCTAAAGAGTTTTTTTAAAGAGTGAAAAGATTTGAAAATTAAATAAAAGCAGTACAGAAAAACAGAAAAGAAATTTGATCAATGCAAGGAAATCACACACACACACACACACACACACACACATTACAGCTTGGCAAAAGAGGCACAAAAATAATGAAGAAAATAAAATCCTTAAAATTCAAATTCTAAAATTTTAGTTTGCTTTGTTTCTATATTTCAAGTGCTCTCTGTAAGCAACATATATTGGATTCTGGTTTCTAATTCATTCAGTTATCCTCTTCATTCTTATAGTCAGTTCACCCCATTCATTTGAATATTTATGATAGCTAATTATATATTTCCCTCCATCTCATTCTCTTCTATTTATCGTTCTTTTTTTTTTTAACTGTCTCCTCCTCAAAAGTTGGTTCTGTTTTTGGTCATTGCTTCCCTTAATGGATCCTCCCGTGCACCACCCTCCTCTCTCTTAGCTCCTGCCACTCTTACTTCTCTGATATGTAAGATGAATTGCTACACACAGCTGAGTGTGTTTGAGTGTGTCTTTTGAGTCTTTTGTAGATAGCTTGCTCTAGCACTTTAGACCAGAAGATGGGAAAGATATTCGATGGTAGTAGGGACTGAAGCATTGAGAGCTTTTGAGAATGAGGGATACTTGGGCATTTTTGTAGTGAGTAGTGAAGCCTTCACTAGACAGGAAACAATTGGAGACAAGTAAAATTAAGGAGATTATTAAAGGAATAATCTTCTGGAAGAAGTGGAATGGAACAGCATCACTTCAGTAGAATTGTTGTCCTTGGCAAGTAGAAGCTTTGCTTTCTCTCCCCTCATTCCACTTTCTATGTTGTCTTTCCTTTCTTAACCTCTTACATTACGGCTTTCTACCTCATCCCTCCACTCAAACTGCTCTCTCTAAAGTTAGTAATGATCACTTAGTTGTTAAATCCAATGACCTTTTCTCAATCCTCATTCTCCTCCACCTTTCTGAAGCCTTTGACAATGTCCATCATCCTCTTTTTGTCAATACTGCCTTAATATTCAGTGTTTTGTCCAAAGGCCAAAGGAAGGTAAATTTTGATGACCAAAATCTACCTATTTAACTTGGGATTTGTTGACTAGATTTCTTTCTCTGAGACCCAAAGGTCTCCCCTACCCCAGTTTAATTACTCTCCCCTTCCCTTCCCTTCCCTTCCCTTCCCTTCCCTTCCCTTCCCTTCCCTTCCCTTCCCTTCCCTTCCCTTCCTTTCCCTTCCCTTCTTCCTTTCTTCCTTCCTTTCTTAATTGAAAGAGCCATCCCTTGACTCACTTCTTAAAGAGGCCTATTTGCTGACTAGGCATTGAGGGAAAAGATCTCAGCTTTAAGAGACCAAGGTCTCCCACTACACCTTAGGCCATCTCTAGTTTTCCTGATTCATATTTGACCACTGGACCCAGATGACCCTGGAGGAGAAAGTAAAACTGATGACTTTGTACAGCCCTCCCTCACGCAAATCAAATTCATTTGCAAGTCATGTTGTCATCCCCCTGATGTCATGTTCCTCTTTGAGAATGAAGGACAGACTACAACAACCACAACTCTCTTGATTCTCCACCCACCTGACTATTCCTTCTCTTTCTCCTTTGTTGTATTGTCTTCTAGATTATGCCTTATGATGGTGGAAGTACCTCAGGCTTCTATCTTGGGCCTTATTCTCTTCTCCTTTTATGTTATCTAAACATAACGTATGATCTAAACAGCTCACATTGATTTAATTACCATATTTGTACTAAAGACTCTTAAATCTGCTTATCCTTCCCCAACTTTCCTACTGACCTCCAATCCCATATCTCCAACTGCCCTTCAGACATCTCAAACTGGATGTCCAATATATATCCAGAAGTGAACTTAGTATCTTTCCACCTAAACTCTTCTCCCTTCCTAATTTCCCTATTACTGTAAAAAGTAACACCATCATCCATGTCCATCAGGCTTTCAATTTAGCTGTCCTCATAGACTCCTCATTATCTATTATCTTTTCTATCTAAACTCTTGCCAAGGCCAGTCCATTTCACTTTTGCTTTATCTTTCGGTGCTCATATCACTCCTCTGACAATGCAATCGCTATGTTGTAGGCCCTCAATAACTTCATGACTGAACAATTGCAATACCCTTTTGGTGAGTGTATTTGACTCAACTCCTTTCCCACTAAAATCCATCCTCCATTGAGCCACCAAAGTGATTTTCCTTTGAATCTTTTTTGACCTTTTGAATCTTTTGTTCTATAACTCCAGCAATAACCATTCATAATTACATTTTTTTTGTTTTTAGAGAACAAATGTTCAAATGAAGAACTGATGTTAAAAAGAGAGAAATGAGCTTGGATATTTTTCCTCTGACAAAATGTGGACCTAGTCTTCAGTTTGCATAGGATTAATTAGGTTGTGTGTAGATTTTGGGATAATAAGAGTTTTATTGTTTGTGTTTGGGAGGCTCTGAGATTAGGAAATTAAGGAAGGTACAAGATAAGAAGACTGTAGGACTAAGAAAACCAGATGTCCAGATCCACATCTGAATTAAACATGTAGCATAAACAATTCATTTGTCTCCAACTTAAATAGTTCCTTGATCTATTCAATTACCTTGATTTATTTCTTTATTCTATTTCAGCTACACAAAGAGGTGGTTATATCATTGATTTTTGCTATCACTACTATGTGTTCCACTTCCTTGTTCATGAAACCTGGAATTCATTTGTTTAATCATAATCCTTTACCACTTCAACTTTCCATTAATATCTTGCCCACAAATATTGTCTTTCATCACCAGGACTTTCCATCTCTCCAATCCCACAATACATTTCCAGCTTATTTCCCTCACTCTGGCCACATTGTACTTTCCCAATTTTGACCCCTCAGCAATCCAATTCAAACAAACACTATCATCTATTCTAGAATTCTTTTGTCCCCATTCCCTGTCACAAATTGTGTCTTGCTAATTATAGATCCTATACTATGCCCACCATTAACATTTTTTTTTTGCTTCCACACACATGGAACTGGAAAAAGTCATGAAAGCTGTTCTGCCATCAATCCCATTATCTTTTTTTTCTTCTCCAGTAGATTAACCCATAGTTATTTACATTTTTTTTGTCTCAATAGTAATAGGGAAATGAGAATAGGAATTTTACTTGGAAAATAAAATTCTAGATCCTAAATTGGGATTAATAGGATAAAAGAAAAGATAAAGGAACTAGAAATTAAGGAGATCTTTATGAATTGAGAAATGGCTAAGTAAATTTTGGTCTGGTGATAGAATATTATTAAGAAATAAGTAAAGATATCATTTCAAATAATTCTGGGAAGTATGAGCTGATGCAGAGTGGATTAAACATAACTAGGCAAACAACTTCTACAAGGAAAATAACATTATAATAAAAAATCTTTAAAATGCTTAAAATTCTATTTAAATAACAACCATGTCTCTAGTGGATCTATGATAAAGCATGCTACCCAAATTCTGACACTGATGAAGAACCCAAGGTGCAAAAGAGACTTTCATTTTTGTGCATGATTTGTTTTGCTTGACTGTGCTTATTTGTTATAAAGTTTCTCCCTCCTCCTTTCTCCTTTCCTCCCTTCCTTTTTCCTCTCTTTTTCTCCCTGTCTTTTTCTGTGTCTCTCTCCCTGTTTCCCTTTTATATATGAACGTGTGTATGTATATTATTGTGTCAACATTGTTGTTTATCATTCATTTACAAAGAGAGTTAGTGACAACATGGGTGATGTATTGACTTGATCATGAATTTGATTTAAGTGAGCCAGAGTTGCAGTCTCTCTCTTTCTTCTGAGTCATTAAAGTCCAATATCAAGACAAAAGTCAAGATGATCAGTAATAGCCCGGGATGCAGTGGATGACCTTGGCATCTTTGATGTCTGATCAAGCTCTAAACACTATACAGCGCCTACTTCAGCTGCCTTCATGACTGTTGGAACAAAAATTGTTCCCATCTGCTTACTCTGCCAGGGAAAGTCTTCACATGCTTCACAAGACATACCTCAACACACCAACAGGTTTGATGTTTGTCAATTACCCTCAACCAGGTTTAGCCCATTTCTTGAGAAGGTTTTACCAAGCTGTGGTCACTGATATGCTACAACATTTTGGAGCCATATATGAGAGTTGAGTGAATCAAGTGAACACCAAAAGTGGATAAGGAGCCTTGAAAAGGGCTCAGGAAACCCTTACACCAGAGGTATTAGTACTTCTAAAGACCCCATAAATCCCCCCCAAAAAACAACAATGGAACAATAACATTATCACCATCATGGGACGTATCTATCCTCAGCAGAGGACTATATGTATATGTTCAAACTAAGATAAGAATGTGGTGGTCAAAATCAAAACAAAATAAAACAAACAAAAAAAAAACAACTGGCAGTATCTAGTGCCAATAGAAAGGAAAAAAAAAACCAAACAAACAAAATTGCAATTATGAATGAAATGTACTAGACTCACCCACAAAACAAATAATTTCAAAATGTATTAAAAAACAGAAACCAATATTTTTGCATGCAAAAAACACAAATGAGAAAACAAAAATATATAATTTAAAGTGAAGGGTTAGAATATAATTTATTGTGCATCAAATTAATCTTCTTAACTAGGAATTAAAGTAATTTCACATGCAAGAGAAAAGAAATAAAAAATGGAGAATGGTAGAAATCTTTTTTTATCCTTTTTTTTCGAGGGGGGAGGGCAGGGCAGTTGGAGTTAAGTGACTTTCCCAAGATCACACAGCTAGTAAGTGTTAAGTGTGAGGCCAGAATTGAACTCAGGTCCTCCCAACTCCAGGGCCAGTGCCCTATTCATTGTGCTACCTCGCAACCCCAAAAGGTAGAAATCATTAACAAATTTTTTACATATGAAATTGAAGCAATATTTTAGGTAACAGTGGAAATGTAAACAATAATTTCAGGCTTAAATAGACATTAAATAAAGATATATTAAATAACAAAGAAATGAAAAATCATAGAAATGATAATTACAGGAAAGAACTATGTTGGGAAGCCATACCAAACTTTATGATGTGCAACTAAAGTAGTCTTGAAGTGAGAAAAAGGAGAGAGAGAGAGAGAGATGAATTAAGAATATAGTTTTTAAAATTAGAAAATCACTAAATCACCAAAGAGCACAAGAGAAATTCAAATATAAATATATACACTTATATGCATATTTAGAAGAATTTTGCATTTAAAAAATCCAAAGATTAATCAGAAATGACTAATGAAATCCATATATTATTATCCCAAAACCATCTCCTCATAGTCATATAAAACACGGAGTGTAATACTGGATTAGAAAATAGTTCAGTTATGTGGATTTGTGAACTGGCTTCTTGGTCAGATATTTATTAATGAGTTGTAGAAGTAAGTCTCTAGTGTAGCAGCCCGGGAATCTCTGTTTGTCCCTACGTTCTTTAGCATATCTCTTGATGATTTGGACAAAGATTTAAGTGTCATCTTATCACATTTACACATCAAACTGGGAAAGATAGATAACTGAATGACATTTATGATTTGGAATTCTTAACAGTGAATTTTATCCAGCAAAATTAAATATAATAGGAATAAATGCAATATATACCAGACATAGGTGTTAGGAAGATCTGAGTTCATATCTGACCTCAAACTTGTACTAATTGTGTAACCTTCAGCAAATCATTTAACTTCCATCTGCTTCACTTTCTTCATTTGTAATTTAAGGACAATATTAGTTCCTATCTGCCAGGGTTATTGTGTGGACAAAATGAAATACAATTTGTAAATCATTGTGCAAACCTTAAAGTACTCTATAAATGCTAGTTTTGTTATTATTACTTGGATTCAAATTAAGTACTGTAAGATAAGGAAAACATAGCTAGAGTTTTTGTTTGTTTGATTTTAAAGCAAATTTCAAAGGGCATAAGAAGGAAAGCATAGACCTAAGGTCAAAAATACATACAAAATCTTATTATCTATAACTATAACACAACTTTTTTTTTTTGAGGGTCATACGTTGGCATTTATTATTTAAGTTGAAGAACACGAAGGAGGCGGGGGGAGGGGGGAGGGGGAGGGGAGAGGTGGGGGGAGGAAGGAGACAGGGAGCCGAGAGCCGCTTCATCTGCACCTGCTCCACACGGGGTTGATCCCGATTTCTGAGCCTTGGTCCAGGGCACACAAGGAAACACACGATAAGATGGGGTTCTGGGGGTACGGGTTGAGGAAAACACCGGGGAGGGGGGGTGGTCAGTTACACATCCATTCAGAGGTGGGGGCTGGGAATCTCCTAGAATCAGCAGCACCACTTCCTTTTAGGAACTGAAGTGTAGTGATAGGTTCCATCCCACATGTTTCTTATAAAACGTTCTTGTAGTTAGAGTCTCTGTGCTAAATAATTCTTTCATCGCTCCTATAACTTCTTGTACTTTGCTTGTAATTTCTTTGAACATGCATCCAACTTGTAAGCTGCCTGCTCAAGAGCTGCTACTTGCTCCTCAATTAAAGTGATCTGATCCAGAGAAGGCTAAAGTCCTGCATATTTCTGGTTTAAGTCCTTTCTATTTCTACTTATGTTTACGGCAATATCTTTCATCTCTAGATACTTCAAGCTAGTCAGTTTGTTCATATTTTCCAGAAGTTTATAATCTTCACTGGTGGTTGTCATCTCTCCCGTCAGTTACGTGGCCATTTTGGAGAACATGTCCTGGCACGGCCCCGTGATGTCAGCCTCAGCGGGCACTGTCTAGGCCTGGGAAGGGGGGAAGGAGAAAGGATGGAGTGAAGGATGAGGAAAGAGGAAGAAGGAGGGGAAGGGGGAGGGGACTAGGAAGGGGAGAAAAGGTGAACGGTGAGCAGTTGGAGAGGGAAATAAGGGCCATGACTCTTTTTTTATATTAGAAAACTAAGGTACAGAGTTTGGAAGTGACTTGCTCAGGGCAGCATGTGGGTAAGTAGAAGAGTTGCAGTTCACCATCGATTGCATTGACTCCAAGTTCAGTGTTCTTTCTAGTAGGTCAAATTTTAATTTTGCCTTTTTGATACAAGAGAATGATTTGTAAATCATAAAGAAAGTGGAATGAATTAAACTGAGGGAATTGTTATCTAAAATAAATGAAAAGAAGGAGAGAAAGTATCTGGTTATTTTTCCTATGCCTCACATTTTCAATATATGTGATACTGTAATAAAATAGAGTCCAAGTTCTGTCAGGTTGTGCCATGCTGAAAAGACTTGGAATAAGGTCCTATGGAGAGGCTTTACTGGTCTTCTGAGAGTACTTTGTTACAGAGATACTCATTACCAATCATTTGGTCATTTGGAGATGAATTCTTTGTCCATGAAACCTATGGATACAATATACAATACAAAGCAAAACAAAATATATGGAATTCCTTTCATTTTCTATACTGACATAGTGGAGTGACATCAAAAAAGGTTGAGAGTACTAAGATTAAGAGTTTTACACCAGTACTAAATTTAAGATCTTTTTCATTGACTGTTGAGTAGATACACTCAACTGTTGTTAGTCCTATCTATATTTGATGTTTATGATACCTGAGAGATGTATCATCTTTAATTATTCTGTTGTGCAGGCCATTGTGGATGATCAGATTCAAGTTATAGTGCACATTACAATGTAAATGACTGTCAAAATTCTTTAAACAATATGGTTCAAAATAAGAATACTCATGGTGTTAGAATCAAAATAAGATAGAAATTGAAATTCTCTGTCATCAACTGCTTTATAAATTAAGCATGAAGACAGCTTGGGTTTTTTGAATAAAAAAAAAAAGAACCTCAGAACTGATCAGACTGACATCTCTCACTAATCACTATTGTGATAAGCCAGGGGGTAAGTAATTTGTAGGACATTAAAGGACTCTGTAGACTAGAGAGGATATCTTAAATTTTTGAATCCCTGAATTCTTAGTCATCCCTACCTCCCAGAAATACATAGAAAATGAGACTAGAGACATTCATGTATTCATGGAAAATTGGGACATAGGTAGGTAAACAGTACAATTTAATTAATATGACCCTCTAGAAGTAAATAGCTCACTTGTGTGGGATTAATGAACTCTTCCAAGGGCACTGAGTGGAACCATGTTGCCTTCAAAGAACTCATTGACCTTACAAGGATGAACAATTTTCTATTAGAGAGTACCTCTTGCTCCAATCCTTAGAAACCATAGGAGATGGCCTCATGTTTATAAGATATCAAGTTATGAGAAATATTGGAATTGTTTTCCTGACTATGCAAACACACACATCAAATATGAATTTCCTGGGAGCTGACACTACGAAGAGGTAACATATAAAAGGCTTCAGGAATGGCGAAAATCATTTCTCCTTGTACTTTAAGATATGATGCATGGCAAATATATTTTCTGCTATTCAGTCTTCAAAGACAATGTGACTATTAGGCAGAACAATGAGAAATTAGCAGCTATATGCAAGTGCCTCTACTCTTTGCACAGCTGCTGGCTATTCTCCTGAGACATGGCGTGTCAATGTTTATTTTAAGACAGATATAGATACATTACCCTTGGAAAGTTGAAAATTGTCTATATATCTTTACCTAGTAGAACAGAAGCTACTTGAGGGCAGAGATGTGTGTGTGTGTGTGTGTGTGTGTGTGTGTGTGTGTGTGTGTGCGCGTATGCCCCTAGAACCTACATAGTACCTTGTACATTTTAGGCAGTTAATCAAAGTTGTTGAGTCGTGTCTCAGTAGCTTTCACCAATTTCCTGTAGTTTTACAGTCCAGGTATAAACACAACTAACCAAATCCCCTTTACACATAATATTTCTTCATATAATCAGAGACACCTATAACATTCAATCTCCCTCATCTACCTCACCCAAGTTTTCTCTCCTCCATATCAAACGTCACAAATTTCTTAAGTCAGACCCCATATGGAATGATTGCAAGACCCTTAACTAGACTGATCACCTTTTTTCTAGACCTTCTCTATTTTATTAATATCCTGCTTAAAATGAGTTACCCAGAAATGAACTCAAAATGTGGTCTGATCAGAACAGAATACAGTGGGGCATTTATGTATCTCATTCGAAATAGTATGCCTTTCTTGATATAATAATACATGTTAGCTTTCTTAACTGTCAAATCACATTGTTGACCCACATTGAGCTTGCAGTCCAATCAAACCATCACATCTTCTCTAGGAAAAAAAAATTATATAGTGAGGTCCTTCTAATATTATGATTTTTAAATGGGTCTTTTAAATGAAGCATAAGACATTACATATAGCCCTATTAAATAATATATTTTTGTCTTTGACCCATGGTTTTAGTTGGTTGAGATATTTTTGAATCCTGACTCTCCTATAGCATGTAATAAATGTTTGTAGAATGAATGGAATGAATTCTATGTTCTCATTCCTTTTAATTATATTGCTCATTTTGAATGTTTAAATGTCTTTCACATATGTATTCCCATCATAGATCCCATTGTGCAAAATCTCAGCAATATCTATAAGGTCAAGTATGCCCCCTTATGTTTGGAATTCTTATTCATTTTGTTATCCATTCTTTGTGTATGTATTAATAGACATATGAGGCCACAGGTTGTATTATGGTATGTATACAAGTGTGTATGTATGTATACACATATTGAATATATGTATATGTATATATATATGTGTGTGTGTGTGTGTGTATGTATATGTGTGTATTGTGATGGTACACACATAATGGCTATACATAAGTACATATGCTACTGTACACACTATATATAGTAAATAATATCTTTATTATGATATATTTATGTATAATGTGCATATAGGCATATATTGTGTGTACATATATATTATATAAAGTGTATGCATTTAAATGAATGAGCACATAAATTGCACGAACATACATTGCATTAATCCTCTCCCTCTGAAATTGCCTTCCATTAAAACTATATGTGTGTGGGAGTGTATATATATATATATATATATATATATATATATATATGTACAGTCTTCCATTTCAATTTAAAACATTTTTATAAGTTTGAAAGACTCTAGTCAAAGCCATTATTACCAGACTGTGTTAGAAACACTCCATTCATGGCCAGGAGTCTATCATTACAATATTTTAACTATGGTCCACAAATCTAAGTCTATTTCCTAAACATTTAATATTATATCTCTTATTGTAAAATTGGCTAAATATGATGTGCTGTAATTCTGCACTTGTATTTATACTGTCATGAAATGTTGTATATTTCAAATGAATTCATTTTTGTGAAAGTAACAGCGATATAAAATGTCTCAAACTTAAAAGTTATTTCTTTTATTAAATGTCTTTGACTTACGGTCTTCCATTATAATTTTGTCAATCTTTTTTTATTCTTCAGTAATTATACCTCTATTATGCCAGGGGAAAAAAGAAAAGTGTATATGAGCACATACTGTTTTAGTAGCAGCTTTTTATTAAGTGTTTGCTGTGTGCCAGGCATTGTGCTAAGTGCTGAGGACATAACAATACATTTAAACAGACATATGCAAATACATGTGTGTATATCACATACACACACATGTATACACCCAGATATAAACAGGCCTATTTTGTGAATACCTATGTATATATCTATGGCTATCTATCTATCTATCTATCTATCTATCTATCTATCTGTCTGTCTGTCTATCTATCTACTTATCTTTCTTTCTTTCTATGAAGGAGAGAGATTTGTTTATTTGAATCCCCAGCACTCATCACATACACATAGATATTAATTTTAATCATGCCTACTTCCCTAAAGGATTTTATGTTCTAAAGCAGAAGATAACAGGTAAATGACTATATACACACACCTACATCCATATGTGTGCACATATATGTATACACATAAGAATATGTATGCACATGTATGTGTGTACATGCATATATGAATGGATGTGTGTGTGTACAGATATATATATATATATATATACACACTCCCACACACATATAGTTTAAATGGAAGGCAATTTCAGAGGGAGAGGATTAAGAGGAATGGGACCATGTCTCTTTTAGTAAATGGAATTTATGTTGTATTTCAGAGGAAGGCAGAAAAGTTAAATGTTGTGGAGTGAGGAAAGAAAGCATTTCAGGCTTGGAGAAAGGCCTCTGTAAATGCATAGGGGCAGTAGATAGAGTGGTTTGTTTAAGGAACAGCAAGTAGGGCTATGTAGTTTGACTGTACTTCATCAATGGGTAAAGTATAAGAAAACCAGAAAGGTTGGAAGTGGTTATGTTGAAAAGGGCTATAAATGGCAAGCATGATTTTCCTTTTTATTCTTGGATGGAATAGGGAGCCAATGTAGTTTATTAAAATAGGAGTAAGAGAGGGAGTGTCATTGTTTGAAATGTTCTTTATAAAAAATCACATTGGCACAGAGTTCATGCAAAGGTGCTTCTGATGAGTGTCAGCTTTTAACAGTCTGTGACAATTTATTCACTGTCTGAAAAAAATGATCCACTTCAGAAATACAGTTTGGGGGAAGTAGATCAAAAAGTTTCAGAATGGTGGATGTAGGCTTCGTATAAAAAAGAAAAATACAAATAATGTTTTCCAAAAATGGAGGGGACTAATGTGAAAGATAGATTATTTCTCCATTCTAAAAGTCTTTGAGCAAAAGTTAGATGACCATTGGTTGAGGTTATTATAGAAGGGATTACTGCTCAGATATGAATTGGATGAGATATTCTTTAAGGTCACTGCTAGCCTTGATACTTGTGATTCTGATTCTAAGTCAGACTGTTCTCAG
>CM053580.1:450956281-450978484 GCA_028627135.1 Pseudochirops cupreus
GAGGTGGGTGCAAAACCTCTGCCTTTCACTTTTCTGCTCTGGAGGCCTTCTGGCCAGACTGCTTATCTCCCCCTTTCACAATTCCCATTCACAGCTGCTGCTAATCCACTAACCTGAAGCTCCTCAGCTCCTCCCGTCCAGCCACCCCTGGGGCACAGCCCCGGCTTCAGGCCAGGCTGGTTTCAGTTCACAGTGCTGATATGGTTCCTCATAGCCGAGCTGGCTTCAGTGGGAAGTATCTTTGTGTGCGTTTTGGAGTTCTAGGGTTGGTTTAGGGTCCTATTTTATGGGTATTTTGGGGTGGCTATATGAGAGCTGCGATATGTTGCCGCTGCTACGCCACCATCTTGGCTCCGCCCCTCTAGGTGTAATTTAAAACAAATTAACCCATATGCTTCTAATTCTTCTTCCCTTGAATTGTCAAAGAATAATATTGGTTTTAACGGATTTTTCATGTCCTAGAAGCTTTTGTCATTTCAATAACTTTTGAAGCCAAGTCATTTTAATAACTTTTTCTCCCTTTCAAGACCCAAAGACTAATCTTTGGCCAAAGAATTTTAAAACAATACTAAACTGCTGAATAGAAGGATAGTCTCTCTTGCGGTCTTCATGCCTACTCTTCTTTCTGGTTTAGTTTGCTCCTATGTATTGTATTTATTTTCCTGTCTGTATGATAAAATAGCCGTGATTTTCCATAGGTACCAGTATATAAGACTTCCTTAGTACAGTTCCCCAACTCCTTCCCAAACAGAACTGCAATTAAGATAATAGAAACAGATAACTTTCCATAATGTGCTGTCTTTCAGGATGGCACTGTTAAGAGTGTTCTAATTCAGTTCCTGATGAACTGTTTGAAAAGAGTTTTGTGTTTAAAAAAAATATTATCTAAAGTATAAATTATTTAGAAAACTTTTTTTTATCCTTTTTTTAGCTGTGTAAAACAGCATTAGTAAAAAAGGAAATGTCATGGTAAATTTCTGTTACTCCATTATTCATATTCAATGAAAATCAGGCATATACTATGAAAGGAAGGGTTGTCCAATGCTTCCAAAGCTTATCTTCAAAGAACCTCTGTTGGTCTATTTGTTAAATCCCTGTTTATCTTAAACTAATGTATGCTTCTGCGGGTAAAAAAAAAAAGAGCATAAAGAAGAAAAAAGAGAAAAAAAATTTTTAAAAGCAACCTTGCTTTGGATTATGAGTTGAGCAGCAGTAGATAGGTCTCTATTAAACTTCCCTTGGCCCTCCACCTCTATAAGAAAAATGATCTCTGACCCTACATCTGCTTGACATTGACAACCTTGAGTTGTCCCAGAGATATTTTTAAAGACTCTAAAGAAGATAACATTCCATTCTAATACATTTATTAAATTTAAAAGGTTATTTTATTCACATATAAAATAGACTTCAAATGATTAAATATGAATGAGTAATAGCATAACAGGAACTTTTCTCATGACTATTCTATCTAAAAGATGATAAGCATGAGAAAACAAATTGTTATGACTGTAAAAACAACAACAGTGCAAATATCATCCCAGAAGTTCAACTCATTGTACATACAATGGTAAGGGAAGAGCAGGGTAGCAACCAAGTAAGCCAATGTCAACTAGTGTGACACAAAGTGATGATTCTGTGTGTCCTGAGACATATTTCAATGACTAGAATTACACATCTGAAGTTCACTGGGCTTTATATAATAACATGACAAATTATCATGTAACAGATATAAATCTCAACATATTCTAGAGAATTCAACAGATAGACTATACCTGAACCACAATGTCAACGCAACAGAACTGGTGCACATAGTCACACTGTGTCCATTTAAATTTATAACATGGGTCCATTTAAATTTTAAAAAAAGAATTTGTTTTGTTTTTTTTTATTTCAATAGATATTGTCATACCATATTCTCATAGTCTCCAAACTCCATGGAAGGAAAAAAAATGAACTAAAGTGACATAACAGAGAACATTAAAACCTAGGGGAAACAGACAAGGTGGTAAGTGCCTATTGTTGTATCTGCTATTGGACTTGTCCTGAAAATTCTTTGAGTCAATGTGTAAAAGATGAGCTTACATGACGATACCCAATGCTGTTCTTCAAAAACAAAAATCATTTTAGGCACATGGCCAGGAGGAAACTGGACTCTGAAAAAAAAAAAAGAAAGAAAGAAAGCCAGATACAGACTTATCCTGAGAAGTGTCTGAGGAGTGTTTTAACTCTATTGCAAAGAAAAATTTGGATTAGGTAATTATAAAAAACAATAACTCATTTTTATAGCTTTAAGGTTTACAAAGTACTTTACTTGTATTAATTCATTGAATCAAATCTCAGAAGCATTATGGTTCCTTGTCCTTGAGAAGTTCATTATTCAGTGGTAGTGGAGGAATGGGAGGGATGAAACATACATATAAATATCTGAAAGTTTTTAAAAAAATTAAGCACATGGGAAAGGTCAGGTGGAGTGTACTTGAGGAAGGAAGGAAAACTTCTGGCTGGGAGAATCAAAGACTTTATGAACGAGGTAGAACCTGAGTTGGAGTTTGAAATAATAAATAATATCAAGCAATACAGATTTATTGCATTTAATAATGCTCTGTTAATTTGGGGCTAGGAGGTGGAAGTAGATTTTATTCTAAGCATTGGAGATGTGAACAAAACATGAAGGAAAATAACAGAATGAAGTTGAGGAATGGGCAATAATCCAGTTTAGCTGCATCAGATAGCATTTTAAGAATAGTATCTAAAATCGGACTGGATAATTAGAAAATGTACAGTGGTACCATATTCAAATACTGGAATGACACAATCTTAGGATTGGAAGAATCCTTCAAGGCTATCTAGTAAAACTCATGTTTAAAACATAAACGTCCTCTATAAAGGTGTCAAACTCATAGCCACATGCTGTTCACAAAGCTCCCCAAAATGGTCGGTACTAGATTAAAAGGAAATTAGGAAATATACAGCAAAATTAATATAAGTGTAATACAACCTATAAAATGTTAGCTTGTGTCTTTTGTTTTTTTTTTTTTGAGTTGATATGTAATCCACAGGGAGGTATTTATAATTGTTTGAGACATTGCATGACTTTCCCTCAAATGGTAATCCTGGCTCTATTTGAAGACCCCCAAATATGGTATCCCAAAAAGTCTTAGCACCGTTTTAACCTCTAATACAAACAAGGACAAAAGACTAAGATAATTTATTAAACCCCTCCATATATGTTGTCATTATTACAGTAATCATAGCTTGGGATTTCATTTGAGAAAAAGTTTCTCAGTCTACCTAAAACCAATTATATTGTTCAAATCAGGACACTTCTATTGTGATCAAATCAACTCTTGAACTTCTTTGTTCAAACAAAAACCTTATCTAAATATTGGTTGTAGTTGGTTGAAATTACTCAGTAGGATGAATTTTTAGGCCATGATAGATCAGCATTGAAGGCCATTTCATGCTGGATAGTGCCTATAATTTAAATGTTAACATTCAAAACCAAGCTAAGGCTATTATATTAACCTGTAGGTAATCTTGAACCACTGATGGCTTTTCGAAAGGGGTGCAATAAGTTCAGACCTATGCCTTAGAAAGGTTACTTTGGCACCTACATGAAGGATGGAGAGAAACAAGAGGCAGAGAGACCATGTTGGAAGACTAATAAAACAGTTAATATGATAAGGGATTGCCTGAACATTAAATTAGATAGAGCATAAAATTATATGATGTATAGGTAGAAGACATTTAAAATCATCTAAACTAGGAAACTGAACTCTAGCAAGTTTAGATGACACACACAGACATTATGTGAGAGAAAGGGAATTTGAGCTTATGTTCTCTAACTCCAAATCTAGCATTCTTTCTCTGACTTTCTTATGTACATGAACTAAAAACAAAAAAACAAAAAAACCAGGACAAAGGACATTCTAAAGTTCTGGCCAACTTATTTATAAATTGGATGATGATCTGACAATCAGAGGACTAATACAGGGGTTTCATTTGTTTAAGAGGCCTATGTAATTAGATTTCCTAAAATGTGTATTAGCTTTTTGTTTTCTGGTTTGTGTCATATAGTTAGGGAACAACTTTTTTTTTCTTTTTTAATGTTGAAGACAATAAGACACAGAGTTCTATAAGCATTGATCACACCAATTTTCTAATAGAAAACAAATATTTTGCTAAGGTTTTACTATTATAGAAGCATAACAATAACTGAAATTTACATATATTTGTAGAATACTTTAAAGTTTGCAAAGCATTTGATGTAAATTATTTTATTTGATTCCACAACAATTCTTTGCAGTCAGTACTAGAGATATAATTATCAGCAATTCTCTCTGTCTCTCTCTCTCTCTCTCTCTCTCTCACTCACTCTGTCTTTCTCATCTTTGCTGATCCCCTTATTTAAAATAGTAACAACAATTAATAATGATAATAAAATATAAACATACATTTACACATAAATATTTAGACAAAGTTATTATGTATAACATGTCATATAATCATACAATATTTATATAATATATTACCATAATTTATAAATTTTGGTATAAATACACAATATATATTACATAATCCATAAAAGCTAATAATAACTTAGCACTTTAAGGTTTGCAAAGTATTTTACAAATAATTTTTTCTTGACTACAAGTCTTGGAGGTAGGTGCTATTATTATCCCCACTGGAGGAAACTGAGACAGACAAACTTTAAGTGACTTGCCCAAAGAAACACAGCTATTAAATGTCTGAGGGAACATTTGAACTCACATCTTTATGACTTTACCTATTATGCTAACTATCTGACTCTAAATGATTCAGGAAAAAAGAAGCTAGAACTGAGTATGTATACAAAATTATTTGGTAAGATCATTTGTCTAGACCTGGAATTTGTAGCTACAATTACTACGACTACTACTACTACTACTACTTTCTTCTTTGTATTATCATCTAATACTCTTTCACACTTCCTTTGAATACAGTCTTTATAATTATCTGTTTGCCTGTTGCATCCCTTCTTCCAATGCCCCTAAGTAGAATTTAAGTGAGGTGCTTTGCATTTTGTTTTTTTGTTTTTAATTACCAGCATGTATTCTAACATATTAGACACTTAGTGAACATAGTATGAACTTAATAGTTCCAGGAACATAGTGGGAACTTAAAAATGTTGGTGCGACTGAGTGGATTCTAAAGCTCAGAGAATTTAAAATACTGGAACCTGGTCTCACATGCAGCAAGAATCAGGGATAGGATGTGATCCCAGATCTTCCTGTTGGCAAGATCACTATACCATGTGACTTCTCTGACAGTATTAAATTTCAAGTTTTTGTATCTCTTAGAATTGTAAACATGAAAATAAATAACCTCTCCTGTCAGAAGCTGGGTCTATGCACAAGCCATAGAAGATTTAATCTTGCAGTGAATCTAAGCAATGTAGATAGCCAATCCTGATAATTCATACCAAGAATATTTCCTGGGCTATTTTCTGTGCCCTATTCCCCATATGAGGCTCTATAAGATCCTGTAGGATTGTAGTTTGTGATGGTCCATCTCAGTAAGACATATGCCAAAATTGGCTTATGGCATGAATATTGGTTGGTGGCTGCCAAACTCTAATTCTTCTTTTCTGACCACTTCCTTCCTTGGCTCTGCAGATCCACCTGGGGCTCTGGTACTAAGCCAACCTTCTGCTGAATTCCATTGTCTTCCTTGCTGACTTTTTTTTTTTAAGTTGGGAAAGAATTTGCCTTCTAAACACTGTGCCATGAGTCATTAATTCCTAAACAAATTCAGATCTAAGCAGCTTACACAAGTGTCTGTGTCACTCTATACAAGATAAATATGAATTCTATTTGCCCTTAAATATCTTTCACATATGGTTACTATAAGATAGAGATGAGCAGCAGAGAGAAAATGTAGTATTAGGGTAAAGGGTTGGGCAAGAGGCTATTACTAGGAAGTAAGGAGCCTGAATTAGGATTTAAATTCATAGAATTCACTTTTACTGAGAAAAAGAGACAATGCAAGTCACACCTTCCACTTAATTTGTTATTGTCCTAAGTTCTAAGAGATTGCTTTTTAACAAAGATTCTTAAAAGACCACTAAAATATTTGACAAATAGTTTTCATGCATTTAGAAGAATGTTGAGAGTAATCTCCACTCCCCCAAATCTGCCACATCTTAGAAGCCTATGGCAACCATGGAGGCTAGGTGGTGCAATGAATAGAGCCCTGGTCCTGAAATCAAGAAGATCTGAGTTAAAATATGGGCTCAGGAACTTGCTAGCTATGGAAAAGTCACTTAACCTGTATTTACCTCAGTTCCTCATCTCTAAAATGGGGACACACAGGAGAAGTAAATGACAAATCTTTCCAGTAGCTTTGCCAAGAAAACCCTACGGTAAAATCCATGGGCTCTCATACAGTCAGAGAAGACTAAACAACAACAATAGACTATTTTATACCATTTATGTATGTTTAAACTTCTCAGAAATTGAATTGCATGTTTTCACATAAATTATTTTATCCTTAAAATTACCCTGAGAAATAAATAAGATAGATATTATTTCTACTTGGGATACTGAGAATTAGAGAATTGAAATAATTTGATTATGGTTACCTGCTCACCATAAGAAGGCAGGTCTCTTCCTATTCCTGCTTCAATTATTATGAAAACCATATCTCTGTCACACAGAAGAGGTTTCAAGTTCTTTGGATCCCACCTTGGACAATTTGACATCAAGTTTCTTTATGATGTATCTTTTGAAAGCCATCACAGAATGAGCAGGTACACAGTGAAAAAACACTAGATTTGGAATAAGAAGACCTGACTTTAAAACTTGATTTTGCTAATTGCATGACCTTGGAGAAGCTCATGTTATTCACCTTCAGTTCCTTATATAAATATATAAATACCAGTTTAGTACATACTCTCAGAATATGGAAAATAAGTTCCCTCAAGATACAGCAAGAACAAAAGAAAAGCTTTTACCCTAAGAAATTCCCTTTGGAGGCCTTTTGGCAACACATGGACATGAGTGCCCTCAGATAAGAAGACATGGAAGGGTGCGGACCTGTATTGGCAGAAGCCCTGGATGAATGTATTCCTCAAAGGATCAATTTGACAACAGTGAGTAGGACAGAGCAGGAGGAGAATAAAGAGACAGAGAGGCAGATTTTGTGCCTATGTCAGGAAAAACTTCTTAACAATGAGAATTTTTCAAATGCCTCAGGAGGTAGTGAGCTTTCTGAACCTTATCCCCCTCTGGAGGTTTTCAAGCAAAAGTTGATGACTTGCAGAGTAAATGGTAAGGAACATTCTTCATCAGGTCTCTGGTGAACTCTGAGGTAGGCCTTTGAAATCCTTTCTGACTTTGAGATTCTGGGTTTCTGTGAATTCATGTGGATGACCATCAAGCCTGCTAGTCCTCTTTATTGCAGAGAAGCCAAGGGTTGTAATTCCTGCAGAGCTTCAGGACAGTAGGTACACTTCAGATCTGGGCTTTGCTGCTTCCTGCGCTGTGAAAGGTAATTGAATAGAAGCCAGTACAAGTACAATTGAATATGTAGGCCAGAGGCACTAAGTTGCAGTCTCAAAGAGGTCACACTGAAATGAATTTTTTAAAAGGACTATAAAATTGCATCTAAGATAGATGGGGAACAAAAGCAATATTTAAATGAAATTGTTATGGATATAAGTCACTTGCCAGGCATTATAACTATTTCCAACATAAAATATGTTTTCACTTCATATATAAAACATTGTTATTATTCACATCTTATGACATGTTAACATATTAAAACTTAAATGTTTAATGCATATATTAAAATTTTGTGTCATCATTAACCCAGCTGATGAATTCTCTTTGAAAAAAATAATGGAAAAGATATGTCAAGATAGATAATTTTTACAATTAGAATGAAAATATGTAACTTAAAGTGTGGTAAGATAAAAATGTCTAATTCAAAGTTCCACAGCCCTTTCCTTGCTCATGGGAATCCTCCTGTCATTTGTTTTCCTATTAAATGACATTTCAAATACTTTATTATAAACATAAATCACATCTCCTTTCGAGAAGGCGAACGACAAACCAAATTTGAGATCTGACTTGCATTTCTATGCCCTACCCAAGACTAAATAGATGAGCAGTTGCTTTATAGTTTGCATTTGAAGGATAAGCAAAGAGATACAGCAGATTATGGAAACCACATCACTGGAAATTGACATCTGTCCTTACAATTCATAAGCTTTATGCTCAGTCACATCACCTTAGAAGACAACCATTCTGCACATCTTGCTTCACCTATTCCAGAGAAAAGAAAAATTCTCATGTCCATTTTTGTTTCCTTCTTTTTCTCTTTCTTTCTTTCTTTCTTTCTTTCTTTCTTTCTTTCTTTCTCTCTCTTCCCCCCCCCCCTCTCTCTCTCTCTCTCTCTCTCTCTCTCTTTCTTTCTTTCCTTCTTGACAAAGATATAACAACAGTCTAACTTTGGTTGAATATCTGTAAGGTTTTTTTTTTTCTTTCCTCATAATAAAGTTAACAGAGAATGAATCAGTGGAGAACATACAAACACCGGATTTACAAATGACCTCTGCTTACTAAAAGATGCCCCCTTTAAGAGGTCCTACCTTGAAGATTACTGGGAAGAGTGGGAGATAAAGTAAAGGATGTAGATAATGACTGGATTCATACACAGGATTGGGAAGAAACAGTGAAAATCCTGACCATTTAGGGGAGGCAAGATTCTAAGGAGAGCCAGTCTGCCTGTGTGTCGCCCCAGAACAAGCATCAAGTATGTAATGAAGGCATTGACTTAGGGCACAGTATTCAGGGAAGCACAACAAGGGACACTTGTTATAAATGCACCTACTTTTAATGCCAGAAAATTCCATTCTCCATGGCATGTATGTATTTATTTTGTGATAAGTCACTGTATTTGTTACAGTGAATGTTCAAAGCCTCCAGTGGATAGTAACACACAGGAAGTAAAATTTTCAAATGCAGTGGGGCAGAATGTTCAAACCTTGCCTAGGGCACAGGCATGCCTCATCTAAACTTTGGGGTTGGCTCTGGCATTGTTTCCTCCCCTAGATTTCCCCCCTCCATTGACAGAGAATTTTCACCTCATTGTGTTCCATTAACTGAAATTCCATCAATTAGTGATTTATTTTGACAATAATAATCAAGCTAAAAATATACATCTAACACATTTGAGGAGTTAGCAGAAATCTGTACTGTAATATGTATTTTAAAAACCAGTTACTCTAGGATTTTTAACTGGAATCAATTACATGAAGGAAGTGAGATTTTTAAATGAGAGGAGCTAGGCAATTTTGGGACATGGAATGCTGTGGGCAGGTCAGTTCTTGGTAGAGGCATATATTGAAAGATCTTGATGACACTGGGGATTATGGAGAAAAGGAAGCCAAGAGGTTAAAGAATGATATGACTGTCTGTGTAACAGATCACTTAGCAGCAACCTAGATTACAAATTTTACATTGATGAAAATAGAAAGTATAATTTAAAATTCATAGTATCCATAGCTATACACATATATCTTAGGATCATAGATTTAGAGGTAGAAGGAACCTCAAGAGGAATTTAGCCCCTTCAGAACAGGAAAAGTTAGAGTGACTATCCTGAAGTTCAATGATTAGTAATAAACTGTTAATTTACACTAAGTAAAGAAGGATTTAGATTTAAGCCTTCTGCTGCTAAATCAAATATTTCTTCCTTTTTAAAGATTTTTTTAAAAAATTTTATGAACTTAATAATTATCATCAAGCATGGCCATTTCCCTCAGATTCCTAAATTTCCCAAATTCATTAAATCACATGACCTACTCCTTCTCTCTACCTCAGCTATGCATAGGGATGGTCACACACTGGATCTCAGCATTAACCACAAATATTCTATACTCTTATTTAGAAATTCTGACGTTCTATTGAATTTTAACATACTATAATTTTTCATCTCCCTGTTACTCACCCTTACTTAACCTATTCTATGCCCTCATCTAGACATCTAATTCTTCTACCCTTAGTACTTTCTTAGGTCATTGATCTGGCTTCATTTTCCTTCCTTTGCTATACTTAGCTATTTCAAGTATACTCTGTCCTGTTCTTTATTGTCAGTTGCCTCAATATATTATCTTGTCTGTGTTCATTTCACGGCAAAATACAGCCCTAGATCAGGATGAGGAACCTGTGACTTCAAGGTCATATGTGACCCTATAGGTCCCCAAGTGTGGTCCTTTGATGCAATCCAAACTTCACAGAACAAATCCGCTTAATGAAACATTTGTTTGGTAGAACTTGAACTCAGTCAAAAGGTCACACTCAAGGACTAAGAAGGCCACATGTGGCCTGGAGGTGAGAGGTTCCCCACTCCTACCCTAGATTATTCTCACCATCACTCTTCTCTACTCCCACAAACATGCTAGAGGAGGAAGTCACTCAACTCTGCTGACTGGGTACATTGTAAATTAATGCTAGCCACCTTCAGCTGAGCTCTCACTATAGGAAGGTAATCATTTTATTCATCCTTAATTTCCCAACTTTTTTTCCATATAAATTATACCAATTCTTTTAATCTATTTTTATTTTTTATTGAAAACTTAAACATAAAATAAGAAAAGAAAAACAAAACCATGTCACGTGTACAGCAGAACATAGGAGAGGATTCAGAATATATAGCAATAACTTGTCATTTCAAGAAAGTCTATATATTAAATGCTGTACATTATGTTGAATGCTGTCCATCTTTGTTTCCTTATAGGTTTTCTTTTGTTCTCTGCTGTACACTTTTCACTTTGTTCTTTTCTTCCCCTTCCATCACTCTCCCTATCACCCCAAGACTATAATTGAGCATGGATATATTGATATATACATATACATATATATATACATACATATATATATATATATATACATGCAAATATAAACATATACTCTCCCTAAGAGATTCTACTCCTAATCTTGTTTTTATGTTTGTGCATATCACTTTTTTTCTTATTTATCCTAACTCCTCTACTTTACTTTTACTTCCTACCTTGCTCTCCTATTACTTAACCTACCCCGATTCCAGCAATCCCCTCCCTTGTCCTCCCATTCCTCTAAATCTAAGCATTCTTCTATAACCTCCTTTTAACCTATTCCCTTACCCTCCCCTCTAAAGATCCCTCCTTTATCCTCTCTCCCCCATCCCCTTAGAGTTTTCTTTTTAAATTTAGAAGACTTTTATATCCTTCTAGATGTATGTGTATATTCCTTTCCTAAACCCATTCACGATGAAAGTAGGTTTCCAGAACTACCAACCCCTCTGACCCCCAACGACTTCCTCTGTATTGGTTTTTCCTCTTGTACCTCATTTGTATAAGATACTCTTTGTATATTCTCTGTACTCCTGTGTAAGTACTCTTTTAGCTGTTCTTGAACGGTTTTATTTTTTAAAGTCATATACTCAGGTCTATTCCAATCTTTCTTATAAGTAACATAATTACTACTAACAATCTTAGACATAGGTTTTACTTTTTCCGTACAGAATAGGTAAACATTCTACCCTTATGTAATCCCTTGTAATTGATCATTGGTATGTACCTTATATTTCTCTTGGCTCTCGTATGTCAAATCTTCTACCGAGTTAGAGGGTTGTTTCTTTGTTGATACTGTTGTTGTTTGTTTGTTTCTTTTTGTTTTGTTGTTTGAAAGTCTAACAGTTGATTAAATGCCTATTTTTTTTTCCACTCAAAATTACGCTTAGCTTTTTTTGGCCAGGGGCCCTGTTCTTTTGCTCTATAGTGTTTAGGTACCTACAATCTTTTGGTGTTTTCAATGCTAGGTCTTGTGTGATTCTAATTGTAGTATCATCATATGTAAATTGTGTTTGTTTTTTTCTTGTTGCTCATAATATTTTGTCTTTGATCTGGAGGTTTTGGGAGTTGACTATAATATTCCTATGAGTTTTCCTTTGTAGGATCTCTTTCAGGTGGTGATTGGTGGATTTTTTTTTTCCTATTTCTACTTTCACCTTTTGTTTTAATGCTTCAGAACAATTTTCTTTAATTATTTCTTGTATTTTTCTATAAAGATTCTTTTTTTGATCAGAACTTTTAGGTAGTCCAATTATTCTTATCTTTTCTCTTCTGGATCTGTTCTCCAGATCTGTTGTTTTTCTAATGACATTTCACATTCTCTTGATTTTTTTCATCCTTTATACATATAAATATAAGTATATATATGAATATATACACATATATAGATAAATATATCTATATGGCACAAACATTTCAGCTATTCCATAATCGTAAGACACTCACTTGGTTTCTATTTCTCTGTTTTCTCTGTTACGATGGCAAAAATAGTACTGGTATAAATATTTCTATACAGACATGTACATATGCATATACATATACATATATATATACATACACACAAATCTACACATACATACATATATGTGTAACTGTATTTCCTTCTGTCTTTGATCTCTTTATGATATTTGAACCAATTCAGAGATCTACCAGCAGTACATGGATGCATCTCTCTTAACACAACTCTCCTCAATTTGTCTCTTCATCTACTTAAAAGGGTTAATGAAAGTGCTCAGTATAACATAAAGAACATTGGGCTTAGAGTAAAAAAGCTTGGATTTTGATTTGGCTTGAAAGGAAGAGAGAGATTTCAGGTGGTAATATGCCAGGGAAGAAGATGCAAAGTAGGATAATTGAGGCCAAACCACAACCCTAGACCTCCATGAAGTCTCCCCTAATTCCCCCTCTATCTAAATAACTTCCACTCCCATGCTTGTTTCCACATAGTTGGAAGTTTTCTTCTCAAATTTGTAACATTTTATTTTTTCCTTTACACTTATCAAAATGTGAGATATCATGGTTGTAGATGCCCAATGATGTTTTATGACTGTTTAAAAAATATGTATTCCTAATGCTTAGCAAAATAATTAGCACAGAGTACAAGTTCATTCATTCCTGCTTATTAACTGATTGATATTTTCTCATCAGCCTTAAAAATCTTCTGTCATAGACTAAAGAAATGAAGTTGGTGAGATGATACAAGGGAACGTGACTGATAATGAACATCTAGTGGTCAAAGGACAGTACTACTGATATTCATAAGAAACAATGAAAAATATTTCATGAAAGACTTTCCTGTAATTTCCTATTCATTCTTCTCACATGTCCAATACATAGCACATTTCCTTACCCATAATAGTTAATAAGTCTGTGTAAAATTAAATTGAATTCTTCAAGGACAAAAATAATCATTTATTAAGTTTCTACAATTTGCCAGGCACTGTGCTAAACACTTTCCAAATATCATTTCATTTAAGGATCACAACAATACTGTTAGATAAGGGCTATTATTGTCACCATTTTCAGTTGTGGAAAATGATGTAAAGAATAAGTGACTTGCTCAGAGTTATACAGCTAATAAGTTTCTGAGGCCAGATTTGAATTCAGGTCTTCTTAGTGTCAGGATCAGAATTCTGGCAACTGCGCCCCTTACCTGACTCATTGAAAAATATAGTAGTCAGATATTCACAAGCATCTCTCAAAACAATTTACTTAGAAGCATTCCCAAAATATGTTGGTTCTAATCAGGTATATCAGTTGGTTAAAGATTTAATTTCTGTGTATCTAATATGACTTTACTATCTTGCATTAACACACAGTGTACCAAATGGACTATTTGTGCCTGACCTGTGATAGAACATCCAGAACTCATATTGGTTTGATCAGTCACAGTCAAGCGTACTGTAACTTGATTCTAACATAGTGACATCATTTTGGTCCTCTTTGAGAAAGGACAGTGGCCATCACTACCATCCATTACTCTAAGCAGTCATTCTGCAAATTTGTGGTGTGGAACTAGGGAACCTGGGGAATAGAATGGGGATGGATATGTTCAAATCCATGAGAGCCTTGGAGAAAAGCAATTAAAGATGGTGAGATACTTTCTCCCCCCATATGAAAGACAGCACACAGCGTCCCTGGAGAAGAATGATTTGTAAAATGCTATAAAACATTTTGAGCCAGTGAGATATTATGAAAAGTTCTTCTGGAGTTTGTATCCTAGTCACAAGCCTGGCATTCTTAGAGAACTGAAACCAGGGAGGAAAGTTAAATCAAACCAAACATTAGGGTTTAGTCTGAGAATCTGAGTGTTTACTTTAAACTCACCAATATAGCTAGGTTGATGTTTATTTTCACAGAAATGTTTGCTCAGTTAATGCATTCCTAATCAAATAATGTGCATTCGGTGATGGAAACTTCAAATAAAGTCCTGCATGCTATCAAAAAAGTAAATAATTTAAATAGGATTATAATACTCTACTTCCTGGGAGACCTTACAAAGACTTTTATAAGGGTACAAGGTATTGAGAACTGGATCTGCTACATTTCCAAGGAAAGTGTATTTATTCATTCTACTCCCCCCTCTCAATTTCTGCCAAGTAAGATGTCTATGCTTGACTTTAAAAATTCAGTCATGCTCCCTTTACTCTATTGGCTATTTCATCTACGTTTAAAACAAATAAGGGCTATATATATAGTTATAGCTAGGTATCATTATAGTTATGGTTATGTAGTTATAGTTATTATATGTAACACACATGTATGTGTGTATATATGTGTGTGTTTATGTATATGTGCATTTCTCCATTAATCCAGAAAATTTATAGCTTGATTTTTCTGCTTATTTATCTGTATATCTGTGTAGATGTGTTTCTGTTTGTCTATCTCTTTCAATCTGGGAATTTAATGTTTGGATACACAAGCATGGATATGTGCACACATATAAAGCACATACATAGTATAGCACAAGTGATATAGCTATACATGATATATGACTTGCATATATGTATATGGATGAGATGTATGATATAAACGTGTAGGTTCACTCATTCTCTATGCATTCATATATGTATACATACAAATATAGTCATAGTCTATATATTTGTATATACTTATATGTTTGAGATATGTGGAATATGCATATGTATTGTGCTGTGCACATATCTATTTTGTATTATATAGGCTTATAGAGTGTATATGATATGAATGCATTGATTACATTCCTGTATATTGTGTGTGTGTGTGTATGTGTATGCGTGAAAATATATCAGTATGATATATCAGTATGTGTAAAGTCAATCACGAGTAATCTCTATCCTCCTGAGGACAGTATAGTGAACTCTCTATTTATTCAGCAATAAACTAATGCAAAACATTCCAGAAACTAAAGCACATTATTCAGAACAATATAACATAACAACGTATTACTAAGGTGGTCACATAGTCTCAAACAAAACAAATCATTCAGTAAGTCACAATCTCCTTAATCAATATAAAGTGCCCATCTAAAGTCTTCTTTCATCTTGACTGGAGGCTGGCTTCAAATAATCCTTAAGTCCATCATCCTTAAGGGTTAGTGTAAAGTACAAAGGCCATCCACTCCAAGGCCACAGTAAGTTACAATATCATCAGTCAGCACTGAGTGCCCAAGTGAAGTACCCTTTCTTCTTAACTTGAGGCTGACTTCCAAACCCTATGGCTCCTCTTTCACACTCTCAGCTTTTGCCTGGATTCGCCACTAGGCAGTCCTCTGCTCTTGTTCCCTATCATAGCTCATGGGAACTGCTCCACTTCAAGTTCTTCACAGTTGCTGTTTCTAGGAAAAGGAAGCTCAACAGGGACACAACAATAATCATGTACATTGCCTGCACTATCATCTCAATTCACTTTCTGGCTGATTAATCAACACAAATCAACAGAGTGGTTCTGTCTGACAAAGTAACACCAACATAGAACAACAAACAGAGTGCTGACATCACAAACATTCTCTCTCTTAGCTCTGCTTGTTCCCAATTCATGCTTTAGCTTTTATCTGCTCTGCTCCTACCTGTTCTACCTTTCCTGTTCTGACCTTCCTGTTACACTCTTTTGGCAAGCTCTGGCTAACGTGGGTTCCATATGATATTGTTAGGCCTATTAAGGGCAGGGAAGTTCTCCAAACTCCCTTAAGTCTGTTAAAGGCAATATAATGTATAATGTTTCCAAAAAAGACTTGACACAATCAAAAGGAAGGCTCAAAAGCACTGGAATAGCTGAAACAAGCAGCAAAGTACTACAAAGTACTACATACTACAGTATGATATAAACTTTGAAATGTATATCTATCACACATTTATTTATATGTGATATATGTGTATCACATATTATATATGGACACATATGTAATATGTAGTATGCATATGGATATCTAATCAAATGAACAATAGAAAAGCAAATTTTTGAGCTGAAACAGTCTTTACATGTCACTTCCTCCAGCCTTCCCATTTTATAGATAAGGAACATGAGGTTCAGATTAGTAAGAGTCACACTCAGTGTCTTTTTGCTGGGAAGTAGCAAAATTAGGACCTGAACCCAGATCTTGTAACTCTGGTTCCAGTATTTTTTTCCGTATTTATTAATGCTAATGACAACGTTATGAGTCAAGTATTACTGGTATTATTATATTGGATTTGAAGAGGAAACTACTGACATTCAAAAGCATCAAGAGACATGATCACAAAGCTTCAAACCAAGTGTTCTCCTGGTATCAAGTCTAGAATGCTTTCAGTTCCAGGGGTGGGGAACCTGTGGACTCAAGGTCACATATGGCCTTCTAGGTCCTAAAGTGGGGCCCTTTAATTGAATCCAAGCTTTATGAACAAATTCCCTTGATAATGAGCAAGTCTCTTAGTTTTAGTCTATAAAATTGGGATATTAAAATCATACTTCCTAACTCATAGGATTAACGTGAAAAAATGCTTTGTAAGTCTAAAGGTGGCATACAAATTTTAGTTCTTATCATACAGAATGCTTAAAATATGGTATGATTTTGAAAAAATAATTTGGAAATTATTTTAAAATATGAATCTTTATAATATTAAGGGACAGAAAATTCATTGAAAAAATATAGTTATGTGCTATGGAGTAGGTTATTTACATTGGACTTTTTAAAAGAAATGTAGGAGAATTCTGGACTATCCCAAAAGTCTCTCAATTGTCTAGTGTTTTCCTACTCTAATTCATTATCCACATGGATGTCAAAGTGATTATCTTTCTGTGTGGAGCTAATCATGTTACTATACTATGAAAAGAACTCTGGTTGATTCCCTATTATCTTTAAGATCAAATATAAACTTCTTCATTTGATATTTAAAGCCTTCACAACCTGATACCATCTTACTTTTCCAACCTTAATACATCATATTACATTACAGTATTGCCAAATTCATCCATATGTATTTCTCATACATTGCATTCCCTCTCCCCATATCTGTCTTTATACAGATTGTCATCCATGTCTTGTATTTCCTTTTTCTATTCCTTTCTTAGAATGCTACCTTCTATGTTTAAGCTTTTTCTATTCCTCTCTTCTTCCAACCCAGACTGCTACTAGTGCCTTTTCCCTAAAATATTTCTTGTATCTGTTTTATATTTACCTATATATGTAAAGATTATTCCCCTGACTAGATTGTCAAGTCCTTGAGGATCTTGACTATTTGTCTTATCTCCTATCCACAATTCTGGGCATGGAGTAAGGACTCATTAAATCCTTGCTGACTGATCTTTGTGACTTCTATAAATATTTGTTTCATTGAGAGTAAACACCAAAAGGCAAAGAATAAAGGAAAAATGAACATTTTGTGGCTTAGTTTAATAGAAACAGATTTAATTCTATAATCATCATCCTTCAGTAAGAATGGAATTATATACTACCTTCTATTATCTCAAGTAATGTCTCATTATTTATGCTTGATATCAATATATCAAATATGAGGACCCTATTTTTAGTCTCAAAAAATTAATGGATTGATACCGGTATGATAGTAGTTAGAGTAATAGTACTCTGATGGAAATATGTACATGTATAAGTCCCTCTCTCTCTCCATATACATATACATATACATATATATATATACATATATATATATATATACACACACACACACACATACACAAATAAATAACACACATATATACACATATATATACATAAAGCTAGTATGTGTGTGTATAACTAATAGAGAGAAAAAGAAAGAGAAGGAGAAAGGGAGGGAAACAGAGACAGAAAGACTGACAGAGAGAGACAGAGGGAGACAGAGAGAGTGACAGAAAGACAGAGAGAGAATAAAACATTAGGATTGCTTTAAAAGCAATTACACCTTATAAGAAATAATAACATCTACATAAGTTTAAAAATAGCAATATTTGGATATGCATGGTTTATTTATTTATTCTGTAAGATATAGGTACAGATAGATATCTCTCAATATATAGATATCTGATCAAAATTGTAGCTCTTGGTTAATGGAACCAGCAATGTTTTGTGGAATCCTAGTGCCTGGACAGAATGATATATAGCACAACACAGTGAAAATAACAGTGAATTTGGAATCAGAGGACCTGAGTTCAAAATTCATTTCTAAGAGATACTACTGGTATGATCTTTGAAAAGTCACTCACCCTCTCAAATACTTTTTTCCCTGTTAGTTTCCTAAATATGGGCAACTAAGTGGCAAAATGGACACAGAATATAGAATGTGGCGTCAAAAAGCATCCATTGTGGCAAACGGCAACCCCTCGAGGTTTTAGTAGTTAGTGTTAACAAGTTACCATTACCAGAAATGCTTAACACAGTGACTGACCCAAAATAGATGCTTAATAAATGTTTATTTAGTTGTTGTTGATGCAAATATTAGGCAACCAGTGGTTAATCTGGTAATGAGTCTCAAAAACAAAAGGAACAACAAAAAACCAAAATGAAACAAAACAAAAAAAAAACAGCTGAATTGGTCCTCAGATAAGAGGAGAGCAGTACGACAGTGCACTAATTCATTTCAGCAGTTTTTTTTTTTAGTAAAGCACTTGCTAAGTGTAAGACACTGTGTTAGATGTTGATAAAATAATCCCTGTTTTCAAAGAGTTTATATTCTACTTGAGGAATGTAATTTGTGTCCAAGAATTTGCAAAGAATTCGACAAAGCAAGACAATATAATCTCAAGAAGGAAAAGGTGCTAATAACTGAACAGATCAGGCATGTTATGAAGAGAACATAGGAATGGTGTGATAGGTCTAAATCCCAGTTAGATATAATGAATGTTAACTGCTCAGAAATTCTTAGGTAGGATTCCTTGAAAGACAAGAAAAAAAAAACCTTCAACATTTTGTACTTCAATTAAGGTCTAATTATACTTGGTTGTTTTTCTAATTCTCCACCAGACTCTCCTAATGACTATTGTTCATATTAAACTAAGGCTAAATTAACAAAGGCCACTTTAATAAGCAACAGAAGTTATGTTAACACTACTATGAAAGAATTCCGTCTCAGTAATGTATTGATTTGCTTATTAGAACTTCCTTTACCACAAAGCATCCCAACAGGTGCGACTTCATTCTGGGAAATAACAAATAAAAGGAGAGTATGAGATGGAAAGATTCTCTGGCCATTTCCATTCTTTGAGAGTTACAGTATTTTTAATAATTAGATTTTAATGTGTTGCTTATTGTTTCAATAATTATTTCACAAATAGTTTTTCTAATATTTTAGTTTTCCAGTCTTTTAGGATTGATTTCCATTGCATCTATGCTTGGAATTTGCCTTGTCTATGAATATAATCTGAAGATCTGATTCATTTCATTGTAAATAACATTTGTGGGGGATAACAACTGCTACTGAATTGGAAAATGCAGACCACAATATTCATTTCCATATAGGATGTTTGCTATCGAAAGAAAAATATGTTTATAACTAGTAAGTCCATTGTTTGGCGTTTTCAGGAAAGATGAAAACAATGAAAATATTAATAGTAATGTCTATACAATTTATATAATTAGGATTTGCAAAATAATTTACGAATTTTTTCATTGTGTCCTTATAACAATCAAAGAAGGTAGGTATTATTATCCCCATTTTACAAATGAAGAAACTGGAATAGAAAGGTTAATTGAATTGCCCAGGTTCACACAATTCATAAGCGTCTGAAATAGGATTTGAAATCAGGTTTTCCTGATCCCAAGTCTGTTGTTTTATGTATCCAATATACCACCTAGATACCTAACATTCCAAGATTTAAATTGTGCTTTTTTATTATTGATTCTCAACAGTTCACACACGTATCATCTTCCTCACCATTATCACAGTAGCTGACATTTGTATAAGGCATTAAGCTGTACAAAGGACTTTACATGATTATTTACCTTCATTTATTTAACAATAATTTTTTCAGCAAATATTTGTAATGGTAATGGAATTTAAAGATCCCTCTGTATTGGCTTGGTTTTGGGGTTGAATGTCAAAACACAGAGCTTGTGAATCTCACTTGTGGGATGGACTTGTTCATGAGAAGAGAGAGAGCTGAACTGGGAGGAGCTGGTGCCATGGATTTAGAGAGAAGCCCAAGCAGAGAAGGCCAGAAGAACTTTTGGAGAGCAGTGTGGTGGAGGCAGAGAGGAGAGTTGTGGGGGGCCAGAGTTGCTGAGAGAAAGACTGCTGAGGGTCAGTTGGAGCTGCCCAGGACTTTTGAGAACTGCCACGCAGAGCTGTGGAGAACTGAGGGGGCATGGCTGTGATGCTGGTATTTTTTCTGTCTGTTGTGGTGTTGTTTTGCCAGATTCATCTGCTGATGAAGGACAGTGCTGCTGTTATAGAGATCCTGTAATGTAACCTTGCTCTTGGTTCCAAAGCCTTGAAGGAGAATTTTCTTGTTGTATGTTTACAGAAATCCTGGAAGAGGGTCTTTTTTTAAATTTCTTTTTTTTATTGTTATTAACTTTTGTCTATTTTTAGTTTACATCATTTCCACCAGATTTTGAGTTATAGTTTTTCCCCCCAGGTTTCTCCTACCCCCCACCCCAATACAGCAATCCCACTGTATATCCTCCTCCCCCAAACTGCTTTCTCCTAAATCCTTCCCCATCACCCTTCTGACTTTCCAGTAGGGCAAGATGGATCTCCCTACCCCAGTGCCTGTATATCTTATTGCCCAGTTGCATGTAAATAATAATTATATATGTATATATAAAACATTTGATTTTAGAATTTTAAGTTCTAGATTCTTTCCCTTCCTCCCTCGTCATCCACTCCCACTGGAAAGACAAGAAATTCAATACAGGGAGGAGCCAAGATGCCGGCATAGCAGCAGCAACATATCGCAGCTCTCACATAGCCACCCAAAATACCCATAAAATATGACTCTAAACTATTCCTAGAACTCCAAAACGCACACAAATATACCTTCAACTAAAGTCAGCTCGGCTACGAGGAACCATATCGGCACTGTGAACCAAAACCAGCATGGCCTGAACCCCCGGCTGTGCCCCAGGGGTGGTTGGACAGAAGGAGCAGAGGAGCCTCCCTGATGACCAGATTAACAGCAGTGTTCAGAACTAGGTCAGTGGAACTTCAGAAATCGGGGGAGAAAAGCGTCTGGCCAAAATGCCTCCAAGGCAGGAAAGTAAAAGGTAGAGGTTTTGCACCTGCCTCTGCATTGCAGCTTCCATGCCTGCAGCCTGCAGACAGCAAGGGGACTAAGCAATTGTTCAGAGGCTGAGTGCTCTCGCGTTGAGCAGCCTGGATCTGGATTGTGGTCTTGGGGTTTCAGTTCTGGAGTCTTCATTATCCAGTGAGCTGGAAGTAAGTAGGAAGGGACCCAGCACCTTCCTGAGAGCTACAGCAGCCGGGAGGACCCCAGCGATTTGGGACAGAGCTTTTTTTTCTGGAAGCAGAGCCCCGCAGAGATTTAAAAAAAAATCACATACTTACCAACCATGAGTAAGAATAAGCATAAGAAGCAAAGTAAGAACAGCACCCAAACCCTAGATTCCTTCTTTGGGGGAAAGAAGGATCAGGGCAAAGAGAGGGAGGAGGAGAGTGCAGCCAGAGCACCCCCACCAGGGGCCTCCAATAAACATGAAGAATGCCTTAAAGCTAGAGATGAGCTGAAGAAGGATTTTCAAAAACAAATAAGAGAAGTGGAAGAAAAATTGGGAAGAGAAATAAGAATGTTGCAAGAAAATCATGAAAAGAGAGTCAGTAATATGACTGAAGAAATCAACACCCTAAAAAACAGATTAACTCAAATGACAAAAGAGGCCCAAAAAGCCAATGAGGAGAAGAATGCCTTAAAAAGTCAAC
>CM053580.1:450978984-451011134 GCA_028627135.1 Pseudochirops cupreus
ATGCATGTATATATGTGTAGATACATATATCTGTATATATACATACATATATGTATATGTGTGTATGTGCGTGTGTATATAATTTAGGATAACACATATGAGGGGTAATTGACAAATTGGATGCCAGGGATTTATTCAATATGGGCATGACAAACTAGAAACACAGAGACAAATAAAACATGAAATGTCATACTGAAAAACATACTATCTTTGAGTTGGGTAAAATGATCTACTTCACAAATAAATTATATAAGAAACATGGTGTTTCATAAATAACAGTTGTAAACATTTTTAAAAGACATTACCAAAATGGAATATGTTAAGAGGGAAACATCCAGTATGGCAAAGAGCTTCAAGATCATGCCAGAGGACTGAAGCTATTTTGAATGTTTATCCAAGAAAAGGCAGACTTTTAGTGAAAACGCAGTGACTATTTACAGATATCTAATGGGTTGCCCTATATGAAATGGAATCAACCAACCAGTCATTAATTGATAACCATATATTAGGAGCCAATGTGTCAGTTACTATGTTATGGTCTGAGAATTCAGCAACAAAAAATGAATACATTACCTGTCCTCAAATAAATTATATTATTGTGGGAGAAATAACATGTACATATGTAAGTATGTTAAAAATTAAACATGAAGAAATTGGGTAGGAACACTAGAAACTAAGGTGTTTGGGAAAGGCTTCATATTGCAGGTGGTATATGAGAAAATTTAGAAGGAAACTAGGTATTCTGAGAAGCACAGAGGAAAAGGCAATTCATTCTAAGTATAGGGGACAGGCAGTGTAAAGGTATGGAGATGTGGAATGTAGTGTCTGGGATGAGAAACATGTACTAAGTATGCCAGTTTGACTAGAACAAAGGAACCGAAAAGAGAGATGCTGCAGAGCCAGAGGCTGCTTTAAATGGCACTGGAGTCTTCTGTTTTTTTGTCTTGCTTCATTTGTTTTGTTTTTAATCAAAGAAACAATCCAGAACCGGTGGTTTTGTTCTGTTTTCTCTTGTTTTGTTTTGGTTGTGGGTCCTCTGTCTGTCTGTCTGTCTCTCTCTCTCTCTCTCTCTCTCTGTCTCTCTCTTCTCTCTCTCCTCTTTCTCCTCTCTCTGTCTCTGTCTCTGTCTCTCTATCTCTCCCTTTCTCTGTCTCTGTCTCTGTCTCTGTCTCTGTCTGTCTATGTTTCTCTCTCTGTGCAGGTAAGTTTCAGGGGTTTCTACTTGACCTCACAGGGCAGAAGAAGAAGTAGGAACAATGGTTAGAAATTGTCAAGAACTAAAACTAGGTAGAAGGTAAGGTAAAACTTCCCGATGACTAGATTAGTTGAAAAGTAAAATTGGCTACTATAGGATATAATGACTTTCATCTTTATTCTAGGTCTTCAAGCAAAAATGTTTAAACACCTGTTGCATATGTTGCAGAGGGATGTTTTATTCAGGTTTGGATTGAACTAGAAGGCCTCCTTTTTTCTTTCTTTCCTTCCTTTCTTCCTTCCTTTCTTTCTTTCTTCCTTCCTTCCTTTCTACTTTTTGGAGGGGGAAGGCAGGACAATTGGGGTTAAGTGACTTGTACAAGGTCACGTAGCTAGTTTTGTGTTAAACGTCTGAGGTTGGATTTGAACTCAGGTCCTCCTGACTCCAGGACCAGTGCTCTATTCACTGAACCACCTAGCCATTCCTTTTCAGTTCTGAGATCATAGGATTGTGGGATCATAGATTGAGAGATACTATAAGTGTGTTACCCCTGGGAAATAAGAAATGACTTTAAAAGAATTCCTTCAGGATGAATTTTACTTTCTGTTTGTTTCATCTCTCTTACACTCATTATAAGGGAATGGCATAGATATTGATTGCTGGAGATTTTGATAAGCTTAACTCCAAGTCACCAGAGCTTCTTTCCTGGTAAGGAAATTTGTCAGGGTGCATTTGTTCCATAAAAAGGAAAATTAATCAGAGTGAGTTCTCAGAAGGCTTTAGCGAAATTTCCTGGGAACAAACTGGCTTGGAGAAAATGAGAAGATTGCCAGAAGAATAACACACGTGACAATAATAATCAGAGCAACCCTCTCCCTCCCCCCCGCTACCCCCCCACATTGCAACCAAAGCGTGTTTGCTTTGATTATTGGGCAAGACCATGTCTGAAAGTAAATATCGATGTTTACTGAGAGTAAGGGGGAAAGGTATGAGGTTGAGGATCAAGATCAGGAGAGAAATCTTCTTAGAAAGCAAAGGGAGAATGGGGAGACGAGCAAAATGTCTGGGAAATGAGTTAGGCCTTCTCTGAGTCTCTGACCATTTTCATATTCAATATATCACTAAGAAAAGCCATTAGTTCACTCTCTCTTGTTATTGCCTCTTCCCCTTTCTCTCCTAACTTTAAGGAAGCTATTCTGTATGTTGAAAAATCCAATTTTAAAGCTGTTCGCCTGGTCTATAAACAAAATAGAAGAGACTTTCTTTATGTGGGTTAAACTATATAGAGATCTCTTCAAATAAAGCGAAGTTAGTCACCAAACTTTGTGGCACAAAAGAACTATTTGAGCCTTAGTTATGCATGTTGTAGCTTAACATTTGCCATATTCCTTGATCTCCCGAAGATTTAGTTGCCACATCTGCAAAATAGGGACGGTAATGGCGACTTCGTCTACTTGCATGGAATTGTCATGGGAATCACAATATGAAGGGAATAAAGTGCTTCTCAATGGTAAAACATTATGCAATAAACTATGGTTGTTATTGCTGGTACCTTGAGGGATTATCAATATTGCCTGGGGATTAGAACCTAGGACCAAACGATCACTTGACTTACATCCTGTAGACAATATGAATATTTGGATATTTAAAATTCAGAAGTCAAATTCTTCCTGTGCCTAAATTAGTTGAATATTTAGCAAAGCACATTTCTTCAGGCAAGTCAAAAATGCCTTATTTTTTGTGCCCAACTTGGACAATATTGAGCACCCCAGTACTGGAGCAAAAAGAACCTGAGATGTTTTTGTGGAGAACAGTAATTTTAAAAACAAAATTAAGATATAGGTAAATCATGGTGAAAACTAAAATTAATTAATTAATTAAAAGTAGATACAGATAAATCATTTCATTTCCTTTGTCAAACAAGCAAACAAATGTTTTTGCCCCAGTTAGCAGCTTTTATTTCCAGATGAGGAAAGCATCACTGTGAGTCATATATTTTTTTTTCTTTTTCTCAGATTTCCCCATACACTTGCATGTGGGCCTGAATTTGGAAATCCAAATATGTAAGGGGCCAAATTATTTAGAAATTATCCTGAATAGTGGATTAGTGAGATTATCTAAAAATAACCAAGCTAATATAATGCAGAAGGTAGCTAATGACCTGTAGATGCAGGTTCCCCTACAGCTCTGCCTTTGGGGAGCAGTTAACATTACTAAAACAGTTTCTTTGGAAAACGAGAGGGTTCCGACGCATTAGTAATAGAAGATACAGTGATTTTACCATTATACCTTGATTGAAAATAAAATATAAACATAACCCTATTTTTGAATAAGTATATTTCTAAAAGCTGAGGCAACTTAGCAGCAGATAAAGAGCCTGAGATCTGGATTTCTAACCAGACCACTAAAAGTCTCCTTGTTAGAATAAGCTTTATGAAGATGAGCAGTGGAATGTATTGTCTCCCTCATGCAAAATTCCCATTTCTGCTTCCCACTCTTAATCAGAACAAGACTCCTCTGATTTGGACCTATTTAGAAACGATTTTATACTGATAATCTTGCAATTCAGAAACTAACTGGGTGAATTGAGAGGCTAGAAGGCAAAGGAGTAGCATTGCAATTATGATTGTCAGTTGTGAGATGAGATAGCTGCAACAAAAGAGTTAGAAACATAAAATCTGAATGTTAGAGCTAGGAGGTATCTTAGAGATCAAATCCTCCATTTCTGATATTTTCCAGATGAGAAGATAGAATTCACAGAGGGCCTGCTCACGTAGCTAGTAAGGGGCAGAAGCAAGACTCAAACTAAGGTCTTCTAACTACTGCCCTGAAGTTCCTCCTACTTCTTACCTCCCCATCAAGACACAAAAGAAGGTAACTTCAAACTGGACATGCTGACTATGGTTTTTGAAGGAAGCTATAACAAGGGTTACAAGATTACAAATATTGTGGATATAAATCAGATGCAGGAGTAATTTTTTTTTCTTTTTCTGAGCACAGGATTTTGGTTCAATCATCGATTTAAGACTATGACTACAAGGCCCTAGGGCATTAGATGAGAAATGAAAAATTCAGTCAACCAACCGTTAGTTTTTACATGATGCTAAATAAATAATTTTTAATATTTAACAAATGAAGTTGGAATGCCACAGTACATGAAGAACTAAAGTGTCAAGAATCTCAAAAGTGATGGAGTAACACAAGATGGACATATATAGGATGCAGCATATTTCCAGTGATGTGCTATATACAAGGAGTAATAAATGGATGAAAAGTGAGGAAATTTGTGATCAGAAAAGCAGGGATGTCAGTCAATCATATATAATGAAGGAATAATAGATGGATAGCCTTAGACTTGTACTGGTTCCCATGAATGTTTGAAAAAAATATGTAAAAGAAAACATAATGGATAAAGGGGAGTGAATGAAAAAACAAACCACAAAAACACAGGATAAGAATATACAGAGGTGTTTGAATCTGCACGTATGAAAGGCATACACACATGAAGGAGAGGATGGAGCTCAGCATTATATATTTAGAACTGGAGGGACCATACAGGCCACCTAATTCAAATGATTGGTTTTAAAACTAGGGAAACTGAGTCTCAAGATAGTAAATGACTTGCCCAAGGTCACAAGGCGGTCATTATAGTATTGAAGCATATCTGACCAATTGATTTAATCAGCTAGTTGTTTTGTCATCACAACTGACATTTCTAGAGTACTTTTAAGGTTTTCAAAGTGATATATGTGTGTGTGTGTGTGTGTGTGTGTATGTGAGTGTGTGTATGTGTATATGTGTTTATATATATATATTATACACACATGCACATATATACACATATATGTATATGCTCATTTGACCCTCGTAATAACCTGATGATGTAGATACTATCCTATTTTATCCCTATTTTACAGGTAAGGAAACCGAGGCTAAAAGTTAAGTGATTTGACCAATGTCCAACTATTAGTAAGTATCTGAAGCAGGATTTTAAATCAAGAAAATATGCAAAAGAATTTTATAATTAGAAAACAAAGGAGAAAAATATTATTAATTTAAAAATTAGCGCTACATCTTTTCCCCCCTGCACTCACCTAAAGAGCTCATGACAACATATGTCTCATTTGACATCATTACCTCTCTATGAAAATAAAGAAAGTATGCTTCAATGTCATTCTCTCAAGCAAGGACATTGACTCCTTTTTTTTTTCTTTTTTCCTTCCTCTATACCTTTACTTTGTTCTTCCTTCATATCTTTACAAAATCACACTTCTTCTAAAGATAGAAATTTCCTCCGGGATTGGATAATCAGGACAATGACCCTGTGCTAATTCTGTGACTAAATTTTGGGTACTATCCCCCCAAAGGAAAGAAGGAGATACTTCCAGCAGTTACAGACAAAGAAATCCCAACATCCTGAGGCCCCTTTCTCTAGTTCATCATAGACTCTGCCTGTCATGTATAAATGGCCCTTTTAGGATTCATTTTCCCTATCCAAACAACCCTTATTCTTTTGGCTAACAATGTTAGTGGTGGTATAGGAGGAGCCCTCAGGTGGATAGCCCTCAACCTTGTAGATCTCCACTGTGGTCCTTCCAAAGGTGTAACTGGGACCTTGCCTATGGCTTTGGTCATGGATCTGAACAAGAAATGGAATGGAAAGAAAATTTAATTTAAAATAAAA
Organism: Pseudochirops cupreus; assembly: GCA_028627135.1. Classification (NCBI taxonomy): domain Eukaryota; kingdom Metazoa; phylum Chordata; class Mammalia; order Diprotodontia; family Pseudocheiridae; genus Pseudochirops; species Pseudochirops cupreus. The sequence continues at coordinate 450,984,864 of CM053580.1, forward strand.
GAGAGCTGAAAGGGGAGGAGAAAGTGGACTCTGTTACTTTTATGTGATGCTATGATTTATTAATCTGAACTTTTCTTCAAGGACGATTTAAAATATTTGGAACATATCTAGATTTAAAATACTTCTTTTATGTTTAAAGAGCCTAATTTTGTTTTTCTGTCTTTAAAAAAAAATGAATCAAATCACCATGCATTTGTATTCCAGTTGTGCTATTGTTAATCCAGACCCAAGGGAATTAGGCCATACCTAAGATGGTATTCAGGTCAGGTGGTTGTTCTTTTAAGTGGAAGCAGAAGGAGACAGGTTTTTTTGTTTTGTTTTGTTTTGTTTTGTTTGTTTGTTTGTTTTTTTTAGGGCTAGTGAGAGCAGGGAGGTGGAAAGGGAGAGATCTTATAATTTCTTTCAAGGAAAGATCATATTGTCTGGGTAAATTTGACACTAAATAATAATAGATGTAAATAGTACCCTGTCATCTTCTATCAAAATCCCCCCAAAAATGAAGGATGGAATGAATGACATTTAGGGGACAAAATGGTTTATTAAAAATTAAATTATCCTTACCAGGTATCAAATAGTTAATCCTGAGTAGAAGAAAATTTAGATAGGCAAAAAAAACAAACATAAAAATCATCCCTAATTTAGGTTTTTTTTTTTTACTTTTTACTTTTTTGGAGGGTGAGTAGGGCAATTGGGGTTAAGTGACTTGCCCAAAATCACGTCTAGTTTTTTTGTTTTTTTTTTTTTGTTTGTTTGTTTTTTTTTTTTTTTTTTTTTTATGGAAAGTGTCTGAGGCCACATTTGAACTCAGGTTCTCTTGACTCCAAGGCCAGTGCTCTATTCACTGGGCCACCTAGCTTCCCTGAATCATCCCTAATTTACTAAGAAAAAATGTTTGCCGTTAGCTTGTCTCACTAACATATAGCATTTTTAAACTGATAATGTGTTTGCTTTTTATTTTTATAATAGCTATTTTACTTTTTTTATTTCAGTGGCACTTTCCAGTGAACTTCCCTTTCTAAAATGTTCCCTTATAACAGAAGATGTAAGTAAAACAAATCACCAGATTAGCAATAATTCATTTCACTACTGTAGTATATCATCTCTCTGGCAAAATTAAGGAGGCGTCATGTATCATTTCCTGTCCTCTAAAGTCAAGATTAACAAAAATATTCAATCAATTAATCAGTACCTATATGTTATAAGCATCAGTACATCTACAATATGTATATATAAGTACACATGTACCCACCTCTATATGTGTGTGTATATACATAATGTAGATGCACACAATACATACATATCATATGTAATGTTCATACACACACATATGCACATACACACAGAGTTGTCTTTTGTGCTGTAAAAGGACTGAAATGACATCATCTGTTGGGGTCAAGGTACAGTGTATCCAGCTGTCAGACCAATAGAAACTTGAAAGGCTCTACCAACAGGTTGAGTGCAAATAGTCCATGGGAACATATGGAGTGAAGATGTCTCTAAATTTGTACATCTCACATTTCTTTTGAGCTACTGCAATTCTGCTTTGTTCATGTAGCACAGTACCTTCTTTGATGTGAGCATACCACACTGCATGGTCCTGTGCCCAGCATCTCTTAGATTTGAGAATCATTTCTAAAGTTCTTCAGAAAGACCTTTAGAGTGTCCTATTGCTTCTTCTGACCTCCATGTGAGGGCTTGCCTTGCATAATTTCTCCATAAAATTGTCTTTTAGGTGAACATACATTTGGCATTTGAACAATGTTGCCATCCCATCAGAGTTGTGGTCTATGTAGGAGTCTGAATGCTTGGCAGTTCAATTTGAGAGAGAATCTTGCTGTCCAGTACCTTATCTTGCCAGATGATCTTCAGAATTTTTGTAAGAAAATTCAAATGGAAGGGATTCAATACTGCCCAGGTTTTATAGGCATACAACAATGAGGTCTGCACAAATGCTCTGTAGACCTGCAGTTTGAGAGTCTAATTAATACCTTTTCTCTCCCATACCTTCCTTCAGAGCATTCCAAACATTGAACTAGCTCTGAAAATGCAGAAACCTCATTATCTATGTGGATATCCTTGGAAAGCATACTGTCAAGTAAGGGAACTTATTGACAGCTTTCAAAATTTCTCCATTTGCTATAACCAATGGCTCCACATATGGATGGTGCAGTGCTAGTTGGTGGAGAAACTCTGTTTTCTTGGTGTTAATTGGCTAAAATTAATATAAGTGGCAGAGAATTGATCCATATTCTGTATTTCATCCTCAGAGGATGCATTGAGTGCACAATCCTCTGCAAACAAAAAGTCACCCACCAACTTTCTCTCCACTTTAGTCTTGGCTTGTAGCCTTTTCAGGTACAATAATTTACCATCAGTGTGGTAGTTGACCTTGATGCCCTATTCATCTATGTTGAAGGAGTCCAACAACATCGCTGAAAGCATCATTCCTATATCCCATCATTACACTGACATATAATACCAATGAACTTTTCCAGGAAACCAAGGTTGCCATGGTTTTTCATATTTTTCATATTTTTCAAAATTGACAATGTCGAAGACTTTAATCAGATCGATGAACATTGTGTACAGACCTCTGTTCTGCTCCTGACATTTCTTCTGGAGTTGTCAGGTAGCAACCACTGCTGATCTAAGAAACATACCCACTTCATTTCTTGACCTTTGATAGATGAATTAATGCCTAGTGAAATTATGTAAAGTTGGGCAATCAGAGCAGGGACAGCCTCTTATTCAAAGATAAAAGGCATCTGAAGCTGACACCTCTTAGGAAAAAAATTCTCATAATCCTGTGTGTTTATCTCACTTTATCTTGTATCTGGTTTTATACTCCAATGCATTTGGAAAGCTCATGGATGTAATCACTCCTTCCAGTGAAGAATATATGAATAACAATTCATATATTCTTGCCCACTTGGTGTGACTTTTGTCTACAACCTCCTCTAACTCTCTCACAGAGGATGCATCCACAGTGCTAAGGGCCTTCATCTAGAGCAAAACTTCTTTAACTTTTTCCACTTTCGACCCCTTCAGCACTTACTAAACTGTTGGTTGTGATGTGACTGCTACCCACATTTTAAGAAGTGCTAAAAGGGCAGCATGTAGAAAAAGTTTAAGAAGTCCTAATCTAGAGAATTTGATAGTATTTGGATGGTAATGGAGCCCCTAGATGGTCTAGTGGTTATATCTTTTTTTGCTCTGTGACTGATCCATTTTATTTTCATTTTTTTAGTTAAACATCTTTCTGATGACATGTTTTACATTAGTTCAAGAATCAGAATGATTTTGTCTCTCATCCCCACCCCCAACCTCCCAGGACTCTTTTCGGAGTGAAACTTTCGTGATATTAGAAACTACAAATTATTTAACCTTTAAGGAGATGATGTAGTAGAGTGGAAAGAACCCAGGCCTGCCTTTTCCAAGCCTACTGTACTTTGCCCTAGTCAAAAGATAAGAGTACATCATACAGTCAAAAGGGCATGGGTTTTGAAGTTAGAGGACCTGAGTTCAAAGTCCATCTGTCAGTTATTACTTGTGTTACCTTGGGAAAGTCACTTAACCCCTCTTGGCCTTAGTTTACTCATCTGTAAAATGAGAAGATTAGATAAAATGACCTCTGAGCTCTTTTCTAGCTCTAGATGCATAATCATATTGCATTTAAAATGATATCAGCATGAAACATATGAACACATATGCACAATTCTTTACACATTGATCATTTTTACAAAGATAATATATAGAGGAAATTTTTTTGCTATATAAATTTTAATTACAAGATTTATAGGAGTGATATCATGAACATTTTGGCAAATTTTCTATGACAGATCACAAAATGGTAAAGATAATTAGGCTAGGATATATCCTAATCCTTGTTAAAGGTTTGCATATCCTTGATTCAACAAAGTACTATATTTTGGTCCATTAGCAAAAGTAGCCCAAGAATTTAAGGAAGGGTAGAAAACTTTTGACATTTGCAACTAAAGCATTATCAAACACCAACTTTGTACTGAGATACTTTCTGAAGTTCAATGAAAAAAAAGGATTTCTGTACAAAGGTCTGTGTTGTCATTTGGTGGCATTTTTGCCATTTGAAAAATCCACATCCTGCCATGTGAGTATTTTTCAAAGCTAACTATTCATAAAATGTTGACATATCATTACTGTGACTGTCAATAAACACGGATACTGGCTATGATCACATGAGATTCTAGTCTCATGAAGCAAAGAAACCACAGGACCTTGATGAAATTATCCAGAGTACTAGTACAGAACATCAGGGGAAAAAAATCTGCCTTATTCACGTATGAATAGAGAGAAGGAAGAAACATTCTTATGATTATTGAACAGATTCAGCCTTTTTTAGTACATTTGGTCAAAGTTTTCTGATAAAGTATTTTAACCTAATGTGTTAAGCTACTTCATCATATGATGAAACTAGAAATATATTATAGAGGACTCATTGCAATTTACAAGGCCCTTTCCTCACAACTCTCTGAAGTTTACAATGCAAGTATTTTAATACCTGTTTTATAAATGCAGATGACATGGCCAGGAGAAATCAAGTTCAAGTCACTTATGCAAGATTATACAGCTATTAAATAATAGAGCTGCAGTTTGAACCCAAGTCTTCCAGGACCTTCCTCACTGCATTGAATGGTACTTGCTTTCCACTGTAAACGTGGCTCAGTACAAGCTCTACACCCCTGGAGCTTTGGTTCCCTTAGGAGCCACACCCCTTCCTTGTTTTGCATCATTGAAAATTCTACATACAGTTTGACAATATTAATATCAGGACAATGATATGCTGAATTTATTTTTTTGTTTGGAACTATTACAATTTACCAAATAGGCTGTAGTAAAGTTTTTGCCATAGACAGATTCCATATTAGCAAAGTTCAAGAGATTAATTTGGCAGTAAACATAGAGATTGTTTTTTCTGTACAGGTAAGAGGAGTGGAACTGTTCCTATTGGCCTTTGCCTTGAAAAAGCAGGGTTAATGGTAATACTACACCAATATGTGTGTTGGCATACTGGATTCATGCTGTAGAAATTATTCTCTTTGGGGAATGTCAGGAAAGCCTCACTCACTATAACACTCTAGAAGCAATGAGGCCGTGTGGAAAAAGAACTTGAGAATCAAAAGACCTGGCTTCTAATTGTAGCTCTGACAAATCTAAGTCCCTCGTTTTACAGGTGAGGACACTGAGCTCCAGAGAGTTTAAATGATTTGTCTAAGGTCACACAGGTAGGACAGCTGCAATTTTAATCCAGATACACTGAATAAATCTGACACTACTTTGTATTGCATATAATATATATATATATACATATATATATGTATGTGTGTGTACAATATATATACACACATGTGTGTATGTATTTATATGTGTGTATATATGAATGTATGTGTATACGTATGTGTGTATATGCATATTATATATACATGCATGCATATATGTGTGTATATATGCATGTGTGTATATATATGTATATATGTATATGTATGTGTGTGTGTATATATATATACATATATATATATATATATATATATATATATATATATGTATGTATTTACCAAAGTTGACATTGCATTATCAGTCAGTCAATAAGCATTTACTTAGTATTTCCTATGTACTAGGCACTATGGTAAGCAACAGGGATGCAAAAACAGATTCCCTGCTTTTAAGAGACTAGTGTTGCAATCAGGGAGTTGAAAATCTCAAACCACATACACTATTATAGTCAGCTTCATGTGTTCCTCGCCTTCAGGAGGGTACCAGGCAGGCTAACCTTCGTTTTCCTTTGTGCTGCGCTTTGTACTTTCTGAACTTCAAAACCATGCCTCAGCTCCAGTATCATCCTGGAAATTCCTTCAGCACTTGGGGTCTTCTTACCCAGGAACATCCATCCACTCTTGCAGCCTTCTCACTCTGGAATATCCCTTTGCCATGTCAGTGTCTTTCTTCCCATTGGCATGTTCCTCCTGAGCGCATCCATTTTGGGAGTGGTTAAGGCCAGCTAATCGTGCTTCTGGTTTTCTAGACTTAACCACCAGGTCCCTGTTTCTTCCTTCACCCTCACATTTCATCTCCCTTTTATGTGTGTTGTCTTCCCCCATTACAATTTAAGCTCCTTGAGAGTAGGAACTGTCTTTATTTTTGCTTATATTTGTATCCCTGGTGCTTAGCACAGTATTGGCATATCCTTCTCAGACTCCTTTGCTGGTTCTTCCTCAAGGTCACACTTGCTAAAGATGAGCATCCTTCAGAGCACTCTTTTCTTCTCGATATATATTATTTAGTATGGTAATCATCAGGGATCATGGTTTCAGTTGTCATACTGTAGCACCAATGCAATATTTACAGTGCCCATGATCACGATAAAGAATGTGACTAAGTATTGCATGACATTCACTTGCAAAATATACCAGACTCTCCAGATAGAGGATATAACTGAAGCATTTATTCAGATACCAGAAAACTGAATGCCAAAACCAGTAAGCCGATTCCATCATAGTACCAAAAATATTCAGAAGTCATAATAACGTTGAAAGCCACAGCATCCTTCCGCCTTCCCACAAACCAATACAAGATCAATATTCACTCACAAACCTCTCTATCCCCTTAACGAGTGTCCTCTCTTCCACACTGTCCTGCTAGCTCTGACTACCAGCTTCCTGTGGGCTCTGCTTCCCTTCAGTAAACTCCTCCCACCACAGGCTGCATGTGACTACATTCAGCCTATCAGGGAGCAGAGTTTATCTTCACATCAGGGAAGCTTCCTGTGGGCTCTGCTCCACCCTTCAGCAAATTCCCTCCATTACAGGCTCCATGTGATTACATTCAGCCTATTGGGGGGCAGAGTCTTCAAACTTCCCCCTAGGTCTATTAAGGGTCAGTGAAGATCTTCAAATTCCCATTCTCATTACACATATCTATGTTGATGAATGTCAAATCTCAATATGTAGCCCTAACTTCTCTCCAGCCTCCAGACTTACATGACCAACTGTCTAGTGGCACTCAATGCTGGGATGGGATGGGATGGGAAGGAAGGGAAGGGAAGGGGAGGGGAGAGGAGGGAAAAGGAAGGGAGGGGAGAAGAAGGGAGGGGAAGGAAGGAGAGGGAGGAGAGGGGAAAGGAAGAGAAGGGAAGGGAGGGGAGGGAAGGAAGGGGAAGGAAGGGAGGAGAGGGATGGAAGGGAAGGTTGGGGATGGAAAGGGAGGGGAGGGGAAGGGAGGGAAGGGAAGGGAAGGTAAGGGAAAGGAAGGGAAGGGAAGGGAAGGGAAGGGAAGGGAAGGGAAGGGAAGGGAAGGGAAGGGAAGGGAAGGGAAGGGAAGGGAAGGGAAGGGAAGGGAAGGGAAGGCAAGAGAAACCATTTCATTTCTGAGCAACTCAATGACCATGCTTTGATGGCAAGCCAGATGGCAGCTGTTCTTGGGCCTCAGTGCCAAGAAACATGACTGGAACTGCAATTTACCTTCCATGGTGAGGCTTGATGCTGAAGAGCACCACAGCTGCGGGTTTGGCTGCTGCCAGTAGGTGTGAGCACAGTTGGTTTCCTCCCAATTTGGATGCAGCAGGTAAGAGGCTATATCAGTACCCAGCAATTATGGAATTGGCATGCACTGGATTGTTTACTCACAGTAATATTCCTACTGGACTTTATTAAAACACCATCTGTTGTCAGTGCAGACAAAGAATCCAAACAGAAACATGTCAGGAGAAGGAGTAAGCTAGAGAGATGGAGGGAAGCAGGAGGAAGGGGGAAAGCTGCATTTGTAGGCTGAGGGCTCAGTTGCATTGCTGAGATGCTGCGTGTAATTCTGTAGATTATCTTTTAATTCTGCATCTCTATTCACACAGATTTCTGTTTGCTTGTTTGTTTCTGTTGTCAACAAGGCAAAAACAATTTCCAGTCCAAGTGAAGTTGACTGTTTGTGAGTCAAGCTGGAATCAGAGGGAATGAGTGCATGCATATGAGTAGAGCTCACCCACATTAGCTTTACTACAAATTAAAACCGAAATGATTGAAGGCAAAATCATCTGACTGAATGATGTTCAGTTAGAGCAAACTTCTGAGTTAATGTTTGGTATATAGGGTAAGTAATAAAGGATATCTGCCAATAATAATACCTTCAGGGCTCAAGGAAAAAAGACTGGCTTTTACAATCAGCTGTTTTCTCTCACTCTTTTTAATCTTGCAGATGGGGATCAAATATTTCTAATACGCAGCTGGTCCCCACAAATGGCCAAGAGTAATTTTTCATACACCCGCATACAATTCCAGGTGAAATTAATTAGTCAGAATTCTTCATCAGGTAATATACTAATAAAATGTGATGCAAGTAATTAAATATGCAAATACAAAGAAGACAGCAGTAAAACTCTGATATGTTGCTTCCATTCTACAAAAAGACATCTGTCAATTTGGAACTTTAATGCAAAAAATAAAACCTGAAAAAATAAATATGTAAACAAGCTCCAATTCATGTAGCAAAATTAAGGCTGCAGGAATATGATTATGAGACATGCTGAGAACACCTACTGAGACCAGGGTACAAAGGCAGAAAAGTAGTGGATTTGTTCAACTAGAAAAAACCAAAACAAAACAAAGAAACAACCTTATGGGGCAATAGAAGTATGAAAAACAATGCAAAAGCCAAAATAGAGAACTTGTACCAGTACAGGATGTCATTGTCTGCTGTGCTTGACATCCAGACCCTGATATCTCTGCCAACTTCTGAGCAGTCATTTTAATTTGCACAAATGCTGTTTATCACTTTGCAAGCCATACCAATATTTACAGACAATCCAATGAATGAAGGAATGAATGAATGAAAAGAAACAGCTGCAACTCCTTCCACCTCATTGCCCATTTCATTTGTAACTCTCCTCCCTCGTATTATCTTCCTTAGAGTCACTTTGGCATGCAATAGATTACATGTTGGGTTAGAAGACTTGGCCCATTGAAAGCTTATTCCTCGAATTATCCATAATGCTTGATGAGTTTCCCACTTTCTAAATGCCCTTCCCTGAGAACTATTAGGAAGTTTAGCTTTCTATTTTCTGCAGATTTGACAGAGCTTGGCAAGTTCTATTTTTTTAGAATAGCAAATTAAAACAATAAAAGAAAAATAGAATTTAACATCATTGTCTTGTATAGCGTGCATACATATAGTATTCATTTATTCATATACAATATTCATTTATTCAGTAATCGTTTATCAAGGACACACTATGTATGATACTTAGAACCATTGTAGACACTATGCAAGATAAAGAAGTATATGGCATGATTCTATGCCTCAAGGAGTTTTCAATCTAACTAGAAATACAACATAGAAATTGATTCCTACAGAATTCAGAGAGCAAGAAGTCAATATGGGTTTGAATAGGAATACTAAGTGACCTACTAGAAGCAAAGAAATCCTCAACATTCATCAGTTCTTCCTGAGTCTTTGATATCCCCCAATCCATTGTAGGCAAAGATATCTGGAATATTCAGTATTTTTCCTTACAAAATCTGCAAAACTAAACCCCACTTTGCTCAATCCACCCAAAATAATTGCATAATTTTATTTCAAAGTAGAAAAGCATTAAGTGAAACTTTTATCATAAAAATTTTTGAAAAAATACTAATTCACTAATAAAAATCCAATAAAAGTTGGACTACTGAGCATGTGCACATACAGGACCAACATTTTATTTTTTCATACAAATCTAACGAATCTTTAAAGCTAAAGTCCTACAGTAAATTTACAAAGCTACCAGTACAATAGAGGATTCACAAAATGGAAGTTATTAAGTAACATATATATATTTCGATCAAAATGACTTCTATAACATAAAAGTAAAATCAGAATTTTTTTTTTGAAAATGCAAGGCACAAAATTATTGCTTTAAAGGAGTTTATAATGGATTATAAGTGGTGTCTCTCCTAGGCTATTAAGTCCATCTATTAAGTCCAGCTGAACACAGGATAACAAGACGATTCTAGCTCTTAGGAGACAGAATAAAGGAAGGGGGAGAAGAAAGGACAGAGGAAGGAGGACAGGAAGAGGAAAGGGAGGAGACGGGGGGGGGGAGGGGAAGAAGATGAAGATGGAAGGGACACTTCCAGTCACTCTTCAGCTCTATCTGCTTCTGCCATGTCTACAGAGAAGCTTGGGAATTTATTCAGGCTTGCCTATTGATCCATCCTTCTGCAGAGGAAGAACCCAAGACAGAAATTCATCAGGAAAAATAAAAGAAAAAAAAGGCATTAAAGCAGTTTCAAAAAAGAATAGATCATGTCCCTGTCAAAAAGAAAAGGGACCTGGTAAGAATAGAACCACAAGTTTTCTGATCTCTCCTTCACTGGGGAAGATTTATTTCCTGAAACCCAAGCTATTATGGTTCAGATGATGTCCTATGCTTCAGTCACCAAGCTCTATCTAGTTTCTTGAGGTCAGGGATGATTTCATTTCAGTCTCTCTATGTTCAGTTTAGAACAATACCTGGCACATTGAAAACACTTTATAAATGCTTGTTAATGGATTGATTCCCCCAGATACTTTGCCTACTCTGCCATCTCCACACCCACTATGCTAGGGTGACATTACTTATGTACATTGAAGTTCTACTGACAAAATAAGTTGTTTTGGAAAAAGAGAAGTCAGGATCCATTATAAAAAACAGAAAGTTGTCTCCCACAGTCCAGTGAAGAGGCCTTCTTGAGGTCATGTATCTGGATCAGGGGATTCCTGCTTCATATTCATGATAAATAACCTCCCCCCAAAAACTGTGACATTCTTGGGAACCATTACCCCAGAAGGATGCTGATAAGAGATAGGTAAGGAAGGAGAAGGTTTTTCTGTACCCTCACCCCTTTTGAAACAACTAGAAGTTATTAGCAGTTGAAAATGATAAAACCAAAGGGGTATGGGAGGATGTGGGACTTTAACTGCATCTTGAAGTGTGTGGTATAACTAGCTAGCTAGCAAGATGATAGATGATAGATAGACAGATAGATAGATAGATAGATAGATAGATAGATAGATAAACAGACAGACAGATGGATACATAGATACATACATAGATACATAGATAAATAATTAGGCCTGTGAGGTAGCTTGGTGGAACAATGTATAGAGCAATTTACCTAGATTCAGGAAGACCTGAGTTCAAATTCAGTCTTGGATTTTTACTCACTAAGTGACCCTAGATCAGTGGTTCTCAACCTTCCTTATATAGCGACCCCTTAATACTTGCATGTGGGTGTATCTGCATGTGGGTGGCCCTGCCTAGAGACGGATAGAGGAGTGGTGTCTCAGTTCCTAAGACTATCAGAAATATGTGTTTTCCAATGGTCTTAGGTGACCCCTGTGAAAGGGTCGTTCAACCCCCAAAGGGGTCACAACACACAGGTTGAGAACCACTGCCCTAGATAGATCACTGAACCTCTATCAGTCTCAGTTTCTTCATCTAAAAATGAGTATAATAACATTACATACCCCACCCTCAGGGTTGTTGTAAAATAGGATGCATTTATAACTTGTACAAATATGTTTGTATTTGTAAAGTACTTTGGGGACTTTAAAACACTGTAAAAATACTAGTTAGCTTTTCTTAAATGCTGGATATTATTAAGAGAAAGAACATTCCAGTAAGGCGGAATATCCTAGGAAAATATGAATGATGAATGAGCACAGCAGTTTCTGGGAATGGAACTTACAGGACAAGAAGAATTGCCTGGAGTTATTCCTTTCTCCCCTTCATATCTAACAAAAGAAAGATATATCTGGGATCAGAGCAATAGTATTCCAGCTCCCCATCCCACAGATAATTGCTCCTGTCTTCCTGATTGTAGTGCTCCCCTTGTAAGATTCTAGTTGTGGCTTTCCAGGAATTCTGTTCAAAGTACTGGAAAACTTTCCTAGTTCTATTAATTCAATTGAACACAATAAACATTTATTAAGTACTTAGTGTTTTCAAGGCATTGTGATAAGTGCTGGGGATATTAAAAAGAGAAAGATACTCCCTGCTCTCAAGAAGCTTACAATTTAATGATGAAATGAGATATATTTGCATTTTATAGTGTGGATTTTCCTATAACATTCACATCCCTCATTCTCCCTACCAATTACCCCTCTCCCATTTGCAGTCATACTGTCCTGTCTCCTTTAAGCTTCCTCTTTGCAAGCCATATATTACCAAAATACTGTAACATCCTTACACCCATCATTGATCTCTTTTTGTTCTTTATACAAAGGTGAAATCTAGACAAGATGAATGAATAAACATGATGACTTGGAATAGAAAAAGTTAGGGTAGTGATATTACACAAAGACATTATGCACAGAAGCAATCAAGTTTCTGTGATAGTCTTGTAGATGCAAGCTATAGGAGACTGGGCTTAACATCAGGAAGGTCTGAATTTGAATTCTGGAATGTGTATTCCTTTCACAAGTGACCTTGCACAAGGTGCTTAACTTATCTACTTGTTAATTTCCATATATGTGAAATGAATGGGGTATGATGGTCACCTGGATGAATTTTAGCTATAGACCTATAATATTCAAGAGTTGTATGACTCTAGACAAGTCATTTCTAAATGACTTGATGACTTAATTCAGTGATGTGACAAAGTAGGTAGAGAATCAGAAAGACTTCAGATCAAATATAGCTTCAGATACTTATTAGTTATGTGACATTGAGCAAATTATTCTGCTTGCTTCCGTCTTCTGCTCTATAAAACAGAGATAATAACAACACCCACCTACTAAGAGGTTTGAAAGTAAAAAACAAAATCAAATAATCGTAAAGCACTTATATAAGTGATATCAAAAAAGTGCCATATAAATGTAAGCTATTATCATTGTTATTGTTCCTGTCATTAACTTCACTAGTGCTATCAAATGAAACAAAATTTGTAAAATATTAGAACAGTGCTGGCACATAATAATAGCTTTAAAAAATACAAATTACTTATTCCCTTTCCCTTTCCTTCCTTTGTATGCACTGAACAACAACCTAGGATCCAAGTACTAAATTGTGAGTGAGTTTCAGTCTCTACTGATAAGATGGAGGGAGGAATTTCTCCAGGCTGCCAAAATTGTGTCTTGTATAACTGTGCCTCACATAATGGACATCTATATGATATTTCAATGTTTGTGAAGTATTTTGCACATATTATCCCATTTGATTGTCACAATAATCCTGAGCAGAAGATACTGCTTTTATTCAATTTTATAAATACAGAAAATTAGATTAAGTGACTTGTCCAAGGTCACACCTCATCTGGGAAAAGACATGTCAAAGAGAAAACTGTTAACATGGAGAGGGAGCCTGAAAGACAAGATCATCATTTTCTTTCAGCTACAAGGACCATAATTTCCCTGGAGGAGAACATGATCAGCAGGGTTGCTCTTAGCTTGGTCCTGGGACTCTGTGTAGAAAACAAATGCATAGGAAAAGGGGCAGGAGAAAAGAAAGATAAGTCATCCAAACATTCTCTTGTCTATATGGTTCCTCAGCTGATTAAAATTTAATGTTAACAGATTATGCAGACTTTCATTTCATGTGTCTCCCTGCTGATTCATCAATTTGCCCCAAACTGACTCATAAACAAAGAGTTTTATGACATCCTCTTAATTTTTAATTCCTTTCTTGGACGTCCAAGTGACCCTTGTCATAAAGCACCAATTGCAGCATACTCCTATATTGTACAATTCTGGTCCTACAATTCCGAAGATTCTCGAGGAGTGGGGCTTCCCTTTTGGCTCCTCTCTCTATTTACTGCCTGTATTTTACTTCAGTTCCTTTCTCTGGAGTTTTGACTGAATCTTTTTGTCTTTGCCATTTATATTTTGTACTTCTTTTCAATGATTTTGATGTTTCCTTTTTTTTTTTTTGCTTGGTAAAGAGAATATTTTTGAGATTTTTGTTTCCTTGTTTCAATAAACACTTTGCACCCATGTTCCCAGTATTTTGCCACCTGGTTGGTTGTCTTATGAGTCTGGTTCACAAGCTACCTTTTCTGTGGCCAGAAAGTTCAATTCGTTTCTGCAAAACATGTTACCTATGTTATACTTAGCAGCTACTTCTCTTGACCTCTCTAAATATCAATTTTCTCATCTCTAAAAATCTCTAACATTCTCTAAGAATACTTTCATTACCTATTTTGTATGACTAGTGCGACCAAATTGCTTTGTAAACCTTAAAGCACTGCATAAACAGAAACTATCTTTCTTATGTTGTTCTGTCACTGGGGATAAAAGAGAGAATAGAAGCATATAACACTTATTTTTGTTGGCCAAAACCAACTGTGAACATTTCTTTTTCCTTTGAAATTGCTGTTTTTAGACTTTTCCCAAGAGTATAGCAGAATCTATAAAAGCAACAGTTTTCCCTCTGCCCACTATTTTATTGTTAGAAGTCTAAATGTGGTGATGATGATAAAAAGATGTGGACACTACAGCCAAACCTTCGTGTTGCTGTAGGCCTGACTGTGTGTCTTGGGTAGGAGGCCTCAAACACATGTGGAATAAGTGTATGAGGTAAATCCAAACTCTGTCTCCACACTTGAAATCCCAGGGTGCATTTTCTGAAAGAATGTGCAGTAGAGCTCTTATAATTTCTACAACTACCGAAGATTCCCTAGTATTCCCTCATCCCACACAGTCCCATACTTAAGTAGGGCAGAGAAATAACTCCAGAGCACATTCCTGAATGGGAACCTAAATTGAATGGTTGATGAGGGGTAGAGACTAGTGTTTTAATTTGCCCTTCCAAATGAAGGACTCAGTGTAGAAGTGAAAAGACATTGGAAATGAAAGGAAACTTACATAGATGATATTCAAAAATCAAATTTAGGGCAGAGTCAAGATGGGAGAGTAGATGGAATATTACTGCTGAGCTCTCTCCAACCAACTTTTAAAGAACACTTCAGATTGAATTCTGAAGTGTCATAGCCAACCAAATATCAAAAAGAGACAATTTTTTTCCAGCAAAAGAAAATTTCAGAGGTAAGAAGTCTGTGACAGTTAGGTAAGAGCTGTCTTGGAATACACACAGCAGGGACGTTTGGCAGCACCAGCTTTGGGCCTTGGAGGCAGCCATGCAGAAGCATAAGCATCAGAAAGAGCAGCTTCAGGATCTCCCAGCCCAGAAATGGTCAAGTGATGGGCAAGTTGTTCTGAAAGTGGTTATGGGCGACCCTGTGCTAGTACAGTACACGTAACAGGGCACTTTTTGTCAAATAAATTGGTCAAATCTATTTCTGAATAGGTTGAGGTTCTAGGGTAGAGAGGATCACTTTCAGAAAGGGTCAGGGGCCCTGGTCATTTTCAGAGCAGAGAGAAGCCAGCACATGTCTGCAAGGGAGAAGGAATTCTTTCTGTGAAAGGATCATAACACAGACTGCAAGTGCAGGGACCACACCTCGCCCCAGATCAAACAATCTTGGAAGCAATGAAAACTTTCAAACCCTCCAACTAGCTATGAAAATAGCAAAGCAAAAAAGCCTATAATTTGGAAGAGTGCCCTACCCCTTAGGTGAGCAAAACCCAACTTTGATATAAAACTCAAATATGAGAAATAGTCCAGAAAAAAAATGTCATCAACAACAACACCTTGACCATACAATCTGTGACTAGTGAAAACAAGAAGCCTAGAATATAGTTTACAAGAAATCCACTTGAAGCAGACACACATAGAATAAAGGAAAAAGGCTGAACATATTCTGCTTCAACTGAAGTTAAAAAAAAAAAACATGGGTAAGAATCCTGATCTCAGACAAAGCAAAAGCAAAAATGGAGTTAATCAAAGGAGGTAAGGTAGGAAAATACATCTTACTAAAAGGTCCCATAGAGAATGAATATTGATACTAAGCATAAGCACCAAATGGCATAATATCTTAATTCTTAAAAGAGAAGTTGAGTGAATTGCCTGTCCATGACCAATAAGAAATACAGAACATTATAAAATGTAAAATAGATAATTTTGGTTATATTAATTTTAAAAAAATCTTTTGTACAAAGAAAACCAGTGCAACCAAGATTAGAAAGAAAGCAGAAAGCTGGGAAACAATCTTCACAGCAAATATCTCTGAAAAAAAGTGTCATTTCTTAAATATATAAAGAACCGAGTCAAATTTATAAGAATATAAACCATTTCCCAATTGATAAATGATCAAAGGATATGATCAGGCAGTTATCAGATTAAGAAATCAAAGCTATCTATAGATATATGAAGATATACTCTAAATAACTTTTGATTGGAGACATACAAATTAAAATAACTCTGAGGTACCTCATACCTATCAGAATGGCTAATATGACAAAAGGGGAAAATTATAAATATTATAGAGGATATGGGGAAGTCAGTATATTAGTACACTGTTGGTGCAGCTATGAAATGATTCAACTATTTTGGAGAGGAATTTGGAACTATGCAAAGGGGACAACCAAATTGTTCATACCCTTTGATCCAGCAATACCACTACTAGGTCTGCATCCAAAAAAAAAAATCATAAAAAAGGGAAAAGGACCTACATGTGCAAAAATATGTATAGCAGCTCTTTTCATTGTGGCAAAATATTGGAAATTGAGGGGATGCCCATCAATTAGGGCATGGCAAAAAAGGGTAAATAAATATGATGGAATTCTATTGTGCGATAAGAAATGATGAAAAAGTAGATTTCAGGGGAAAAAAACTTGGAAAAACTTCTATGAACTGATGCAGAGTGAAATTAGCAGAACCAAGAGAACATTGTACAGTGTTAGCAACATTTTGTGATGATTGACTATAAATGACTCAGCTCTTCGCAGCAGCACAGTGATCCAAGACAAATACAAAGCACTCATGAAGGAAAATGCTATCCACATTCAGATAAATAAGTGATTGACTCTGAATGGAGATTGAAGCATACCCTTTTCATTTACTTTATTTTGCGTTTTGTTTTGTTTCCATTTCATCTGTTCTTTCTTTCTCAACTATGACTAATAAGGAAATATGTTTTATATGACAGCACATGTACAACCTATATTAAATCGTCTAGCACAGCGCTTCTCAATCTGTGGGTTATGTTCAATTTAAATACATCCTGCATATCAGATTTTTATGTTATGATTCATAACAGTAGCAAAATTACAGTTATGAAGTAGCAACAAAAATAATTTTATGGTTGAGGGTCACCACAACATGAGGAACTGTTTTAAAGGGTCACAGCATTTGGAAGGTTGAGAACCACTAGTCTAGCATTTTCAGAAGAGGGGAGGGGAGGAAGGAGAACAATTTGGAAACCAAAATTTTATAAAAAAGAATACTAAAAATTGTCTTGATGTCTAAATGGTGTCTAAAAACTGTGTGTCTAAAAATTGATGTCTAAAAAACACTAGAAAAAGAAGAAATTTTAAAAAGTTACTCTAGACAATGAAGTAGTATCATTACTAAGCCTATATACAGCAAATGCCCAAATTCTTAAAGGAAATATTTAATGAGTTTCAGGAGGAAATAGTAAACATATACAAGTATGGTAACTCAACTTCCCCTTCTCAAAACTAACTAAACTAAACATCAGATAAATAAGAAAGAAGTTAAGGAGATGAAAAGTGTTTTAGAAAAGTTAGACATGGTAGATCTCTTTAGAAAATGAAATAAAAATAGAAAGGTGCGTAACTTTATCTCAGCCACATACCTCATCTTTACAAAAATTGACCATATATTAGAGCATAAAAATTTCACAAATGGATGTACAAATGTTAAATGTAATATTTAAAAATCTTTGTACAATAAAAATTACATTCAATAAAGGGCCATTGTAGCATAGATCAAAAATTAATTGGAAAACAATTAATGTAAATGAGAGAATGAATGGGTCAAAGAATAAATCATAAAAGCAATCAATTATTTCATTAGTGATAATGACAATGAAACAACAAGCAAAAATTCACAGGACACTGCAAAAGCAGTACTTATAGGAAAAAATATATATCTCTAAATGCTTACATCAATAAAAAGAAAGAAAGAAAGAGCAGATCAATGTTTTAAACATGCAGCTAAAAACATTAGAAAAAGAATTAATTAGAATGCCCCAATTAAATGACAAAATAGATATACTGAAAATCAAAGAAGATGTTGATTAAATTGGAAGTTTAAAAAATATGAACTAATAAACAAAACTAGAAAAATAAATCATTAATTTGAAAAGAAGAAAATACCTCTTATGTTTGTTAATTTGATTTTTCAAAAAAGAAGTAAAGCAAATTACTGGAATCAAAAATTACAAAAAGTAAATGAATCACCAGTGAAGATGGAATTAAAGCAATTATTAAGAATTGCTTTCAATGGGAAATTAAGGAGAAATCCATCAATTATGGAATGGCTGAACAGCTTGTGCTACAAAATTGTAATGTAACACTATTGTGTTATAACAAATGATGAGCAAGTTGATTTCAGAAAAATCCTGGAAAACCCAAGATGAACTGTTGCAAAGTGAAGTGAGAACAATAACAACAGCAATATTGTATATTGATTAAGTGTCAATGACTGCTATTCTTAGCAATACAATGTTTCAAAACAATTGCAAAGGACACTTAATGAAAAATGCTATACACAAGCAAAGAAAGAAATGATATAGTCTAAATGCATATCGAGGTGCAATATTTTTCACTTTATTATTTCATGCTTTTTTTTTCCCCCTTTTAGTCTGTGACTTCTTTAACAACATGACTAAAATGAATATATGTTTGGCTGATTCCACATGAGTTACCTATATCAAATTGCTTACTTTCTAATGGGGGTGGTGGGAAAGGGGTGAGGGATTTGGAACTTATTTTTTAAAATAAATGCTAAAATTGTCTTTACATGTAATTGGGGAAAAAAGAATGTTATTAAAAGAACAATTACCTTCCCAATTATATACCAGTAAAACTGACAACCTAAGTAAAAGAGATGATGATTTACACACACAGAAAAAGAATTGTTTAGATTAATCAAAGAGGAAATAGAATACACCAATAATCCTATCTTTAAAAAAAATATTTTATTTTTCACAAATTACATGTTAAAGCATTTTTAAAAGTTTTGTATTCCAAATTCTATCATTTCCTTTTCTATCACTCGCTTTGTTCCTCCTCTCCCTGCTCCTCTAGACATTAGCAATCAGATATAGGTTATAAGTGTGCAATCATGTACACTTCCATATTCCTAATTTTGTACAAGAAGACTCAAAAAAAGACAAAATGAAAGTGAAAATAACATGCTACATTCTGTATTCAAACAATATCAGTGTTTCCCCCCCCCCCCTCTGGATGTGGATAGTATGCTTCATCATTAGTCCTTTGGGATTGTCTTGGATATTGCTGAGAATAACTAAGTAATTCACAGTTCTTCATCATACAGTATTACTCTTCCTGTGTAGTTCTGCTCTCTTCACTTCTCATCAGTTCATATAAATCTTTCTAGGTTTTTTCCTGAAGTCATCCTGCCTATCATTTCTTAAGTGAGTTTCCCAAGGTCACATTGCTAGTTAAGACACATTAAGTGTCTGAGGCTGGATTTGATCTCCGGTCCTCCTGACTCCAGGGCTAGTGCTCTATTCTCTGTGCCACCTAGCCACCCCCTGCCTATCATTTCTTAGAGTACAAAAATATTCCATCACACTCATATACCACAGCTTATTTAGTCATTTCTTAATTGATGGGAATCCCTTTAATTTCCAATTCCATCTTTAAAAAAAAAAAAGAATAGAGCAAGGCATGAGCTTCGTGAGAAAAAGAATCCAAGAAGCAAATGGATTTATAAGCAAATTTTTACCAAACATTTAAGCAACACTTACTTCCAGAACAATAAAAATAGGTAAAGTTCTACCAAGTTCATTTTATGACCATTGTGATTTTGATCTTAAACCAAGGAGATCAACAAAGAAAGAAAACTGTAAACCAATTTCCCCAATGATTTATTCAAAAATTCTAAATCAAAATGATCAAGGAGATTACAACAATAAGTCACAAAATTTATACCATAAAATCAGAATAATTGACCCTATAAATAACAAAATAATAATAATCATGTAATTTTATCTATGGATACAGAAAAAGAACTTTTGAAAAAAAAAAAGACACCCATTCCTATTAGGAAAAAAGAATACTTGAAAGCATAGAAATAAATGGAGTTTTTCTTAAAATAATAATAAGTATCTAAAACCAAGAGTAAATTTTACCTGTAATATGGATAAATTATTTCAATAAGAGCCTTTCCAATAAGATCAGCCATGAAGCAGCGATGTCCTTTATCACTACTCTTATTGTTATCACTTTCTGCAGACGATATAATTCTTTACTTAGAGAACTCTAGAAAATAAACTAAAAACTTAGTTGAAAGAATTAACAACTTTATCAATGTTGCAATATAAAAAACCAACTCACCTAAATCATGACCATTTCTATATATTACCGGCAAAATCCATCATGAAATAATAGAAAGAAAAATTGTATTTAAAACACCCAAAGACAGTATAAAATAATTGAGAGTCTATGCCAAAATAAACCTATGAACTATATAAACATGCCAAAAAGACAATTTTCACACAAATAAAGACAATTCTAAACAATTGGGGAAAAATAACTGTTCATGAATGGACCAAACTAATATAATAAAAAGTGACAATTCTACTCAAATTAATTGACTTGTTGAGTAACATGTCAATCAAACTACCAAAGAATTATTTCATAGAGCTAAAAAATCAAATCCATCTGGAAGATCAAAAGATAAAAAATATTAGTGGAATCAATGAAAAAATCCTTTAAGGAAAATGGTTGAAGAGTAAAAGATTTCAAACTATGTAACTTGATGGCAATCATTGAAACAATCTAGTACTCACTAAGAAAAAGAATAGTGGATTAGTGTAGTAGGTTAGGTACAAACGAGGAATAAATGAATATATTAATCCAGTGTTTGACAAACCCAAAGATGCAAGCTTTGGATATAAAAATTTACCATTTGATAAAAATTGTTGAGAAAACTGAAAAGCTGGCAGAAACTAGGCATAAATCAGCTTCTCCCACTGGCTAGCAAGATAAGGTCAAAATGATTTATACATAAAGTGAGCAAATTAGAAGAGCATGGAAATATACGCCACCCAGATCTATGGATAAAGGAACAATTTAAGTCCAAGACAGATATAGAATATCACAAGAAGTCAAATGAATAATTTTAATTGCATGAAATTAAAAAAAAATTGCCCTCACAAAATTAGCGCAGTCAAAATTAGAAGGAAAGCAGAACACTGGAGGTGGGAGAGGATTATAGCAAGTTTCTCTAATGAAGGCTTCATTTCTCAAATATATAGGAAATTGAGCGAAATTTATAAGAAATCTTCCGTAATTAGTAAATGATTAACATATATGAAAGGGCAGTTATCAGAAGAAGAAATAAAAAATATCAATATTCAAGGAAGAATCAATTCTCTATTGATTAGAAAAATGAAAATTAAAACGCTAGGTACCAACTAGAACCTATTATTAGCTTGGCTAACATGACAGGAAAGGAAAATGACAAATGCTGGAGGAGATTTGGAAAAAATAGGCACATTAATGCACTGTTGGTGAAGTTTTAAACTGGTCCAATCATACTGGATAACAATTTAGAACTATGTCCATGAGGCTATGAAACTCTGCATACCCTTTGACCTCTTAATGCCACTACTAAATCTGTATCCCAAGGAATCAGAGGAAAAGGGAAAAGATCTATGTGTACAAAAATATACATAATCACCCCCTTTTTGTGGTAGCAAAGAATTGGAAATTGAAAGTATGCCCATAAATTGGGAAGTGATTAAACTAGTTGTCGTATATGATTGTGATAAAACACTATTGTGCTCTAAGAAACAGGAAAGGGTGATTGTTTAAAAAAAAATTGGAAACCATATGAACTGATTGAAAGTGAAAGTGGTAACAAGGTGAATGTTATATGCAAAACAGCAACATACTAATTGTGAAAGAATTAGTTACTCTAATCAACCCAAGGGTCCAAAACAATTCCAAAGGGTCTGTGATGAAAAACGCTCTCCACCTCCAGAGAAAAAACTGATGAAATCTGAGTGCAGATTGAAGCATACTCTTTTCACTTTATTCTTCTTGCTCATTTTTTGGCAACATTGCTAATATGGAAATATGTTTTACATGACTTCATATTTTTAATTAATATATTGTTTGCCTTCTCAAGGGATGGCAGGGAGGTTGGAGGGAGGG
This sequence comes from Pseudochirops cupreus, assembly GCA_028627135.1. Lineage (NCBI taxonomy): Eukaryota > Metazoa > Chordata > Mammalia > Diprotodontia > Pseudocheiridae > Pseudochirops > Pseudochirops cupreus. The sequence goes on from CM053580.1 coordinate 451,007,112, forward strand.
AGAGAATTTGGAATTCAATTTTTAAAAAATTAAAAATATATAAAAATTATTTTTTAAATCTGATTTAGTAAACTGAGTCAAGGATTACTGTACCAGCATGATTGAATCTTGTCATAATTAGGTTTCAGTTTATTGGAAACTACAAAATATGTATTCAGTTAAGAAATCCAGAATTGCTCAAAGAGGCTCTAAATTAAATTCAAAGGATATGAGAATGAACAGGGCAGCTAGTTTGTGCAGTAAGCTGGAGTCAGGAAAACTCACCTTCATGAATTCAAATCTGACCTCAGACACTTACTATCTATGTGATGCTAGGCAAATTGGTTATTCCTGTTGACTTCAATTTCCTCATCTATAAAATGAACTAGAGAAGGAATGGCAAACTACTCCAGCATCTTTACCAATAACAAACAAACAAACAAAAACCAAAAACCAAAACAAAACAAAACAAAACTCAAATGGTATTATGAAGAGTCAGACATGACTGAAAAAAGACTGAACAAAACCTAATGGGAATCAGACTGGGCTTGTTCTATAACTGGCAAAGGGAAGCATCTCTACCCAAATTGATCAATAGTTTTCTGTAATTTAAAGTCTTTTAGATGCCTGAAGGACTAAAATTTTGAATGGCTTGCCTATGATCATATAGCCCATATTTGATGGGGCAGGACTTTAATCCAGGTTTTCCTGGATTTGAGACTGGATCTGTATTAGAGGCAGCTGGGTATGTCAGTGGATAGAGTGCTGGGCATGGAGTCAGGAAGACTTTAGTTTGAATGTCTTCAAACACTTACTAGCTGGGTACCTTAGGCAAATCACTTAACCTAGCTTTTTCTCAACAAGAAAATGCATATTCTTATCATTCTGTGATGATCCTGGTGAGAAAAACTGGAGACACCTCTGCCAAACTCGAAATTTTTAAATTGTATGTAAAAATGAACTTATCATTTGGATGAAGAAAAAGGGCAAGTTCAGAATAACTCCACTGTTTCAGAGTGCTAGCTAGTGTAACAAAAATAGAAGACTAAGAAAAAGTGGAACTGCTTGCCTTCTGTTTTGCATGTGTCTACTTTGTTAAGGAGAATAATCTTCTAAGTGGAAGGGAGAAAACAGATATGGTTTGTAGGAGCTAAGGCCCAAAGCTGAATTAGAGCTCTCTTTAATGATTCAGAGGGCACTTGAGGATCCTGGAGTACCAGAGGGTCCTTGTTAGGACTGTTGCATTGAGATAATAGCAACTGTCATTTTATTATGAATGCCTCAGAAGTGGGAGTTAAAAGATTTCCTTGTTGAGATAAAGCTAACTTTTAGCCAAACATCTACAGATGTCTGTATGTAAATTATAACTGTATGTGTATATGCTTATAAGTATATATGTTTAATAATAATAGCTAGCATTTACATAATGCTTAAGGTTTTCAAAATGCTTTATAAATATTACATTTAATACTCACCCAAAAGCACGTTTGTACGTGATGTTATTATTATCTTTCCCACATTACAGATGAAGAAACTGAGGCAGATTGTGATTAAGTAATTTGCACAGTGTCACATATCTAGTCAATATCAGAGCCAGATTTGGACTCAAGTCTTCTGTCTTCAAGTGCAGTGCTCTATTTACTGAGCCACCTAGTTGCTTTATAAACACACAGACACAGCCATAGATATAGACACAGACACACACGTAGCTGTAGATGTATATATGTATATATGCATACATATAGAAACTAGTTTTTTTATACTTCTCTTTACTACTTTATCAGATCCATTAATATATGTATTAATATAAATATAAAGCTCTATAATATGACAAAATATTATATGGCATGACTTGATGACACTATAATATGATATAGCAGGGCACAAAAATATAAAATGTGACAAATATAAAGTAATGCAATGTAATAATATGATTAATTCAATACATATATTACATAATATGTAATTTATATATATATATACATAGGATTAATTTTCAAAAAAATATCTGTTTATTTTTAGTTCTATAAAACTAAACATACTTTTTAAAATAGCTGCCAGATTCTCTAAGAATTCAAGAATCAGTATACTGAAGGAATGGTGGACATGAAATCAGGAAAAATCAGGAAAGATATAGGTTCAGATCTTGTCTCTAATATTGACTTGGCAAGACCATGGTCTTGAGACTTAACCTCATTCTTACAATGACAATTTTAGTGCCTAAAGTATCTCTAGCTCAGAAGACAGTGGATACCAAAGTGTTTTAAATATGTTCAAGCACCATATAAGCAGTGGGAACTTTTTGTTATTCAATTTGACATTTTCTTGGTCTTTGATAACAATAGTTACCTCACAGGATTGTTTTAAGTTCAGTCATTTAATAAGCATTACTTAAGCACTTACTGTATATCAGACACTGTACTGAGCCCTGGGGACATGAAGAAAAGGAAAAGATAGATCCTTTGTTGTTGTTTCACTTGTGTCTGACTCTGACCTCATTTGGTTTTCTAGGCAAAGATACTGGAAGGGTTTACCATTTTATTCTCTAATTTTATAGATGAGGAAACTGAGGAGAACGGGGTTAAGTAACTTGCCCAGGGTCACATAACTAGGAAGTATCTGAGGCCAGATTTGACTCAGGTCTTCCTGACACCAGGCCTGGCATTTTATCCACTGTGCCACTTCACTGCCCTACAAAGAAGAGAGACAAGATAAATGAGAGGTATTTAACAGAAAGGACTAGTATGAGAAAATACTGCCTGCAAAAAAGTGGAGTTTTCTATGGGACCTGAAGTAAGATAGAAAGTTCAGGAGGTAGAGATGAAGAAGGAGAGCATTCCTGGTATGGTTGGGAAAGCCAATAAAAATGGTGGGAAGTGATAAGGGACCACTAAAGTTTATTGAGTAGTGTTTCAGTTTAAACCCAGGGACACCAAAAACTGTTGAGGTAGGGGCTCTGCCCACCCAAAAACTGTTGGGGTTTCATGATGTATTGTGGTGGAACCATCTCAAAGAATTCAGGATCAGACCACCTTTAATCCAAGTATAGGCATTTATTGAAACTGATGCCTCTCATGAAGTGGGCTAAGTTTCAAGAGGAACCAGCACCTTTAGAGAAAGCAAGATGGAATTTTACAGGGTAAAGATAAAGATGCAATTACATAACAGAAATTTACACAGAATAGAGGAATATCACTAATATTTAAAAAGGCAGGAGGAGTTTGTTAAGGGATTAGGTAATGGAGGAGGGGTCCCATCTATGGTTTGGTGGTTAAACATTCTGGTCATTCTGGCCTCCAACCGGCTAGCTATTGTGGTTCTGTCTGGTTAAGACAGATAGCTAGGTATTGTGGTCCTTGTCTTAGCCTAGATGGATGACATGATTGTGATTGAATACAAGAACAAACTTGTTTCTATGGGAATGGGTGTGGGGGCAGTGACCAGGTAGAGTAGTAGCTTGGTTCCGACCACATGGACACACCTGCTGTTTCTGTGGGAACTAAGAGTTCATGGATACACCTGTTGTTGCAGTGAGCAGTGAGGCATATATGAAGACGTTAGGACATTGGCATGAAACCTACGTAGATACAGTGGGCCTGCTGTTCAGCAGGGCCAGACCTATAATGAAGTTAGAATATTGAGGCCAGGGGCAGCTTTACTGGGATTCCATCAGTAGTTATGAGGCATGGTCAGAGCTGGGTTTTAAGAATATCACTTTGGCAACTTAGCTGACGATTGACTGGAGTGCGGAGAGGCCTGTGTCAGGGAGACAAAGAAAGAACTTGTAATAGTCAAGGCATGAGTGATGAGGGCCTGCACCAGGGTGGTAGCATTGTCAGAGGAGAGGAAGGAGGGTTTGTAAAACCTAAAGTTTTCTACTCTATAATGTCTCTTCAAGTCAGTTCTGAGAATATTAAATTACTACTATGTGTTAGGTTCAGGGCACACAAATATAACCATCTCTGTGGTCAAAGAGGGTATGTTTACTGACTATTATTGTCATCCTTATGCTTGTCCATTTTTAATATAAGTTGCTTTATTCAT
>CM053580.1:451011634-451033553 GCA_028627135.1 Pseudochirops cupreus
AAACTGTCACTTCTATAGAGATTATGTTCTTTCTAAATTTTTATCTTCCATTTAAAAAGCAATTGAGTCAAAGAAAGGACAATAACATTGGTATGAACTGAAGTGCTTAATTACTTAAATGAGGTATATGGACTTCCATATATAAAGATATAATCTTATGTATGGGGCAAAATCTGTAGTAATATGACCAGGAACCTACAGTTTTCAATAATTCAGCATACTTTGACCTCTCCAGTATAACCACTCATTTATATTCCTATAAGACAGACACTATCATAGATGTGATATGAGGTGCTGTGACCCATTCTCAGGCTCACTCACATATGCTACTTGGATATCTCATATTTAAAGAGAGTTTGGTATGTTGGAAATTTACTTGTTTCTTTTTAATTTTATCTCTAACTTAAATTTCCAGTCCTACCTAAGAGTATGCAGAAATGAATTCATGAAAAAAAAAGTTTTCCAGTGTTCTTTAAGATTATTCTATCACCATGGTTTTTGGAACCCATTCTTCAATAAAAGTTGTAATGCATCTTCTCAATTCTCTGTCATAAACAGATAGAAAGATACAGTACAATCATCTGTCCATCAACTGTATATTATACATATATATATTATGTATATTGTACATGTATATTATACATAATGCATTTTCTGAATCAATAATAATTTTTTTGGTAATTTGCTATTTGAGATATGTGGGTCTCAGGGATGGCAATTTTGTAAGGTAGACTTTAAGAGTGGATTTCAAATAATATTCATTAATTCAGGAATGCACATCGTTGTTATTGTCAAACTAATTTGTCTTCCCTCTCATGTGACTTTTCTATTCCATTTTTTTTTGTTGTTGTTCCTTAAGATTTTGAATTTTATGTTTCAAGCATGGTGCCATAAAGACAAAAATGAATCACCCATTGACTAATCACAAATACTCTGAGATGAAAGTTTGCTATTACTGAAGAAGGCCTTATAGTAAATCTCTTAAGTGCAGATGGGACACTCTCTCCCTATAGATTGCAAAACCTTCCTTTTGTTAGCTGTACCAAAATATTTAATCTAACACCAATGACCACAGAGTTCTATTCTAGTCATCTGTGTATAACGGCCCATTTTTATAACTTTCTAGGTCAACAGAACTCTAAACTGAGAAATACTGAAAACATTCAAAATAAATATACAAGTCAAAAAGTTAAATAGATTCTCATTACTTCATTGGAAAAGTGAGTAGTAGAGTAATGGAAAATTCCCATATCAGAGCATGCAAATTTCTCCCCCACCCCCACCCCTACCTTCCCAACTCACCCACCAAGATTAGTGAAAGGCATTTGGGTAAAAAACTCTATCTTCTTGCCCTAGTGGGTCACATTAAGAACTAGACATTTGATGTTCCTAAATAATTTTAAGAAACTTAATTACAAGGAACTGGTGTACTTGTTAGTGAATGAATGATAATGCCTTTTCCATATATATATATATATATATATATATATATATATATATATATATATATATATATATATAAAACTCTAATCTTTCCTCATTTTCTTATATCTAAGTACTCTTGTTCAGGTGTGTCTCAGGGTTAGCTTCTATGAAATGTGGCAGATGCTTCAATAATTATCGATGTTCCAAAACCAGAAACCATGATGCTTTCCTGCAGTTATCCCCCAAACTGGATTTTATTAATATTTATATTACTGCACTTACATCATAAAAGCATTCCAAGATCATTAACTCCGTGTAACATACCTGAAGTAAATCATTATATAATTACTTCTACTTTGAAGATTTGGTCAAGGGAACAAGAAGATTAAGTGGATTTTTTTAAGACCGCATGGCAAGTCACATATATACATGACATCAGTGCCCAAACACCCCTCACTCTTTTGTTTTGTACACATATTCAATATAAAATGGAGGGGAGGGTAGCTTTGTCATGAGACGGAAGGGTATACACTGGAGGAAGGGAACGCGTGACCTCAAAGCCACATGTGGCTCCCTAGGTCCTCAAGTATGGCTCTTTGGCTGAATACAAACTTCACAGAATAAACAGGGAACTTCCATGAAATTTGTATTCAGTCAAATTGCCATACTTGAGGACCTATACGGGAAAAATTAAGGGGAAAATTGATACAATTATATGAAAAAGTCCTTTTTAAAATAAAACAAGGAATGTTTGGGAGTCGATTTTCTAATCGTCAATTATTATCTATATCAGGACTGGGGAACCTGTTGCCTTGAGGCCATATGTGGCCCTCTAAGGCCTCGAGTATGGCCATTTGACTGAACACAAACTTCACAGAAGTTCATTATTAATTCTGTGAAGTTTGTATTCAGCCAAAGAGCTATACTCGAGGACCTAGAGGGCAACATGTGGCTTTAAGGTCACAGGTTCCCCAGTCTTTATATAGACAATAATTGACAATTAGATAATTTACTCCCAAATATTGCTTGTTTTATTTTAAAAAGGACTTTTTCATATAATTGTATCAACTTGCCCCTTAATTTTTCCCCTATACTAATCAAATGAGTATCCTAGACCCTTATAAGTACTATACCAAATTTCTACATCAGTCAAAGTTAGTACACTTCTGTTTTCATGAAGAAAAAGGGCTTTACTGTACCATTCTAGAATCTAATGCATACTTTTTCTTGGAAGATCACTTCCAAACACAGAAGACCAAAGCTCTGCCCCCTGTGGGTCCTACAAGAACATTTAGGATAATTGCTTTACTCTCTGTGGGTTTCTGACAAGCACCCTTCACAGTGAAACAGTTTTCTAAACCTATTCTGAACATCCTTCTGCTAATGAAATTTCAGGCTACCCCCTGCAGGTGACTTCCTACCACAAAAATCAACATATTCTTTTAAAATTTATTTAATTTATTATTATAATTATAATAATAATGATTATTATTTTGCTCTAATGCAAGAGGCCATAGTTGTTTGGCAGGTATTTTGATTTCCCAAAGCTAGAACAAAATCAGCTTCCCAATGGAAAGTATATATCCAAGGTGAAAAGAAATGGAATTCACCAGAGTCTTTTCCCTATGTGACTTCGGCACACTGGCCAATTCGCAGCCTGTTTCCTGCTGTTCTTTTATGTTATTGTCCCTGTACTGCTAATGGCCCCCTGCTCTAACAATTCCCTTGCTTTCTTGGCCTCTCTCACTGCCATACTTCTTACAGCCAAAAAAACAGAAAAAGAAAAAGAAAAATTACAAAAGAAAACAAGCAAACAAAAACTCTAAAATAAACCTTTAGCCTTTGCCTCCACACATGAAGGTGATGTAACCCAGAAATATTCAATATCACATCTGTATGCTTTATTTCCTGACTATAGTCAAAGTTTATAACTTCGTAGGATCACAAGTTCCCTTTCATGTGATTGTGAGGGGATTGAATTTATCTTCGACTAAAGTCCTCCCTCAATGCCGGATTATAATATGGAAGTGAGTCTCCAAAACTCTACTGATCTGTGAGGATGGGAACATTTGAGGGAGAGGTCTATTTATGGACTTTGTATAGGAGAAGTGCATTATCAGGTACTTCCCGACTAGATTAATTTTTAGCTGTGATATTTCCTGAATATCCTCAACTAAAGAAAAGAAGGATTTGTTTGACCTTTGTCAGTAGAAGGAGTATCGACAAAGACCAGTTCTTTTGAAGAGTGAAAATAATTATTATGGCAAAATTAATAGCAGGGAACCCCCAGGACTGAGGACCTTTATCAGGCTGTGGTATTAAAAGAGGACTTTAGAGTAAGAAAAAAAAGAGGGGGTGGTGGCAAGGGAGCTTTTGGCATTGGACTTTCTTTTTCTTTTTTTTTTTTTTGGAGGGCAATTGGAGTTAAGTGACTTGCCCAAGGTCACATTGCTAGTAAGTGTGTCAAGTCTCTGAGGCCAAATTTGAACTCAGGTCCTCCTGACTCCAAGGCCAGTGCTCTATTCACTGTGCCACCTAGCCACCCCAGCATTGGACTTTCTAACTAAAAGAGTTTTAGATCAGGACTTCTCCCTCTACGTTCTCATAATTATTAGGAAAATACTTTGACCGCTCAATTTATAGGCTCAGTTCTCTAATATGAATCACAAACCTTCACAAAGGCTTTAAGGCTTATGAAACACTTTAAATCTTTTATCTCATCCCTATAATGGCCTTCAGAGGTAGTTGCTATTATTATCTTCATTTTATAGATGATGAAATTGAGGCTTAGAGATGTTAAGTTACTTGACCAGGGTCACACAGCTAGTAGGTGCCCTAGGCAGGATTTGAAATGAGGTCATTTTGATTCCAAGTCCAAAACTTCATCTTATAGAAGAGAACATCAGTGCCCTGTTTTCCATTACAATCTCTTTAGCTGCTGACTACAAATTTTCTTTACATGTGAGAAAAGAAAAAAAAAACTTTTTAAAAGGGCAAGAGAAAGTCAATCCTCTGAAATAAGTAGTACAGGCTACTGAATGTTGAAAGTTGAGATGGAGTTGGAAGGAGGAAAGAGAGAAAAATGAAAGGACAGTAGCACATGGAGGCTGACTCAAACCACATCTACATAAAGTGAAGAATCCAGAGTATTAGAGAATCACTAACTTATATGTCCAAAATGACATATGTGTGACAAGTTGTTTTTGAAATAGAACAAATAAATAGATCTAATCACACTAAGCAAAGTGTTTTTGAATGAGAATCTAGAGCTGTATCTTTAGAATATATTCCAGCCATCTTAGATTTATTTCAATTTTCCCTCTTCATTTTCATGTTTTATATTAGGGACAGTTGATGTCACAAGAGATTTTTTTTTGGTGAAATATGACTTTTTAAGAACACCTCATCAGAGTATGGAAACAACCTATGGGCCTTTAATAATTAATGTCACTAACTTTCTTCAGACACAAAAGGGACAATTTGCAAACACTCTTCCTCTACAATCTGCTTTTTCACTTAGAAATAGTTTTGGGTTACCTCGTCTAGGAGATTAATCTGGGACATCTCTTTAGTGATAACTGTCATATGAGACTAAGCTTTATTAGCAGTTCCATAATCTTTTACTGATAAATCCCCCTGAAATAGGGGGAAATCCCTATCAGCAATCCACCACTGTAGAGATTTTAATGATTATTCAGTGCCCTTCCTCCATTTGTCTTTGAATTTTGAAGAGCTCTCGAGCTTAGTGGCGCCATAGGGAATCGTTATTTGATCTGAGGACAACAACCTTTTATGTTGTTTTTAAGAGGACAGGAAGTAGCGTCATATTTGCATTTTGTGTCCTCCTCCTGAACAGGTTGGTCTTGATGCTAAAGTCACTTTTATCCCCACAGGTAATACAAACTTGAAACTGGGTTGGCTACCAGTTTCCTATGAATGAAGAAGGAAGCAAGTAAGTGGAAAAAGATAAGTGATCAGGGGACATACAGACTATGTGACTCCCAACCCTTTAGCAATATAAATATTTCTAGGAAAATGGCACATCTTGTGGAGTGTTCTCACCATTGCCATGCTCTAATAGATAACTGTCCAGAAGTGTGAACTTGATTATACTAGTGAACTTGCTTGCTAGGGAAGAAAAGTGATAACAGGCTTCTTTGTCATCAAAGGGTAAAGAAATGTGACAATCTGGGAGCTAGTTTTAGGGCCCCATCTGCTAAACCAGAGAGAAATCAAGATTTTACAGTTCTATAAATATTTTAGTGTATCCCATCATTTATGAACTCTGGCAGCTATCATAAAATCTCTCTGACTTTTGTTACAACTGCATATAAGGCCAGAAAATTGCATCTCGTGGTAAACCATAAAAACCTAAGTAAAAGCACCATTCCTTTCAGTATATTCTAAAAATATACAACCTCCCTGTCAGTACATGGCAGAGTAGTTACCATCCCAAGATGCTTGTTTCTTTCCCATTTTTTTATCTGATCTTACCTTGGTCTTTTCAAGTCCCTTTGTATTTCAGTATCTTTTTATGTTTCATAAATAACAGCCATCACAACCTAACAGCTAAAATAGCTTTTACTTTGTCACAACGTACTGTAAGCAAGAGACACTTGGGTGATGATAATTCCCTAGCTATAGAAGTCATTTGTGCTGACCTCTTGTCTAATTGACCCTGATGTGATTTTCATTCTATGTTGAGTTTCTTTACTGTAATGAAAAGAAGGGGGTGGGAAAGAGGTGGGGGTAGTGGGGAAACTTGCCCAAGATCAAATCTGTGGGTCTTTATTCAGCAGCTAAATATAAAGAACCTTTGTAGAAAAATATAAATAAAGTTAACAGGATGTAAAGACTCTTGTTGGCCCTTAAAACTTAAACCACTACCCCATGTTTCATATAGTTCTAGAATGTTTTCTCCCTTCATCATTAATGCTCTTTTCACCACCAAAATTATAGTAGTTAAGTCTAGTCTGAAACTTTGAATTACCAATCAGCCAAAGAACAGCATCATGTGTTTTAGTCACTACACATTGAAAGAAACTGAGCAAAATCATTGCATTCATTCAGCTAAGAAAATATTTTTCCCTATTGCTCAAAACAATTTAATTTTCAGACTCAGACAAACAAGATGTGACAGTTACTGACTGAAGTATAAACATATAAATGTGACTCTCTTTGATAGCATAGCTTTCACTCACTGTTGAAGATGCTATGACAGAGCCACCAATCTCTATGTGTTTTCCCCACATAAATTCATTGTGTCCAGCCCTTGTTTGAACATTTTGAGCCCAAGACAAATGTATGTCTATTTGTTTCATGACAGAACCCACTAGGAATTTTTAAGACTCCCTCCTTCCAGACCTATTCTCTTCCTCCCCACAGAATTAATCTTTTCCATTCAATTTGAGCAGGGATGGTGGTATAGTTTGGTTGATAATACAAACTCATTCCAGTCTAAGCTACTGAAGCCACTTTGTTCTGTGGTTTTAGGCTTTTCACCCAGAGCTTCATAATGACTTGACCCTTTTGCCTTAGTTGAGGAAGTTTGCAATCATTCTCCTCTCATGCCACCAGAGACACCCCACTGCCTCAGGCTCTCTGTGTACCACTGGCATTATGTCCCTTTATAATTTTGTGCTTTTCTAGGGATAAGCCAAAAGGACTGTATTAAAGAAGCCTGGGGTTGAATCTGAGCCTAAAACTGTAACTCAAGTGAACCTTAATTAAGAATTAAAAGAACAGCCACAGTCATCCAATCTCAAGAGCTCCAGGACATTCTTAGATGCCCAGCAGGATTCGGTGTCCAACACTGACCTGGAAAAATCCTGTCAGTCACAAGTTGAGAAGGCAGGAGGCAGGCTGAACTAGGGAAGAATTCGCAGGATTGTTGAAAGAGTTCCCAACCTGGGTATTTGGCCAGAACCTCTGCAGACACTTGAAGGTAGAATGGTGAAGAAGACAAAGTGCTCACCAGGACCTAAACTCAGATTCTCGCTCCATCACTTGGCACCTGTGGGTCCTTAAGCAGGAGATAGGTGAATTCAAGCCCTTTCTTGGTTTCAAATACATTCACATATTTGGAAGATATCCACGTTTGGACTTTTCTTTCTCTCATTTTTCTCATTTGTAAAATAAGGAAATTTGATAAGAATACCTTTAAATTCCTTCCTTCTGTCTTTAAAATGCTAACCCTAATCTCATGGTGGACATAGAAATGCACAGAATTGGCTTCAGAGACTGTGTATTAGTGTTTTTTTTCTAGTAGATTCAAGAATTCTGAAGGACATGAGAAATGTGTCAGTATGCTGTCATCATGCCATGGTAGGGTTACTATGTATAATAGGGAGGAAAGTTTCCCTCTTCTTCCATATAAAAAGATAGCAGGATAATACTCATCCACATTAGATTAAAAATAAAACCAATACTATGAGTATAAGACAATAGCTACATAGGAGACCATCTCAAAAATTTTCAGGATATTAGTGGACTGGTCAATATGAGTCAAAAGAGTAATATAACATCCAAAAAACCTAAATTCATCTTGAATATTCTTATGAGAGGGAATGATGTCCAAGAATAAGGAGGAACCAGCACCTCCTGCCCCACATTCTGGCCTGGTCAGATCACCTCTACGGTATTGTTTTAGAGTATTATGTTTAGTTGTAGTCAACACCATTTATGAAAGATGTTTAAAATCTTAAGTTTGTCCAGAGGAGAGCAATGAGGGTGGTGAAAGGCCAGAAAAAAAATCCATATAAACCCTGGTCAAAAGTAATGGAGGATTTTTGGGACAGAAGAGAAGATTGAGTGGGAACTTGATATCTATATTCAAGTACTTGAAAGTCATCCACATGGAAGAAGGATTAGACTTGTTCTGCTTGACCCAAGAGGTGAGGTGGGGGCGGGGAGACAAGGAGAAATGGAGGATTCAAAAAAGGTGAAATTAGACCATTATTTAATGATAAATGTATCAACAATTAGAGTTATTTAAAACTAGAATGGGTTGTCTCAATAGTACTGGGCTCCTCTAAATCAGACATTTTTTATTTTTTTAATTAGTTCTCATACTGAGAGAAGTCTTATGAGTTATAATTATCATTTTTCCATGTAGGACTGTATATAGTTTAACTTTAATAAGTTTCTTATGATTTCTTTTTCCTGTTTACCTTCTCATGCTTCTATTGCTTCTTCCATTTGAAAGTCAAATTTTCTGTTCAGCTCTGGTTTTTTCATCAAAAAGGCTTAAAAGTCCTCTATTTCATTGATTGAGCACATTTTCCCCTGAAGCATTGTTCTCAGTTTTGCTGGGTAGGTGATTCTTGGTTTTAATCCTAGCTCCTTTGACCTCCAAAATATCATATTCTAAGACCTTCCCTCCCTTAATGTAGAAGCTACTAGATCTTGTGCTATCCTAATTGTGTTTCCACAATACTCAAATTGTTTCTTTCTGATTTCTTGTAATATTTTCTCCTTAACCTGGGAACTCTGTAATCTGGCTATAATATTCCTAGGAGTTTTCTTTTGGGCATTTTTTTCAAGGGTCAATCAGTGAATTCTTTCAATTTCTATTTTGCCCTCTGTTTCTATAATATCAGGACAATTTTCCTTGAGAATTTCTTGAAGGGTCATTTCTAGGATCTTTTTTTTGATCATGACTTTTAGGTAATACAATAAATCTTAAGTTATCTCTCCTGGGCCTATTTTCCACGTCAATGGTTTTTCCAATGAGACATTTCACATTGCCTCCTATTTTTTTTTTTCATTTGTTTGGATCTGTTTTATAGTATCTTGATTTATGATAAAGTCATTAGCTTCCATTTTCTCTAATCTAATTTTGAAAGAATTATTCTCTTCAGTGAGTTTTTGAAATTCCATTTCCATCTGGCCACGTCAGCTTTTTAAGGCATTCTACTCCTCATTGGCTTTTTGGGCCTCTTTTGCCATTTGAGTTAATCTATGTTTTAAGGTGTTATTTTCTTAGTCAGACTGTTGACTTGCTTTTCATGATTTCCTTGCATCACTCTCATTTCTCTTCCCAATTTTTCCTCCACTTCTCTTACTTGAGTTTCAAAATCCTTCTTGAACTTCTCCAAGGCCTACGATCAATTTATATTTTTCTTGGAGGCTTTTGACATAGGAATTTTTACTTTGTTGTCTTCTTCTGGTTACACATTTTGATTGTTTTTGTGTCCAAAAAAGGATTCTGTAGTCTGATTATGCTTCCTCTGTTTGCTCATCTTACCAGCCAATTACTTGATTTTTGAGCACTTTGCCACAGTACAACTCTGCTTCTATAGTGGATAGTGCTGTGTCTCAAATTCTGGGGTTTTTGCAGTTGTCAGAGCTGTTTTCAGAGCTATGAGGAGGTCACCCCCTTTACAGCCACCACAGCTCTGGCACACTAGCATTCCTTACCACAGAACCACCACCCAAGAGTATGACCCGGATCCATGCAGGTCAAAGCAAAAGCAATTACCCTCTGAATGGTCTCTTTGTCCCTCTACTATCTGTGGGCCTGGAGCCAGAAGTATCAGCAGTTGCAGCCACCACCACCTCTGCCTCCCCCAGGGCAGGGGCTGGACTGTGCTCTTCTCTGGCCCAGTTCCAACAGAGTTCCCCACTGATCTCTTACCTTTTCTTTGGCCTTTTTGGGTTAAGAAGTCTAGAAACTTCCACAGCTGCTGGTGATTCACTCTCCTGAAGTCTGCTCTGCCTGGTCTGGGCCATGAGTCTGGGTCAGTGCAGCTCACACGGGACTGTGATGGGCTCCCAGTCTGGTGTGATAGACCCTTCCTGTCAGTTTGACAGGCTTGCCTCAGTGGGAGATTTGTTTCTCTCTGTCACTTTGTGGGTTCAGTAGCTCTAAAATTTGTGTAGAGTCATTTTTTTTTTACAGGTACCAGGGGTGGTTGAAGTGGGAGCTCAAACAAGTGTCTGCCTTTACTCTGCCATCTTGTCTCCTTGCCACTCAAACATTTTTATGCAGAGGTTGGAAGGAAAAGGGAATGAGCATTATGTAGCACTTTTATGCTAGGCTCTGTGTTAAGAATTTTTACAAATATTTCATTTGATCCTCACAGTTTTACAGTTGAAGAAACTGAGGTAGACAGAAGTTAAATGACTTGCCCAGGGTCACATAGCTAGTGATCAAGGCAAAATTTGAATTCAGGTCTTGCTGACTCCTCATCCAGAGCTCTATCTGCTGCACTTAGATAGTGCACAATGAGTCAGAGCATTGGATTTAGAGTCAGAGAAGGCTGAGTTTGAAACTTGTCTAAGGCACTTAACAGGCTAGTATGTAGAGTGGAATAAGTATTGGTTTTGAAATCAAGTCAAATCCTGGTTCAGCTACCTACTACTTGGTTGTGCTAGGGCAACATCTCTGGACCTGAGCTAATCTTTGATCTCATGAACTACACGACCCTAGACAAATCACTTAATGTGCCTAAAGCTCAGCTACTTCACTTACCCATGAGATGTTGAGAGGATCACAGAAGATAATATGTGCATAGGACTTTCCAGTCCTTAAATAATATGTAAGTATTAGTGATGATTCTCATTTATGGCAGTAGGTTATAGAGGGAATTCATAATCAGATCTGTGTTTAGTTGCATGGCCCTTGAGATCTCTGCAATGCTAAATATCTATGATCTAATGATAGCACTAGCAGGGAAGGAGACTTGTATAATGTGAAGATCATTATTCTGAGTTTCACACAAATAAGATTTATAATCTACCCAAAGGCAATCAAAGGAAATCCCTTACTTTAAAATAAATTGGTCACTGAATACAGAAGCAGCATATCATACTAGACTTGGATTCAGGGAAATCATCAACAACAGCTTGATTTAAGTTCTAGCTTTTTCCACTTGTCATCTGGATGACCTCGAGTAGGTAACTTCTCTGAGAATGGTTTTCTCATTAAAACTGTTAGGTACAGGAGAAGAAATATTAAAGCAGATGAATAGTATAGATTAGAACAGGGGTGGGGAACCTGTAGCCTCAAGGCCACATGTGGCCCTCTAGGTCCTAAAGTGAGGCCCTTTGAGTGAATTCAAACTCAAAAATTCAAATTCAAACAGAACAAATCCTCTTAATAAAAGGCTAATAATATTAATAATAATAAGAGCATTTGTTCTGTGAAGTTTAGAAGCAGTCAAAAGACCTCACTTGAGGACGTAGAAGGCCACATTTGGCCTTGAGGCCTCATGTTCCCCAACCCTAGACTAGACAAAAAATAGAAATGACAAAAAATTAAACTGAATAGCCCAGTGTTTAAAAAACACTAAACACATAAATTACTTAAGAAAGAACTTATTTGACAACCTTTTCTAGGAAAACTGGAAAGAAGTCTGGAAGAAATTAGGTCAAGACCAGCTTCTTGAACCATATACTATAATAAATTCAGGATGGCTGTATGACCTGGAAATTAAAGATAGTATAAGAAATGTAGGAGAAATGGGTAAGATGCCCTTAAAAGAAATAGATAGGGGTTGAATTCTTAACCCAAAATGATATAGACATATTTATAAAAAAAATGATTTCAATTATGTGAAATTGAAAAAAAAATCTTAAGCACAAGTAAAATTAATGTGTTAGGATAAGAAAGGAAATGGCCAACTGGACATGAATGAGTGGTTCAATGCCTCACTTGCTAACCCACCCTGGATCATCCCACAGTGCCTGTGGCCTCCTCACTCTAGAACATTTATGCTCCATGCTTTTGTCCTGTTGGTTAGCTCTTTCCTCAAGCTTGCATTCTGGGGAGGATCCCAGGCCAGTCAACCTTTACTATCCTCTATTGATGTACTTTGACATTACTCCTTCACACCCGAGTTCTCCCTCCCCTTCCCTCTGTACCCTAATTTTCAGCTCCTTTATGGAAGGGATTGTCTCTTTCTTTTTCCTTGTATTTGTATTTAGATCAGTGGTTCTCAACCTTCCTAGTGCCGCGACTCTTTGATACAGTTCCTCATGTTGTGGTGACCTCCAACCATAAAATTATTTTCGTTGCTACTTCATAACTGTAATTTTGCTACTCTTATGAATCTTAATGTAAATATCTGATATGCAGGATGTATTTTCATTGTTACAAATTGAACATAACCCACAGATTGAGAACTGCTGATTTAGAGTGCTTACTATAGTCCCTGACCCATAGTAAGCAAATAAATGCTTGTTTCCTGACTGCCAGGAATGAATGAATTAAAAAGCATTTCATTAAGTACTTGGTATGTGCTCAGCACTGTGCTAAGCATTTGGATTCCAAATCCTGAAGCAAAAAATAGTACTTGTCCTTAAGGAGCTTATATTTTAAAGGAAAAGACAACACAGAAAGAGAAGTGGTGGCCCATGAGATCCAATCCCCAGAGATACAGAAATGGTGACTGAGGCCACAGGGGAACAGATTAACATACCCACCCAATTAAGGAATATTAGGATTATTAATTTGATCATGATTTATAATTAATGGTCCAAGAAATGGAGAGAAGGCAGGTAAAGGCAGGGAAGTTGACAAGGAAGAAATGAACAGAGAATAGTGAAACATGTTGTTGGGTGTCTGAAATAGTGGTCCTGGAGAAACCCAACCTATCTTGTAGTGTCATTGAACATTTCTTTGTTCTTTTCTTTTTGATCCAGACTTACTGGTCTTCACTCTGCTCTTTACATATACTTGTAGTAGAGGGGTTAGAACACAGTACTTGGAGTTAGAAAAAAAAAAACCTGTATTCGAATCCTGTCTGAGATGTTCTGTGTGATCCTAGACCAGTCATTTAACTCCTCTTAGTCATTGAAACCATGCAAAATACGGAATCAAGTACAGTAATTATATCCCTAATTTTATGATGATTCTTGAATATTTTATCCTTAAAAACTTGTGAAAGATGAGAGATGTGACAGCTATCTTGACATATTGTCAGAGTGAGCACACAATTAAAATACTAATTGCAGACATTTATAAGATGGTTTATCTATTTTGGCCTTCACAACTGAGTGAGGGAGGGAGGGAGAGGCAGGAGATGTGTTGGTCCAAATCCCAGTAGAAACAGATATTTGCTTTCTCATACTGCACTTTCCCCACTAGAATACAAAGATTCTCTGTGTTGCTGGAGAGTACACACATTTGAGCAATTGGTAGACAATACAATAGAGAGATAAACATTCTAGGAAAGGAAGGAATGCTTATGAAGTAGAATCCCACAATGAACAGTTTGCCTCATAGGAAATATTCAAACTGAGGCTGAACAATTCTATGTCATGGCTGTTGTAGAAGCTATCTTTTTATTGAACAGGATATAAGATTGATGAACTTTAAGTTTCTTTCTGACTCTATAGTTCCATGATTATATGAATATAAAACATCATCATAGTGGGATATGGCTAACATTTTAAGTTTAAAGGCTGTGTGAAGGAACTTTTTTAATAAAATGAAAAAATATATACCTTTAAGGAAAAACCCAAAGGGAATGCTTCAGCATCAAGAAATCTAATAATCATGGTAGAACCTGGCAGTCTGAAAAGTTTTAAGTTGAATCCTGCCAAAATGAATGTAACTTATTTTGAGTTGACATCTTAAATCTGCAAGCAGGAGGTAAAAAAAAAAAAATGTATCAGAATAGGCACAGACACTTAAACACTCCCAGTAACATTTCCTATACAGAAGGGAGTCCTGAAATGGATTGTACAGCTTGCTCAAATGATAACACAGTACATTGAATCTAGCATCAGAGAACCTGGTATGCATTCTTGGGTTTTCTCCTTTCTTTCCACAATGATAACGTGAGGCAAGCAATTTCACCTTTTGGAATCTATTTCTTCATCTACCCAGGGTGCTTGGAACAAAGAAGCTGATGAAATAAATGTTTAGTTAATTGATCCATGGAGCAGGGCAAACAATAATCACTCTTTCCATAACTTAGGGTCACTGTGATGAAAGCACTTTGGGACTATTAAAGTATTATATAAGTGTGAGTCATTATTATGATATAATGCATTTGAGACATCCTCAATCTTTATACTGTCATCATTCTTTCAATATTGTCAGTCTGAGAGGAAGAAATTTTCAATATGCCAATCTGAAGATCCTGGTCCGCTCCACCAGCCTCCAGTGCCTTAAAAATCTGAGCACTGACAAGATCCTGGTCCCAGAGATAGTACTGCCAAGTCTCTTTGCTGGCTTATGTATGTATATAACAAAACACATGTCCCCCTCCTCTCTTGTTCAGCCCAGTGTTGATGATGGACCCTGATAGAATGTCCAGGAACTGTGGGAATTCATCCCTGAAGCAGGAAGTGAGACCAGGAAGGAGTACAACAAAACTGATGCATGTTGTGGTAACCAAATCCATGCCTGGGTTTAATCAAAGAGCACTGGTGAATCATAAATATGAGAAGTCGGCTCCCCGTCAGTAATCAGCAGCAGAAGCCCACATCAAAATGTACTCTAGCACTTGACTTCCTGTGCTCTATTGTTATTTAGACATTTGCAGACAGAAGGGAAGATAGAACTTATACTGTATGTACTTTTAAGTCCTTGTTTTTAAGCTAGGAAAAGTGTTTGCACAGAGAGAAATGTCTTGCTGAGACAAAAAGAAAAGGCAGAGAAATAATCATTTTTACAAAGTGATCAATGACCCTGGTGGTTGTAGAGATGGTTGTCTGGAGTCTTCTGCCTAGGGGAAACTTTTGATTAGGTTTACCTAATTTCCCCTTGTCTATGTTGGTATCCTTGCCTGGAACTTCAGGGGTAATCCTCCCTCCTGGTAGTTATCTTTCCCCCTTTAGGTCTCCTTGGAGTCTAGAAGGTAATTTTGCCTAGGGCTTTACCTTTTGAAATCTTGCCCTTGGGTAGCATTATCTTCCTGTGGCACACTTACCTTCATGGGTAGTGTCATTCTAACGGAGAGGAAATTATTCTCGCTCATCAGCAAATATGCTAAGTCAGAATGATGAATTATATAATCTCATGGAAGCCAGCATTACCAAACAGGAGATTATGGAGTGAAAATAAGAGATAACATTCCCTATGTTACTAAAATTAAGACTGTATCTCAAGTGAACAGAAATGACATCGACCTACTGGGGGCCACAAGCTGTGACTTTGACATCAACAGCCTTGTATGGTTTTTTCTTGAATTGGATTGCAAGAATACCTGTACTGAGGTTTCCATTTTCTAAAACCTCATAAAAGTATTATGCACACATGTCTCCTTCAGAATGTTCCAAGATGGAATAATTTATACTCACTGACTCCATGAGTTGCTAATGAATTCTGAATGCCAATTACCAGAAGTTTTAGACCTATAACAATATCCTATCTGTTTATGCTTACCTAGTCATTTGGCATCTCTGTGGTGCCTCTGTGATTTTCAGAAACAATCTGATTCATGGAATTACTGATCTTCCTGCCTTTGACATCCTGATTGTGTGAATTAGCACCTATAAGGATTTTTATAGGCAGAATGAGGTTCTATTCTGACTTCTGGCACTGACTAGCAAATATGATAATGGTGTATGATAATTAAGTAGATTAAAGCTTTCTCAGATTAAATCATTCATAATATCTAATAACATAATAAATTGACCTTGGGATTGACACATAATTGAAACAGATTGACTTAAATTCCCTGGCCTTCTGTTATCTCACCTGTATAATATGAAGAAGTTAAATGAAAATGTATCTAAACTCCATGATCCATTCTTTCAAAGGACTTGTGGTCTATTGTGAGAGATGATAAATTTAGACAAATGATTGCAAGTAGAAATAGATTAATACTCTGGGGTCATACAATGAGGCCTTTTTCCAGTATGATCCTAAACTTGTTATTTAACTTGTTAAGGACTTCGTTTTCTCATACAGATGTAAAATCGAGAGAGTAGGTTAATTCATCTCCAAGGTTGATGCCATCTCTAGATTATTTGATCCTGCCTTAGTTTTCGAAAATTATGGAATGGGATATTTTGGAAATTGAATGTTGGGTCTGCTCTATGCCTGGGGAATATGAATTTTCCAGAATTAAATTGATTCTTCTCAAATTTCCAAATCCAGTCCCTTATTAAAATTAAATTACAGTGGGCTACCTACTTTAAAATAAATAAGTAATAGGCTCAATGTGTTCATGTCAATTTAATTAATAAAAATTAAATACATACTATGTGGTAGGCAATACAGTTATATGTGTGTATGTGTACATATGTAGGTTTTTATGTATTCACACATGCATATATGTGTTAGTGCATATTGCATGCATAGATGTATTATGTGTCAATATATCTATTTTCAGTTTATGTATGTATATATATATGTATTATATGTGTTGTATAAAAATATAATAAATATTTCAATGTAAGGAAGTTTGAGAATTAAGGTATTTGTAAAGTGCTTATCACAAGGCTTAGCAAATAGGTGCAATTATTATTTTTGACAATAGTAATCACAATAATCATCATCATCATCATCTTGCAGTTGAGGTGATCAGGAAATGTTTCATGTGGGAAAATGTATCTAAGCTGCATCTTGAATGTAGAAGATTGTGTGACAGAGGCAAGGAAGTACTTTGCAGGCATCAGGGAGAGCCAGGTAGTCACTTTATTATTATAGATACCCACTCATATCTAGAATGGCAATGTTGAATGAAGACCAGGCTTCAGGTCTGGCTCAGGGGTTTTGTGGGAGTCTTTGTCTTTGCATTATAACTCAGTGGCCTGAGAGTGAATAGTAATATTTCATATTTTTTTTGATCACCTGGATTTAGTGAATACATTAAAAATGACTTCAGTTAATTTGGCTTATTACCAAATAACCAAAAAGCAACTTGACCATGAACTTTTACTAGAGGCTAAAATCATGTTATCCATGAGTCCGGTATGATGTTCTTTCATACAATTTAGTCTACTTGTATTAAAAAAAAGAGCAGACAGAAGAAATACCGTTAAAATGATGTCTTGGTCTTTGTGGGTTTTTTTCTTCTCTTTTTTTCCTTAAAAGTTCTAAAGAGCTAGGATTTCATGTACTGCTTTAAGTTTTGCAATGGATTTTCTCTCTGTTATCTCATTTGATGCTCACAGCAACTCTATGAGATAGATGTAATCTTTATGGGCATTTCATAAAAAAGTTAAAGCTGAGAGAGGTGATGTGACTTCCCCAGGTGACATAAGATAGCAAAGTGTCTGAGTCAGGATTTGAACTTAGGTTTTCTTGACTTAAGGAACAACCCAACTACTGAGACCTAGCCATCATCGTAGCTGATGTAGGGTTAAAAATGAAAGTAGTTCTATGCTCATGTTAACTTTCCAATAAATAAGTCTGATGACTATTGTCTTCAAAAGACATAAAAACAATGAATAGGTTTTTCAGCTCAGTAACAAAATTTTGTTGATAGTAGAAAAAAATAGTTTAGCTCACTTTGTTTCTAGTCTCTAACATTGACATCAGTGCTTCCTGCGGTTACTTTTCTCTAAGTGCTGAATCACCTGGTGACAGTGAGCTTCAGTAACCTAATGATGTTCAGGACCATGGCCATGGGCCATGATTTTAATTCTGACTTTCTCAAGGTATAATTTGGTTTAGCCATGACTTAATTTCTTTTGAGTCTTGAGCCCAGAGGCTGTGATAATTTCTGAGACTGAACTAACA
This sequence comes from Pseudochirops cupreus, assembly GCA_028627135.1. Lineage (NCBI taxonomy): Eukaryota > Metazoa > Chordata > Mammalia > Diprotodontia > Pseudocheiridae > Pseudochirops > Pseudochirops cupreus. The sequence continues at coordinate 451,029,699 of CM053580.1, forward strand.
TTCTCTTTGGTCCTACATGCGTGCAGGATAGTGCATGTCTAGCTTGACACATTTATGGAATTGGATAAATAAAGGATCCCTGAGCACAACTCCTCAGAACTTTGACTGGACAATTCCAACTTCTAATATCTTCCTTTTAAAGTTTGCTTACCCTGGACACTGAGCCCCAGTATAAAAGAACAAAACAAAATTACTCTTAACTTATTACCATCTGATTTTTGTTTTCATAAGAATGGAACTCTGCATTTGTAAACGTTTGTATATAGCAAAAAAACTAGCACACAGAACAGTTTGTTACATGCTATCAGAATGTAGATGATAACAACATACAACCTTTTGTTTTGTATTACACCATTGCATTTAAGGTTCCCTCCCCACTTTAGTGCTTTGTCTTTGAAAGTAAATGAATCTAACTCTACGTTCCCTGAGACGATGCACAGAGCATTCAAGAATTGCTTTAACATTCTGACAACCTTGCAATTTTATTTAAACAAATTCTCCTCCACCAATTCCCTACAGAGCAGCTATTGTACCCTTGTGTTTGATTGTAGTGGACGTACTGCAGAGCTCCAATTACCCTCCCAATGGACCACCCAGTAAAAGAGAAGCGTGTCTTGCCAGCACAGCAGCACTGCTAGTCTCTTTCTCTTTGGGAGGAAGGAGGGAGGTCTTTGTCTCAATTCCTTCCCGTTATATAATGTAATGCTCTGGCCTGGCATCTGTGCTTTCATGACATGGTGCAACCTAATCAATTAGCCCCAAACCACTTTGGAGTAAATAAAATGTCGACCATAATAATAATTAGGTGGTAAAAACATCATAATGTACTTTGGGGTGGGAGCTTGACAGCTTCCAGAATAGAGATATTTGCCTCAATGAGGAATTGCAACACCATAGTAAATTGCTCACTAGGAAAGAAACCCCATCGGCCCTCCAGGGCCACACTTTATTTACTACAAGATGCAAATACATTGACAGTCAACACCTTAAGTTTAGCACTTTTTCTATTTCTCTAAGACAAATGGTTTAATTAACTAGATCTTATTAATGATAAAGTATGGGGGGGGCTATTCAACTCTCAAGCTATGACATAGTGTGTCACATTAGCAACATGATTGTAACATATAAACAGAAATTTCCTGGAAGAATACGCTACTGGTAGATTCTGAAACACAATGAATTAACATATGCCCTTTCTCTATTTAGTCACATTAACAAGATTTCTAGAGAAAAGTAGTCTAGCCTGCTCTAATTTCTGCTTGTGACTTTTTCACCGGAAATATGCTTATTATTTTATAGCGTAACACTGCTTCTACTTTACTATTTGAACCTACATCCACATTCATCACAGTTGCTAATTCTCTCAAAATATATTGAAAAAGAAAATATTTATTTGAAATAAATCTGAATTTAAAAATAACTAAAATGTCAGAAGATAGAATCAGCAAAGTCCTCTTCACTCTTAGCCTTATTTTTTTCTTTCTTGTAGCCCTAGCACTACTCAGGAATCTCACTTTGCCATCTGTAGTTTCCTCTGAAATGTAAAATGGTATTTTGTACACATCACACATAATACTACAGATATATAATAAACATTTATGAATTTATATGCACACACTGACAAGTATAATATTATATTATATACTTATATGCTATGGATATAAATTCATTTTTATTCATATATTATAGATGGACACCCACACGTATCAGTTAGGTGATACAGTGAATAGAATATGGGCCTAATGTTACGGAGCTTGAATTTCTTAAGTACAAATCTCACCTTACTAGCTGTGTGGCACTGGGCAAATAACTTAACCCTGTTTGCCTCAGTTTCCTCATCTGCAAAATGAGCTGGAGAAGAAAATGACAAATCACTCTATTTTCTCTGGCAAGAAAACCCCAGTCATAGAGTGAGAACTGACTGAAAAATGACTGAACAATAATAAAAGTATGTAGATAGATAGATAGATAGATAGATATAGATATAGATATAGATGTATATAAATATATAGAGATATACACACACACACACACAACTTTGTAAATCTATATAGCTATTCATTTATCTATCTAGTATGTGCATTAGTATATCCATATGCCCATCACAGACATAAATATTTATGTAGCTTAAAAACATTAAATGAAATATACTATATAAACATGTAAAACATAGTATTTAACAAATTAACACTTATTCTGAGAGACTAAAGCAAGTTGATAATAACATCAATTCTGGTATTTTTCTTTATCCTAAAACACAATTTACCTATTCATTTCTTCTTAACTCTAAAAATGGGCCAATAAATTAGTCAAAAATTGATAATTACAAATAATCCTTCCACAAAGATGTTCATTTGAGCCCTTGTTCTAATAAGCTGGTTTATTTGTGGCAGTCCCTTATCATATCAAGGCTTTAGCTTTCTCAGCTGTAAAAAATGAAGACCCTGGATTGAATGATCTTTGTTTCATTTAGCTCCAATTAACACTCCAAAAAGCAACAAAAAACGCACATTACTGAATTTTCTTCCTTTCTTCTTTCTTTCTTTCTTTCTTCTTCCCTCCTTCCCTCCTCCCTCCTTCGCTCGCTCTCTCTCTCTCTCTCTCTCTCTCTCTCTCTCTCTCTCTCACACTCTCTTTCTTCTTTCCTTCCTTACATCCTTTCTCTTTTCTTTTTTCTTTTTGGCTATTATATTCTGCATTTACCTCAATAGCAAAGGTCTCTGGTTATTGTTTACTCAATTCTCTGCCTACCTTCCTTCTTACAGTCCACCCTCTCTGGTTCCAGAGTTTTTTTGAAACTGTTATGATTGTTGGACTACAGAACAGTGTGGTAAGTGTTAAGAGACGATGATGCAGTTGTAAAACTGATATTACCATGATAATATTTTTCTTGATTCCCCAGTCACACATTAAAATAACTGTGGTTTAATATTTGGCATCAGTAGAAGACATCAAAAGTGAAGGAACAAGTAGAAGGTATAAAAAAAAAGAATCAGAAGGAGTAGAATGATCTGATGGCTTCCCTTGTTTCTTAATTTTACCTTCTTTCCCAAAATATTCCCCTATGGAGAACCATAGCTGCTAATGAAAAACAGTATTTCCAATCCTCAGTTTCTCTAGTATGCAATTAGGTATTATAGTTGTCATTTATGTGGCAGGTAGGTGGTACAGTGGATAGAGCACTGGGCTTGGAACCAGAAAGATTCATCTTCCTGATATCAAATTTGGCCTCAGACACTTACTAGCTATGTAACCCTGAACAAGTAACTTAATGTTGTTTGCCTCAGTTCATCATCTTTAAAATGAACTGGAGAGGAAATGGCAAACCACTCCAGTATCTTTGCCAAAAAACTCCAAAATGTGGTCAAGGAGAGTGAGACATGACTAAAAAATGACTAATTCTCATTTAGGAGTAGTAACTTTTACATATATTCTTCCTTTCTCTTCAATCTCTAGGCACCTGACATCAGGTAATAAAGGTAGCTCAGAGCTTAGGGTATTGAAAAACTTGCATAGCTTATGGAAAAACACAAATGGCTTTTGTCCAAAGGTATTTATTGCCTACAAGAGATCAAAGTACAGATTTTGCATGAAGTATTTGCAACAGATCATTCTAGTGTGAAACTTAACAAATGATCAGTTTCAATGGAATGCATAGGTAGTGGGAAATACATAATATTACCATAAAGTGAGGGGCCACAGACCTGGAAACTCAGGCTATCTGAGACCTAACCCTGGCCCTTATACTGGCCTGGGGCAAATCACTTAACCTTTCTGCCCTAGTTTCCCCTGCTTCGGAATGAAGAGGTGAGAGGGCTGACCCATAATATGGGGGCTTTGCAATGATTAATTAAT
>CM053580.1:451034053-451051495 GCA_028627135.1 Pseudochirops cupreus
TCAGAAAAGTTAAGTAATTTGCCCAGGGTCATAGAACTAGTAACTATGAGGCAAAATTTGAATTCCTGTCCTCTGACCTCCAAATCTATTTCTTTATTGCGCTATATTATAGTAGATTAGATTATCTCTAGAATTCCTTTTAGAAGTCTACAACGATGTATTTCCATTTCAGGTGCTTTTCTTTTTTTTGCACAAATTAAAAACTGGACCAAAAATCAGTCAGTTGCATTATCTAAGACATATTAACAATTGAATTGAATGGCCTGCGTGGCCAATCACACTGACAGTGGAAAGCCAGTCATTGGAGGCCTATTCCATTTTATTTTTTCCCTCTCTGGAATTCCCTCAAGACTTTGCCATTAAACTTCCATGCTATCATTCACTTACTTCATAAACAACAACAAGTTGGTGACATAAACATTTGTTAAATTCTCACTTTATGTAAGGTGCTGCAGTAAGCACTGAGGATATAAAGAAAAGAAAAAAGCAACACTCACTGTTCTCAGGATGTTTATACCCTACTAAGCAAAATACACGACTTTCTTAATACATTGTAAGTGAAAACTATTCCATAAGCTCCTGAAGCTATACTTACTGTTACTACAGCTTTAAGGGCTAAATGGAATTTTTAAGATTTAGCAGTTGAGGGCAGATGTGTGGCTGTGCACGCGCGTGTGTATGCATGTGTGTGTGCGTACATGTGTGTGTGTGTGTGTGTGTGTGTGTGAGAGAGAGAGAAACTGAAAAGAGGGAGTTAAAAGTAACTTTGGGGGGAAAAATGAAAAAAAATGAAATTAAAATTGTGTTCTTGGGGAAACTCCCAACTTAGTATTTTATGAAGATACATTATGAAGACAATTTTATGAGAAGTGAGGAGAGAAACTGTTAAGAGTAATGACTTGAGAGAAGAGGAAAAGGTCCTTTTCCTATCCCAGAAGATAAGCTTAAGAAGATAGAGAAATAGAAGATAGAGCGACCCTATTTGTTTAAGAAACTATTGTAACTTTTATCTTAAAAAATATAGAGGATGCATGTGAATAGACTTTAATTGGTATTCTAAATCAATTACATGGTGTGGAAGTATCTTTTTAGAAGTAAAATTTTCCAAGTTACACTGATCTTTCTCACAGTTAAAATACTGTAAATATTGTTGTATTCTTATTATTGATATTACATTAAAAGGTATCTATTCAGTAACTTTGATATTTAATTCTTAAAGATTATAAATTTTAACAGAGAAACACATGGACACCGAGTTGTTACAAAGGTTTCTACAATTGGGAATGGGGTTTGAGGTCTAGTTAATTAATTATTGAGGAAATTCTTGCTGAATAAGATTATATGAGGAGGGAGAGGAATGCTCCAAATTGCTTTGGAATTTTTCAATTTTCCAGTACCCAAGCTAGACTATTAGGCCTTTGAATGCAGAGATAAAGTCTGTATTGTTGTGATTTGGGTTTGTATATTAATACCACTTATATATTTCTCTTTATGCTGCTGTTACTCTTTTCTACTAAAGATTTGCTTATTGAAAGACTATGTACCCACCACAATTATGACGAACATTTCTAAAGTTATTTATTATTTTCAACCTTTCAGATCCTCTTATACAGTGTTATTTATGTAAGAGATTGTTATTTGTTTAATGCTAGGCGAATAAATGAGTGCCGAATGAGGCAAAAAATTAGATCTACTAAGCAAAACTTTGATGCTGGGGCAACAAATGGATATGGCCTGAGCTTCCTGAGGGCCACAGTATGTTGCAAATATATTCTCCTTCTCAGATAATTTTAGTGTCAAGGGCATTTAAGGGCTAAAGGTATTTAGGGGAGGTTAATACTTTTTTACACACAGTTGTTGCTGTTGTTTTTAATGAAACAATCCTCATATCATTTTCCCTTCTAAAAATATTGATGTACCATTAACTTATCTATGTATTTCCATTATTAACTGTTTACTCACAAACACTCCATCATTGATAATATTTCACTTGAAATCTTCCTGTTCATCTTCTATGCCTTAGGCATAGAGGAGTGATTGCAACTGAGATTGCTGGGCCTGGAGCCAAGAAAAAAAAAAAACATTCACTTCAAATTTGATCTTAGACACTTACTAGTTGTGTGACCCAGGCAAGTCACTTATCTTTGTCTGACTTAGTCTACCTTCCAGGGTTATTACGAGGCTCAAATGAGTTAATATCTATAAAAGTATTTAACACAGTACCTGGCACATAGAGGGCATTTAATAAATGTTTGTTCCTTTCCCTTTAACCCCTCTAGGATGGTTGTGATTTTTTTTTCTCTTTAAAAATCAATACTCAATGATGTTCACTAGTACATGCTCCTGAAAATATGTAATTTTGTAAGTTGTCTTTTTCTTTTTCCTCTTGCAAAGAGACAATGCACTTTATAAATCTTGAAAGAAGATAGTCTCAATTATGAACCATTATTATTATTTATTATTATTAATATTCCCCAAGTGGTTACATCAGGAAACAACAATGGATGGAACAAAGGACACTGAATAGATGCAATGAAATCGAGTTTCTAGACCTAGATCTGCCACTATCCCTTTTTCCATTCTGTGTTCTTATCTTATATTTCTTTAAATTTTGCCTCTAATAAAATCCACATTAGCAGATTCTTTAACTTTTATCTGATAATTCAAATTTCTCTGGGTTCACTGAGGATCACGAAAAACCACCACAGCCATGTTTTGCTATTTAATTCCCAGAATATTAGAACAGAAGGGATTACTACAACTGACTGATAGCAAAATTCATAATAAATACCATCTTGAAATTGCAGATCATATATATGTGTGTATACATGTACATGTGTGTGTGTATACACACACACATAGTATCAGATATACATAGCATGATAGATATACATATATAAAGGGCTGGATTTAAAATCAAAAAGCCTTAAGTCAGTCCACCAGCATTTACCAAACAACTACTCTGTGTCACATGCTATGCTATGTTCTGTGACAGCAAATCCTATACCTGGTAGTAAATAGCTATATATCCATGAGCATATTTTACTTCTCTCAGAATCTGTTTTTTCATGTATAAAAAGGGGATAACTATACCATTAGTATCAACTTCAGAGGGTCATTATACAACTCATATAATGAAAGAATTTTTTAAAAAGAAAGTGTTTGTAAATGCTTATTATTTTTCATGAAAGAAAATATTGTATGTAAGGACATCAGGAAGACACAGTGGAGACACATGGTAGTACAAAATAGCACCGATTTAGAGTTCCAGTTCTTCTGCAAAATATTAGAGAAGATGGGAAAAAAAAAACCTGCTCAGTATCTCACAAAGGAGCAAAGAATGGTATAAGAGAAAATGATCCAATTACTAAAGCATTTGATAAAATCCAGATTTTCTTTATAGTTTTTGAAAATTAAAGGAAATAAATATTGCACACACACCTATATATATAAACACATACATATATACACACATATACATATATATGCGTGTATGTATATATACATATATATGTGTATATATGTGTGTATATATATATATATATATATATATATATATATGTCCATCTATTGTTCCATGTTCTGTAGAAAAAAAAGACAAAATGCTCACTTCTCAGCAAAATAAAAACGCCTCCAACCCCTGCCCCTCAAAAACCCTAGGTGCTCTTTTACATCAAAGGTATCAAACATGGGTGATAATACTCTATTGCAGCCAATAATGAGATGAAAATATAATTAAGAAATATCTTTTAAAACATATAAAAATAAAATAGAAGCTAGATAATGTTAATATGTGGTTATCTGAATTAGTACATAGCCACCAAGTCAGTTTAATGACTCCATTTCTACTTGAGTTCACAGCTCTGTTCTAAACAACACTTCAACTATTTGTAGCAATAACAAATAAACTCACATAAATCATCAGCATTCCTATAGGCTACCAACAAAACCCAGCAGCAGAAAAAGAAAAGAGAAATTTCATTGAAAATAATTGTAGTCAATACAAAATACTCAGGAGTTTACCTGCCAAGAAAAACTCATGAGACCATGTGAAGATAATGCAAACACTTCACACAAAAAGAAAGAGCTTTGCACAATTGGAAAAATATTAATTACTCATGGGTAGGCTGAGCCAATATAATTTTAAAAAAAAGGCAATTCTATGCAAGTTAACTTATGTGTTCAGTGCCATGCCAATCTTAACTACCAAAGAATTATTTTATAGAGCTAGATAAAAAATAATAACAAAATTCATTTGGGAAGAGCAAAAGGTCAATAAATAATATCAAGAAAATATATGAAAAGAAAATGTGAAGGAAGGAAGCCTAGTAGTCCCATATTTCAAATTATATTACAAAGTGTTAAAAATCAAAACAATCTAGTACCAACTAAGAAATACAGTGGTGGAACAGTGGAACAGATAAGGTAAATTACCTAGTAATCTAGTGTTTAATAAACTCAAAGATTGAAACTTTGGGGGTAAGAATTCACCATTTGACAAAAATTGCTGGGAATACTGGGAAGTAGTTAGGCAAAAATTAGACATAGACCAACACCTCACATCATATACCAAGCTAAGGTCAGAATGGATTAATGATTTAGACAAAAGAGTGATATCATAAGCAAATTAAGAGAGCATGCAAAAAAAATGTTCCTGTCAGATCTATGGATAAGAGAAACTATTGACCAAATAAGAGATAAAGAGGATCACAGGAAGTGAAGTGTATAATTTTAATTGCATGAAAATAAAAATTGTTTGCACAAACAAAAGTAATGCAGCAAAAATTAGAAAGAAAACTGATATGGCAGGGGGATAATGACAAATGATGAGAAGGATATGGAAAAATTCGGATACTAATGTACTGTTGTGAAGGTGTGAATTAGTTCAACCATTGTGAAGAAGGATTTGGAGCTATATCCAAAGGCCTATAGACCCAGCAATACCACTACTAGGTCTGTATTCCAAAGAGATCAGAGAAAAGGGAAAAGGACCTATTTGTACAAAAATATTTTTAGCAGTTCTTTCTGTGGTGACAAAAATTGGAATTTGAAAGACTGTCCATCAATTGTGGAAGGGCTGAACAAGTTGTGGCATGTGATTGCGATGGAATACAACTGTGCTATATGAGATGACGAGTAGGATGTTTTCAGAAAATCCTGGGAAGACATATATGAAATGATGCAAACTAAAGTAAACAGAATGAGGAGAATATTGCATACAGTAGGAGCAATATTATAAGGATGATAGCTTGTGAAAGACTTAGTTACTCTGATAAAGACAATGATCCAAGATAATAAAGGACCCACAGTGAAGTGCTCTCTGCCTCCAAAAAGAAAAAAAATTAATAAATTTTGAATGCAGATTGAAACATACTTTTTATTTTTTCTTAAATTTTCTGTTTTTATTTGTGGGGTTTTTTGCAATGTAGTTAATACGGAAATAAGTTTTACTTGATTTTACATGTATAATTGATATCAAATTGCTTACTTTCGTTAGGAGGGATAAGCTGCAGGAAGGAGGGGGAGAATTTGGAACTCAAAATTTTTAAAAATGAATAGTAAAAATTGTTTACATGTAATTGGGACATATTTAACAAAAAATATTTTTAAAGAAGAAAAAGTAACAATAAATAATTGTACTAGACTATAATGTCTAGCCCTTTGATTTTCCCTTCTCCAGAATAGTTCTCTTGCTTCTGTTATGGCATGGTCTCTCATCTTTTCACTATCCCACTGACTTTTTTTTCTAGATATGGTCTAGCTTATCAACCTCTTTCTAAAATGTGGTACCCAAACAAAACAAGTCAATACTCTATATATGTTTTGACCCTGGTAAAGTACAGTGTGATTATAATCACCCTCATTTTTGATGTTTTCCCAAATCCAAGCACATTGAACTTTTCCTAGTTGAAAAAAAATGCTAGAACATATTTTAACATGATTTTCCATTTCTAATCTTCACATTAACATCATTCCTGAACCCTAAACTTAGCATCAGGAGACCTGACTTCTATTTCTGGCTCAGTCGCTAACAAGTTATAATGTTGATTACAGGTTTGCCTGTAAGGATTAGGAGATAATGGACCTCTTCCTATGATGAATGCTTTCTCTTACTGTCAATATGTTGTTCTTCAAAAGAAAATGAGACAAATCTTTTGACCCATTGATGAAAAGGTAACTTTAACCCCATGCTTGGGTTCCAAAAGCATTATTAGCTCCAACAGCTTATGGCACACCGGTTATTTGAAAACATTCTTTTCCCTGTTTTAAGGGTGCAACTTTCTTCGCTTTAATATTGGAAGACATAGGGGAAAATAAGACAGATTCTCACCAGGATTCTATCAACTCATGTCTTTCATGCTAGTGCCATGTTCTAGGTTGTCAACTTTCTTGCAAGGAAAGTGTTCTCCTTCCTACTGTAGGCATCAGACCTGCCCCACTTCCTCAAAAAACTCCTTTTAATCAAAGTAACAATCTTCCTAAGCAACCTGCATTCTTCGAAGGCATAATAAAATGATTTTTTTTCAGACTACCCAATGGTATTTCAATGCTTCCTGATCTCTCTGCATGCATATTCAACTATTCCCAGGAAAGGTACCATTTCTATCTTACTTGGAAAGTGCTTAAAGGAGGAAGAGGCCACTCACCTTTCCTTCTGAGCCTTCCTCCACCTCATGCATCCTTTTCCCAGTCTCTGACTCAGAGAATCCAAGTAATTATTTTCTCTTATTCTTAGATAATTTTGACCACCTTGAAATGGGATTTGGTGGTGATATTGAAAAGTAGGACATGGATCCCTTGCAGGCTTTTAAAAACAGGGGAGCTCCCAAGCGCTGGTGACACTGATGCATTACTAGAGCATTTAAGACTCCTGGAAGAGTTTGGAAGCTCCAACAGAGCTGGCTCCACTGAAGCTATCTTCTGAAACAGAGAAGGGACTGGGGGTGTGTGGGGAGTTGCTTTCCTTCCCCCACCTTTCCCCAATGGCAATTAAGTGCTTAATACATTTTAAATGGAAAGCAAGTTTCCAAAGGAATTTTCAACATAGTGGAAACAAATGACCTTTGAGACAGTCATCATTTAGCATAATGGATATAAGGCAAACAATACAGAAAACAAAGCAAACACATATTTCTCTAGAGCCTTGACCGCCAGTTAGAGCTGAATTGTCAGGCAGTTCTGTTTTGAATCAAGTGGATCTGGGTGGTTCCTCTTTCAGAGCAGAGTGAAGAAAGAAAAAGAGAAGAAGAAAAAAAAACCCTCCATGTGAAAAACATTGTGTTGACACAAGTTGAACAGAATCCTGGAAAAGAGAGCTTTACAACCAAGGGTTGCTGCTGTAAGTCTAGTTGTGAGCCTTCGTCCTACAATTGACTTAGGCAGTTTCCAGTTGCTGACATCCACCCTTCTCTCCCAACCACGGTTCCAGAATATTAAAAGAAATTGTTCTGAAGCTAAGCAAATTAACAACTACCTCACTTTTGAATATTTGTGTAAGACATGTTCCTGTGAAAAACACTGCTTGTAAAAGAAAGATGTCAAATTGACAATTAGCTACATTGAAGGCCACTCCCTTAAAAGTATGCACGAGACATCTGCCATACTTACCATCATCTTATCCCAGAAGCACCACCTCAAGGGGATAAATGCAATTCAGTTTAGGAAAACAGTAACATAACTTTGCATTTCCTTTCCTCTTCCTCCCCCAAGAAGTGTCCAATTCCTATTGGCATACAATTTACTCTCATTTACCTCTCTTTTGAAAGTAAATGTGGATACACATATAACAACAGCTTAAGCACCACCATTGATACTATTAACACTAACTAACTCAACTTCTGCAATTAATTATAAAAACAATGAAAAACAAGGTGATGAAGCATTATTTTCTTTTAAATACAGATTGGATATCCTAAAACAGTGAATGAATGACCTCTATGAGTGGGAGAAAATTTTGACCCCTCCCTTTTTTTTCTTTTATTTTCTGTTTTTTTTTTTAACAACATATCCTGTATATTAAGTATTATACACAGTTGTTTTCAAGTTGTCTCCCCCGTTATGAGGTCAGGGACTGTTTTTACTTGTCTTTATATTCAAAAAATCAGCACATCGTGTGTCATGGAGACAGTGTTGAATGCATGCTTCTTGACTTTTTGACTACACTTGGGCTGAATAAGAAAGCATGAGGATATTTCGTCTGCTGTAAAAATGTCCTTGAGTGCATAGTCCAGTTTTCTGTGGGAAGAGACAAGGTGCAAAGGCTCAGGGAAAAATTAGAACTGGCCACGGGAACTAACAGACTTTCTCCATAGGACAGAATTGTGAACCTGGTATCTTTAACATCTGAAATTGATACTGAAAAATTATCAGAACTAATCACTGGATAGCAGAGGGAATTGGGGAGAAAACTGGGATGAGACCCAAGCAATGGTATTGAGAAAGAGTCCCTGGGTTTCATTTATATTCTCCCAGGAATCCCTGAATCTCATATATACCCTTATCTGAGAAAGCAGTAAGGGGAGGGAGTGGAGTCACTTTGTCCTTTCATGGGTATGGAGCCTCTAGCAGCAGCAGCCACTGTGCCAATTGTAGTCTCAATCATGCTATCTATACAGAAAAGGAAAGAATTCCAGGGTGTTACACCTCCAGGAGAACATGTTTGGTAGGATTGCCTTTTGAGCATGCTTGTGTGGAAAGCCATATTCCTCCTTCTCTAAGCAACAGGGGAATGAGCTCTCTATATCTGCCACACTTCTCTTACTGCCAGTTAGGAATCATCTTACAAGAGGGTCACAAGACAAGCTGTGTCCCTGTCCTATTTAATCCCCTTATGGGAGAAATAAACTCCCAGCTGCACTGTTGGCAGAAGTAGGAGATTTTTGATTGTTATTTGAAGCTCTTTCTACTGGGAACAGAAAGGAATCAAGTAAGGGATTTGTCCTTCTTGCTTTGAGTCTAGTTACAAGACATAAATTAGGTGAGGACTGAAAAATGCATATGGAAGTCCTGAAAAAGATGATTAAATCCAAGATCTGAGGGGAAAGAACAGCACAAATCAGTATGAAGAGAAAATGAACTTTAGGAAAGAAGTTGTTCAGTTGTGTCAGACTCTTTGTGATCCCATTTGGGGCTCTCTTGTCAAAGATATTGGAATGGTTTACCACTTCCCTTTCCAGTTCATTTTACAGATGAAGAAATTGAGGCAAACAGGGTTAAGTGACTTGTCATTTAATTAGTAAGTAAGTTCCTAGTAAGAACTACTAAGTATCTGAGGCTGGATTTGAACTCAAGTTTTCCTGACTTCCAGTTCAACACTCTATCCACTGTGCCACCTAACTTTATTAGGAAAGAAACTATACGCTAAGTATGAAATTGGGAATGCCAAAGAGAATTCCAAGAGAAATGGTTCATGTAGAAAAAGAAAGTAGAAAATCACATTTCTTAGTGGATAATGTTGAAACTGGAGTCAGGAAGACCTGGATACACATTTGTCTGATGTTTCCTTAGCTGTAGACCTAGGGCAAGTCATTTAACCTCTCTAAGTCTCAATTTTGTTATCTATAAAATGAGAATGATAAAAACTGTAATATACCTCAAAGGGTTGCTGTGAGTTTTAAGTGAAATCAAATACGTAAGAAATTTGCCACCCTGAAAGATTGTATACATGGCAATTATTATTCCTCAAAACCAAAAATAATCCAATAAAAAGAGCATTAGATTAGGGCTTAAGTAACTTGATTTCTAGTTTGAGATCACCAACTGACTAGCTCATGAACTTGGGCAAATCATAGCTGCTAGTGACTCCAGTTTTCTCACCTGTTAAATGAGTGGGTAGAACCAAATGTACTTTCAGTTCACATTCAATTCTGATGGCCTTACTCTGAAGGAAGAAAGAAAATATCAGGATAGTAGTTTGATTAACTCAGATACCTGAAGGGAAGATGGAAAAGCTACAAACTTAAGTCAGATCTCTAAAGGGAAATAGGAATAAATAGCCCAACTATCAAGGAGGCATTTTTAGAAGGGATAGAACCAGAGAGGAGATGTAACTAGTAAGTGACAGAAAAATCAAATGAAAAAAAATCTATTAAACAAAATCAGATGAAAAGAGGAGACGGTGATCAACATGATAGAAAAAAATAAACAGAGAAAACTAATTAAAATTAAAAAAAAACTTTTCATCTTTTTATATGTCTATTGAAAACACCAGGTATGGTTTATTGAAGGCATGGATTCCAATTATAATAGAAGGATGGGAAGTGAAATTAGGGTCAGAAAAAGCGGCTAAAGGGTACCTAAATGACATGGATGTATTTAAATCATTAGGGCCTGATGACAGTTCCTAGGGCACTTATGGAATTGGAAGATAGGTACTAGGTACCATTACTTTGGAACAAAAAATAACTTTGAAGTAGTTAATAAAGGAAATTTGGGACCCACCTTTAAAATGGGAGAAAAGGTCACATCATTTTCCACAGACCAGTCATTTCCTATCAATCAGTGCGTGGTATAATAGCAGTAGGAATAGATCTGTCTTGAATGATCTTAATTCAAATTCTATATTTGATCTTCAGAAATCCAGTGATCAGAGATAATTCAATGAGTCTTTTTTCCATATCTATATATAATAATAGAGCTGATAAATCTACCTCCTAAGATTGTTGTGATGATCAAATGCATAATTGTATATAGGCATAGGGGATAGAGATTGGCTCTGTGATGTCATTGGTACAGGGGACCTCTACATGAGTGAATTCCCTTTACCAATGAAGGATAGCACCATTTCCACAATTGTAAAGTTAGACAGTAACCTCTAATACTGAAATATCAAGTAACTTACACAGGGTCATAGGGCCAATATAGTCCAATGGTGGTACTTGACCACAAATTCTCCAGACTTTGATATCCCTATATAGATAGATGAAACTATAAACTATATGTACATTAGCATATAAAGTACTTTGCAAACCACACAGTACTATGTAAATGCCAGCATATCATAGAGAATCCTGCAATACCGGATGTAGCTGCTTCATCCAGAGGCTCCCCATACCAGTTAAATCATAAGCCCAATTCCTAACTTAATCTTTTTCATGGATAAGCTAGAATAGTATTAGTGTTCAGCACAACGCACTAGCATAGAGTCAAGTGACTTGGGCTTTTGTCCTGGCTCCACCCTAGAAAAAAAAATTATATACCTTCCCTCCCTTGATTTCAGTCTCTGCACTTCTAAAATAACGATGGTTAGGCAAGATGATCCCTCAGTTTTCTTATAGTTCTAAAAGTATGATCCTTGAATGATATATTATTAGCAATAGTGAGTAATAGGAATGCAATGACATAAAGAATTAATACATATTTCCATAAAGTAATAGGTCATATTGACATAGCACATTAGGGCTTGCAAAATGCTTTGCATACATGATCTCATTTGATCCTGACACCAGCCTGGTCAGCTAATTACAGTTATTATCCCAATTTTACAAATGAGGAAACAGGGTCAGAAAGATGAAATGATTTGCCTTTGCCATGGTTCATATAGTTGCCATATATCTGAGACAACATCTGAACCCAACTTGTGCTGATATTATGTCTAGTCCTCTCTCCACTCCATCCACCACACAAATCCAACACTGTACATGATACCTCTCAAGTTCCTCACCATGATCTCAGTGTGATGCAGGTATTGAAAAGAAAGTGAGTTATATCAGCACAACACAGTTTAAGGGGAAAAAAGATTTTGTAGAATCAAAATGAAACATAATACCAAATAAGTTAGAGCCAAGAAACACCAAGCAAGTATGATCCCTAAAGTTCTTCCTAACTTAGAACTTGTTACCAATAGGGCTTTGTATGAATTTTCTTATCATGCAGTTATTTTGGAAAGAAAATAAATTTCTGAACACACAAACACACACACACACACACAAATTCACTGTGGAATAAACTATCATGGTCCATATGCATATGAACTTTATCCTACATCCCTCTGCACCTCACACTTGCTTCACTGAATGCACATTTATTCTCCCTTATCAAGCTTTTAATTCTACTTACTGAGAAGAATAGAATCCATCGCGGGTGGAGGGAATGAAGTAGAATTGAAGTCTTCTTATATTCATTTGATTTTTCCTTTTTTTTTTAGGGAAAAGAGGGTATATTTGGGAAGATTTGAGAAATTATTTGTATGATATTTGGAGAAATGGTAGTAGAGCCTTTCTTTAAGACTTTTTTATAAGATATATTGCTAAGGTTAACAAGAGATGGGTTTTAATTTTCTTTCTTTTATTCTCTCTCCTTCCTCTGCCTTCCCATTCTTTTCCTTATTAACTTTTTTGCACTACACATTAAGCTCATTGATTACAAGGAGCAGTACAAAGCAACCTAATGATGGGTCAGTCTTAATGAGAAAAGCGGCTGCTTGTGATGTGGCATGGCTTGGGCCAGCACCCCACTGAGTCCTGGCATGTAGTACTTAGTCTCCTTTAAGAGAGCCGAGCATGGAAAATCAACAGAGAACAGCCTGGTGCCTCCTTACAGAATGGGCCATGTGCATGGCTATTTAGTGCTGTAAAAGAGAGAGCATTTGCACAAATGGGAGTGAACATAAGGAGTCCTTCAGAGAAGAATGAGGCCTTGGCAAATTTATAGACTCCCCTGAAAGAAAGTGATTACAGATCATTATCCAATTGAGGCAGATTGATGGGTTGGGGTCAAAGTAATATTGCAGAATTCACTGAGGGGACAATGCCTGCTTGTCACCATGCTAGAAAAGAAAGAGGAGGGGAACTACCACACAGAGAGCCAAGACTTAAGCTTTACCAACTGCTATCAAAGAGACTGGATAGACATGTAGTTACTTTTCTCCTGCATCATGTTTTATTTTATGTTACAAAGGCTACTCCATTGAGACCAAATCAGACGCTCAAATCCTATCCCATAATAGACCGACAAGCATCCTAAATAAGGAGGGTCATAAAGCATTAGAAATAGTGATGAGGAAGGGATACAGGGGAATCTTTAGTTCTCTCTTTTTAAGCAGAAAGCTCATGTAAAAGATATGTGGAGGAAAAAAAAAACAGCCTGATACAAAATCGTTGCGGGGATTATGAGCACTCTTTCTCTAATAAACCAGGGGAAGAACAGATTTGTCTTTGAAACTTGGCAACATCTGGTCAAGCCAAAACTCTGTAGTCCTGAAATTGAATTAAACAGGAATAAATATATCCCCACTGTTTCTTTTGTATTGGTTCTGGGGTGTTTAAAAGTGCTCTTTTCTTCAATATGCTTTACAAAATTCAATACAAAAGACAAAAGAATGGCCCCCAACCAGTACAGACCTTTCCACAAACCCCCAATATTTGCTTTTTGCTTTTCATGGTAGGGCGGACCCCTATGTTAGAGAATGAGCAGAAAAACATTTATTCCTCTTGAATATGATTTTTGCCCAGTTTGCTCAACCAAGCCAGCATTATTTTCAAGGTTAAAGCCTGATTTTTTTCTTTCCTTCCTTCCTTCCTCCCTTTCTCTTCTTTCTTTCTTCCTTCCTTCCTTCCTTTCTTCCTTTCTTTCTTTCTTTCTTTCTTTCTTTCTCTTTCTTTCTTTCTCTCTCCTTTTCTTTTACTTTGAGCACACACAGTCAAGAAGACTATGAAGATGTGTGCTTTTGAGTGTTCTTTTCTTAGGTAGAGAAGGGAAATAAAAACCTGTGATGTCAAAGCTGAATTTATCTTTGATCTAGAGGTATCCATGAAACATGAGCTAAAGTTAAAGAAGATAAAGAACGCTCTACTTCAGGTTGTGTATTTAACATATTGTGTTTTTTTTCTTTTCATTTTAAACTTGGAGAATTGAAGAGTATATCATATATAAATGTCATCTGTTCTGTCTAAGGCAAATAAGAGGCAGAGGGAAGGTTACGAGCCTAGGGATTTGCTACATTCTCTATATATACATATGTTTATATGTATAATTTACCTTAATAATCAATTTGCATAATTTGCGTTCCATACATTCTTTATTTTTTTCTAGGAAATTTGCACAAAGTAAAAAAAAAAAAACAAGGACTCTCTTCATCACTTCATTTTGGTTTTCTCTTTTACTGTGGTCTTCAATGTTCCTAATGAGCTCTTAATGAGCTGTCAATTGCTTATGCAAATAAAGGAGGAAACAGACACTGAGGGGTTGCCATATATATGGTTAAAATATGACACTGTCTAACCTCTGAAGGTTATTAAAAATGTAAATTTTTCCTATTTAATAACTGCAGTTGACCCTCTGTCCTCCACATCTGCACCCTCCTTAAGTACATAATCTGTCACTGGGGAAAAACCACTTTACAGTAGCAGCCATTCCAAGGCTGAAAATATTTGGGGGTTCATAAAGGTTCCAGAATAAAGGAATTTTTTTTTTACATTTTTGTGAGTTTGGTTTCGATGATTCCTCCACTATAATACTACTCAGAAATCATAGTGTCAGGTGCAGATGATCCTAGGCTTTGAAAAACTGGGAAGGCAGGGCAAAAGTTACAAGAGTTCTGCATAAAAGCCCAGAGCTGAATTATATGATAATGAGGGTGAGAATGAGAAGAGCTGTCGTTTAGCATCTTATGGTTTTGCTTTTTTTTTTTTCCAAATCCCTCACATATTTGATCTCCTGCAGTCCTTAGCTATTATTGTGCCTATTTTTCTAAAGTAAGAAATGATTCTCCTTAAGGGTATGGACATAGCCCAGAACACCCCTGGTAATAACTTTTTGATTCTAGGTCTTCTTCATCTCAAGTTCAAATGTCTATCCACTAAATCAGGTTGCCTCTCAAAGTTAATGATAACAAGAACAGCAGCAGCAGCAGCAGCATTTACATGGCACCAGATACACAAACACTATACTAAGCACTTTGCTGTATATCCTTACAGCAAGCCTGGGAGGTAGGTACTCTTATTCTCCCTATTATATGGCTGAGGAAACTGAGGCAAACAGAAGTTGTTACATGACAAAGATCACACAGGTAGTTAGTGTCTGAAGTTCCATTTTAAATCAGGTCTTCCTGACTCATCTACATCTATAGCAACACAGAGTTATCAAAATATATAAAAATAATGAGCAAAATATAAAATATAATGAATTAGAAATAATTGGCGTGTGTGTTTTGTCTGTGTATGTCTGAAAGGGGAACTACAATCACAGCATCATAAATTGTTAGAGTTGTAAGTTATTTGACAATCCAATCTTCTACTCAATGGAGGAATCACTTCTACAACATTATGGACAATGTCTTGGATTTCACATTTCCAATAATCAATGTCAAGGGGGCCTTACTATTTCTCTATAGCACTAGTTGTTTGAAAGTTTATCCATCTCTTCAGCTATGGAGCTGAAGGAATTCTGTCTCTCTGTAACTATAATCCATTGGTCTTCAGGATTTACTGTTGCCCAAACTTGGATTATACTGAAGTCAATGAGCCTTTCTAAACTAAGCAGGGAGGTCCTCTATTACAGGCATCTGGTTCATCGCTATTACTATGCTCAAAAACTGTTTGGCTTGACAGATCCTTCCAGAAATGGTGCAATGTTGAAATAGCATTTGGAACCAAGGTTACCTCCATGTAACAATGAAACTTGGGAGTAAAACTCTAATGGAACCTTTTGCATCTCAGAGTGTTGAAATCCTTCTCCTCCCTCAAAGCTTCAAAGAAACCTCTCAGCTAAAAGTAATTTTTCTTTATTCAGATCTCCATCAGCAAGCACTGTGAAACCCTCCTTTGTCTTTATCATGTTCTATATTGTGTCATATTTCTCGGATTATGTGTCATATGTCCATTATTAGGTTGTATGTTTCTTAAGAACAAGGACTGCATTCTTCTTCATCTGTGTCCCTCTCATGCCTAGTACAGCAACTAACATAGTACCTTCCTTATACTAGATGTTTGATAAATATTGATTAGAGTTAGAAAGAACAGCATCTTGACTCATGATATTCACAAGGCAAAGTACAAACTTTGGATCTCCCCTCCCTCCATGCTCTCTAGCCTTGACCATTCCATCCCCCTCCCATCCTGCACTTCTGCAATTAATTTTTTTATACTAAGTACAAGAGTTAATATTTACTACTATTAAATTTAATGCTGTTACATTTAATCCATTCTACTATGCCAATGGATTACTCTGCCTCTGAGCGTGAAGTATTTTGCAAATATGATAAGCATTACATCTACATCTGTATCCAAGTAACTGCTAAAAGTATTGAAAAGGATAGGATCAGGTCAGACACAGAACATTATCTGCAGCAGATAATTAGGGAAATATTCAGACTGATATAGGGTTCATTAATCAGTAATTTGGGGGGTATGTTTGGGAAAAGATTTACAAGTATTTTTTTTAACTATGTTCGTCTATATTTCTTCATCTCAGTCATAGTACAAATGATATGAAAGAAACCCAAAGAAAGCAACCTGAGATGATCTGAACCTAGTAATTATTTTATTTGGCCACACAGCAAAAAATAATCTGCCATTATTGAGGTTAATATGCAACAAACAGCATCTAACTGTGAGAAGTGAAGGGGCTGAGATTGCTGACTAAGGTAGAGAAATTGTAAAGGGAAGTCTAACTAATGACAGTGGGATTAATTTACCAGATGCTGACATGCTGGCAGAATCAGCCTGGCAAGAAGAAAGAGACAGTAGCTGTCTACAACAAAGGCCTCCCTAGTCAAAATGATCACTTTTATGCATAGAGTTTTTGTTTTAGGGAGCAAACAAATTTTGTTTGGGAATGACAGGTATAAATGATGAGTACAAAGCATGAAGTACTTTTTAAGAAGACCAGTTCACAGATGAGAGACCTGGGGTCTATGAACCTTAAAAGAGAATGAGAGACAGAGAGAGAGACAGAGAGAGAAAGACAGAGAGAGACAGAGACAGAGACAGAGAGAGAGAGAGAGAGAGCATTATATATAGATGTGGAACAATATTTCAATATGACTGATTTCTTATGTAATATTATGTATTTTGTTGAATATATTTAAAAATCCTTTATTGTTAAAAAGGTACCCTTCCTCTTTACCATACAATCAAAGGAGTCCACAATATAAACTAAACTAAGAACGCCAGGCCACAATGGTCTGAAAAGGTGAACAGGGAAGGTAGGGGGATTGAAGGGATATATTCAATTAAAAGAACTAGAGATGATGATCATACATCAAAAACAAAACTGCGTTTTTTCTCAGTATGAGCACTCTCGATCAGTTTCTGGGGTCATTTAAAGTGTTATGGATTTGGAGTAAGATGATTTCAGTTTAAATTCTCTCACTGCTACTTTCTGCAATGTTATATCAGGCAAGTAACATAACAGTTTTGGATGTCTGCTGCATCTCAAGTACCTTCCATTTCTAAATCTATAGTTTAATAACTATAATTAAATGCTTCAGATCACCAGAGAAGT
>CM053580.1:451051995-451070007 GCA_028627135.1 Pseudochirops cupreus
TAATACATTCATATATGTGAATATATACATGTGAGTCTATGTGTGTACATGTATCTACATACATATAAACATATTCTTCTTGTTTTGTATTCAATTCTAAACTAAAGTAGGTAAATCAAGTACGGCCACATGATATCTAGGAATCTCATTTACTCATTTTGAAAATGGATCATAAGAGACAGAGCACTGTATTTTATATTTCAGTATCTGTTTGGGTTGGGAAATTGATGAGCCACCATGCTCTCCTTGAAAGTGATTGAATACTGCTCCACAAGAAACAAGGAAAATGAACAATCCATAGTGCCATGGGAGGGCTCATAGTAACTGAGAGACAATGAAGAAAGTAGAACCAGAAAAACATTTATACACTGAGTTCAGTGCAAATGGAAAGAATAACTGAACACTGAAATTTTAATTATCATGACCAATTTTATCCTCAAAGAAGAGATATGAGAATAATTGTCCTTGTTTTCTGCAAAGAAGTGGTAGCCTATGGACATGGAATATTTCTTACAATGTAAGTATTTGTTGTCTTGGTTAGTGTTACTACACTGCTTTTTTAATACAGGAAGGGTTCTTGTGAGCAAAGGGAATAACATATATTTAGATAAAGTAACAGAAAACCAAAAATATTGATTATGTGTGTATACATATATATGTATATATATTATTATTATTTAATAATATTTAATAATTTAATATTTATTTTATATTTATATTCCACCTACTCCCAGACAGGGACAAACTGTAGTGGACTAGACTTGGGTTCAAATCCTGCTTCTGGTAGTTATAAGTGACATGACCAGACGATAGTTACTTTTCTGACCTCAGGCAACTCTCAAAGACCTATGTCCTGTTACAGATGTTTTGGAACTTGAGTTGGTAAAAGGGTCTCTCACATGTACAAACAGGACTCAAAATGGCTTACAGATTAAAGTAAAGTCTATATAAACTATTTAAAGATAAAACAGAAACACAACCATCAAAAAGAAACAGGAGTAAATGCTAACAGGCATCAGAGTTAAGCAAATTGCCAGAGTTGGCAATAAACACGATTCTAAGTTTTCTGACTGGGATAGCAAAACTGAATATGTCTTTGCAGTAAGGAAAAACACATAATTTCATCTGTAGAGATCAAAATTCCTTCCTCAAACTGAACTCTGGAAGGAATGTTTTGTGGGGGCTTTTGTTAAATAGAAAAAGAATAACACAGTGGATGATAGCACCAATTACTATTTTACAAAAGTGGGAGAAATTCTATTTAAATGGGGTAGGGGGTTCCCTGTATAAACCCCCTTTAGAGGCAAAAAACATTGCACTAAATTAGAGCTCAGTGAAGGACTCAGCAACTGTAGTCACCTCTGAAATATCTTAGTGTTAATGCCCACCATGGGCATACATTTTAATAGAAGATGCCATGGGCTGTGTGTTCCCCTCAGGTATTTTGGCATAGCTCAGCTGGCACATGTCTTAATAGCTTTCTATCACCTTGGCACTATAACTTTCTCTCAGTCAGGGGCCTTTTATACGCTGCTAGAATCTGTAGGAAATCCAGAAATTGTAGGCTTTCCTAGCAAAGAAGCTGCTAAGTTCAGACATAAATACCCAACACTGGAGCCCCACTCCCACCCCCATCCCAACCTTCCCTTCAATTTCCAAACACAGTTCCTTGATCTTTGCTCATGGCTTCTTTTATGGAGTGACAAGCCTAAGTCTAATCAAAATGATGCTAGGTCTCTTTTGATGCAAACCCATTTTGTACAGCCTCCACATTTGTCTGTGGGGAAAGAGAGTGAGTGCATGCTTCAGGTTTTGAATTTTACCAAATACTTATTTCTATAGGAAAGATATCATTTAATAGTATAGCCACTCAGACGAATGGTTTCCTAAAGGATATAAATACTTTTTTCAGGTGAAACTATCCATGCAATAAAGCTATTATCCTTCTGGTCCACAACAGTGTCATCCTGGCTGACAGAGATGTAAAGAGAAGTATAAATATGACCCTCAATGGAAGGTATGATAGAATTACCACTTCTGTGATATTTCTGATGTTCCTCTGTTTCCTCCCGTGTAAAGAAGACATACTTCAACAAGCCTTGGATTGTATTCAAGTGAAGACCAGCAATTAATTTCAAATGCCTAACTTGCCTGCTTCTGGAGCCAGGAAGAAAAAATACACTCTGTGTACTGTACTCCAGGGTGTGGCTATTTGTGCCCATTAAAGTGCTTTTAGAAGACTAAAGTGAAATTCCAAAGAGTGGATTTTATACACTGTGGACATATTCTATGCAATTTTGACAAGTTATTTGTTAGAGAGAACCCATTATTGTAGCACATAAAATGGAATCCAATTATATCAATACTACTTAAAGACATTAGGGAAACTTTCATGAGGACTGTGTCTCTTCCAAATAAAGTAAAGGGGCAATTTGGCAATTTTCTGGTTAAAATGATGTATGGAAACTGTCAATAATGATTATTTGGATCTATAAGTGAAGTTCAGTGTCTCTTTTAGTTTAGTTTTTTTTTTTCCTCAATTAGCAGTCTGCCTTCCATGCTCTCCAAATTCTCTTAGACAATTTTAACAGGATACAAGAATAGATGAAGTTCATGCTCACTTAGAGTTGATAATCTAGCCAGACCAGAATGGAGAAATATATTTATTTAAATATGTTATAATTAACTAAAAAATAATCCATTATTTGGCCTTCTTTATCTGAACTTCCTTAAAGAATTCCCATATGGGTACAATTCACTGGTGCAGTTGAAAGAGGACTAAATCTGAAGTCAGAAGAATTCGACTTATATCTCTCCTTCCTACCTTTGTGATCTTGAGCCCATCTCATCTCTCTGAACCTCAGTTTCCTCAATTGTAGAATGCAGGAGTGGGAAAAGTTAGCCTTTGAAGTTCTGGCCCACTTGTGATCTATGATGCTAGCAGTTTCTCCTTATTGAGTTCTTTCCCAGTGCTAACTGAATGGTACTTATTTAACGAATTTGCAATCCATAGCAAAGAAGCTATTCTTTTCTACTTCTTTTATTAAATTTTATTAAATTTAAAATTTATTCATCTTTTCTCCATGCCTTTCATTTCCCAATACATTTCCCTTCCTTTCCCAATAGTTGAAAACTATTATAACAAAGGCGAAGCAGTTCAGAAAAACCAGTAACATCAACCAAATCTGATAGTATTATAAACTGAGGGTTCCATACCCAAAGTCTCTCTTTTCTTCAAAGAATAGGGATAGGTGCAAAATCAAATTAATATTGTCATTGCCACCAAAATTGACTTTCCAAAAAACTCCACCATGGTGTGACCTACTATCTTTGTAACTTTCCAAATCAAAACACCCCTCTCTGGCCAATACGCTTTTATACATAGCACGTTGTGTTAATGGGATGTAAGATCCTTGGGAACAGTGACTCCCCACTTTTGGATATGTTACCCGCCCCCCCAGTACAATGTCAGGCACATAGTAGCATTTAATAAATGCTTTTAATTCATTCATTTACTGTCCTATCTCTTCTGGTTGGACAAGTTTTGCCATTATATTTGTGGAGCATTTTTTTCAACTTTTTTTTAAGTGTCTTTTAAAATGTAATTGGGCCTTCTGTACTTCTGCCACAATTCCGCTCATATTCACTGAACGTTCAGAATGAAAATGTTGCTGCCATATTCTCTGCTTCAATATATCTAGTATCTCTGATTTCATACACAGGGCAGAGGTTAGGGCATTTCTTCTCAAAGATGTGCATCCCAGGCCCTCTACAAATTCATACATTGATTTCTAGAGGAAAATCTCTTGACTCTGCAGTCAGCCTCCTTATGTCACTATCTGAATTCAAATAGGTTGACCTTCAGAGGACCGCCAAGACACCAGGCCTATCCTTAAGGCCTTTCCAAGTTGATGGATCCTGCAACAGCTTTCAATCTTCTGATCAAGTTTTTGTGATTCTGCCACCTTGATGATACTATGTCACATGCTAATATCACTTTAATGCAGGGTAATGTCTTCCTTGTCTCAAAAGTTTAAAATTGTTTTGAAATATCAGCATTGTTTTTATATTCCCCTTAATTTTCTAGCCAATTAAAAAGCTGTGTCTGCTTTCTGTTTAAAACCAATGACCTCTCATTTTAAGGG
Organism: Pseudochirops cupreus; assembly: GCA_028627135.1. NCBI lineage: Eukaryota > Metazoa > Chordata > Mammalia > Diprotodontia > Pseudocheiridae > Pseudochirops > Pseudochirops cupreus. Next base: position 451,056,141 of record CM053580.1, read on the forward strand.
AGAAGACAAATACAGCATTCCCTGTTGCTTGGCTTTGCCTCATACCATTCAAGAGAAGCAGAGATTTAAAAAAATGTGTTCTGGATTCTTCAAATCTAAAGTGAGAGGTCACTGATTCATATACTCCCCAAATTTAAATATAATGAGTCTTCCATGAGATGGAAGACTAAATTTTGAAAGTTACATAAATTCTTTCGGGCTGAAATTATTTCCAAAAATTAGTTTATGCATAGGGAGTTGGGGTAGAGATGCGAATGGAGAGGGGTGTGTGTTTTATTAGTGATAGTTCCATTTGAGAAAAATTTGGCCTACCTATAATATGAAGAAGCCTAAATAGACCTTCTGCCATTTATAATTTTCCCCATCAGTTCCATATAACATATTTACTTTGTTATCATCACTGGTGAACATTTCTTTGTAACAAACTTGGCAAAACATTTCCATTTTCTCATGACAAATAAGTGCTCATCATCGAATAACTTTTTTCACTCTTGGAAGAAATGGTATTTTTTTTTCAACCATGAAAACTGTTTTGCTTCCTCACAAAGACCCACATTAAACTTCAAAGAGAAACCACAGGCTTTCACAATTTCACAAAACTACCAAACCTGGAATTTTCCTCCACTTTTGCCAAAAAACAGAATTGTTTTCTCCCAGAATTGTTTCCTCTAAGAAAAGAAAATCTTCCCAAGAGATTAGGAACTTAAAAAAATAAAATACAAATCAAGTATGGTATTGTGTATGAATCAGTGCAGCATAGACTACAGATTACCTAGACTGAATTCTGGGCCGTTGGTGGTAGCACATCCTGGAGCATGCTGGGAGACAGCTGACCACCTCATATTCGTTAGGGCTTGCCATTGCACATTAGTCAAAGGGACCTACACAGAGGGTAACAAATAGGTTGTCACATTTTGTGTCTGAAAATATACAACTTAGCCACTATTATTCAGGCCTGCAATGTTGGGTTGCTTATTGAGTAGGAGAGAGGTGATAGGTTTTGAGTATATTTACTCTAGTTTTTCTCTCTCATTCCCCCTTTTGATGAACAGCAAGATTGGCCAAGACATACAAGGGGAGTGTCTAGGCCTGACATTTGTCAACCAAATTCAAGGTGGCTACAAGTGAATTAAGTTTTTAGCACACAGCTATGGGAGAGAGATTATTGACTATGTCTGTCCATATTTTTCAGCAAGCAAATAAAAGAAACAAAAAAGGAGTATAGAATATAGCAAATTATATTCAGGCAAATCCATAGGAATGTCTTTATTAGCACCATACGCAAATTGGATGTGGAATAATGCTATAGTTCATTGAGATCAATGAAATTTTCTTTAAAGAAAAAGTAATTTCTTTCACTAAAGGATTATATATTTTCCCTAAGGATTTTTTAGTGCCTGACTTCATTTGCATTAGTGTGCGTGTATGTGTTTGTGTGAAAGTTTTCAGAGAAATTTCTCTAAGTAATATTAACCATGTGTTAGCAAGGTACAGTAGAAAGGATATTGCAATTAGAATCCATACATGCTAGGTTTAAATTGTAGTTTTATTTACATCTTGCATAACTTTGGACAAGCAACTTCTTCCTGGACCTCAGTTTCCTCATTTGTCATGTGAAAAATATTAGATCAGAATCTCAGATTTCCCTTCTACTCCAGAGCTGATGTACTTTATCTTTCCAAAGTTAATAGGACCACTGCTGGAATGAACTACAAGTATGGCTATACAAAATACCCTAGCAAAACCAACTTCACCGCTTTGTGTTTATGCTAACCATGGTCTCCAGGAGGACAGGAATTACATTTGGAGGCTCACTTTTTAAACTTTAGCTTCAGTGGTTCTGCTAGGACACAACTCTTGGAATATATGAATTGGTACTCACATCAGGTCACCTTTTCTAACAAACAAAGTTAACAATGGGACAATGATGGCAGGAAAATAATGATAGTACAACCGACTCATAACATTTTGTAGTCGCTATTTATAGTCATTCATCAGAGATGACTGCACAGCCTATATAAAAAGCTGTACAGTTTTCCTTAATGCTAAGTGCTTAACGTTAGGTGGAAAGTGCTATTCTCTCCTCGATATACAGAGAGGGATCCATGAAACTATCGTGGATATAATAGTAAAGAGATGAGTCCAGTGGCCTGAAAGTAATCAGATTATCATCTGTTAGGTCACCAAGGGAAATAAAACCCACTTAACTGAGGAGGTAGAAATCACCTAGTCACTTTCCCCAGCTGTTTTCTCCATAATTAAACTCCTGTCGAAACTGGGGCCAGTTGAGCTCTCATCCTGGTTTTAATTTGGTCCAGGGAGAGCAGGTTGCACAGGATGTTTGAAATGAGAAGAGATGTGAAATGAGACTGAATGTTATCAACAAACCCATGGTCTTGTACTGGGAAAGAACTCAGTCTCTCAAAGCAGCCCCAGACTTCATGAGCAGCAAGGATGACAGGGAAGAGAAAGAGTTTTCTGCTTATATAGCAAGACATCAGCTATGCCTGTCCTCTGGGCACTCTTCAGTGATGGGAGACAGGGATTTAGCTTTGATGGGCTTGCCACTCAATCACTGGCCCCTAAATGGGGGATATTAAAATACTGTAGTGATGAGAGTTAAATGGTATCACATGTATATCATACATACCTTGAATGGATTTCTCTATGGTGCCAGGCACATAGATGCCCTTGGAGTTAAAACAGAACCAAAAGGAAGGTTTGGGTTTGAGTGGCAGCCCCAATAATACTCTCTCATCCTACTCTGAATTGACATTCGCAAGAACACTGTCTCCTACCTATGAGGCTAAAGGAATTACAGATTCCCACACTTAGAAATAGATGCATGTTTAGTCTTTCAAAGCATGTGTTATCTTCCTTATCCACTACTTTTAATGACCCTGTGTTTACTGAGAAATGAGTTATTTAATTCCTCTTTCTAGGAAATGCCCTACCCTAAACCTGGGAGGTTGTAAATCTTAGGATGGATAATAAGTTGCAGACAAGTCAGTCAGGTTTCGATATGCCTGGTTACCCATTTGCTTAATTAAGAACTTAAGTCCAAACCATCCTGCAGTGGGGAGACAATTGGCCTACAGACTGTGCCACTTCCATTGCTCTGGATCTGTGCCTCTAGCCTTAAGCAATGCAGATCCGGGGTGTTTTGACCCAGACTAATTGAGCTCTATTTCCTGTGATGCAGAGGAGCCCCTTCCACCCATTAGTACAACTTAGAACTTTCCAGCTCTGGTTAATGATTGTGTTATGGCGCTCAACCTTCTTTTGCTGTGACAGGAAGAATGCCTGGCTCCTCCATTTGTCATTCTGTCACATTGTTCTGAGGGAGAGATGCCACATGACCCCTTTGTAGGGCAGGGGAGGTGACAAATGCACTAAATTGTAAGGCAAAATGTCAGGGCTCTAATGAAAACCTCTGTCTCAAAGCCAACAGGAGAGCTTGGTTGATTAGCAATGTGAAGGAAAGCCAAGGGAACTTCATTTCTTCATGTTCTTTTTCAGAAAAGGACTTCATACTTTTTGGGTGCCTTCTTCTCTACTTCCTATTACTATGTAGGGTCTTATCCTGAAGCATTCAAGGGAGATTTTTCTTTAAAGGAGGGATCAAGCTTACAACGTCTATGATCCAGAGGAATTGATACTTCAAGAAGGTACATGACAACTGATAGCTCTTACACGAACCCATGAGAAATAAAGGAAATCATTTGCCAATAATTATATTAGTGAGGAAGAAAAATGAATTAAGGTCTGATTTATGTCTATTAAAATCTTTACATCTAGAATAATAATTATGATGCTTCATAGACAAGAGGGACATTCTTTTTTTTTTTTCCCTCGGCTTAGTGGGAGAAAAAAGCTGGGAAAGTTATGATATATCTTTAATATCCTAAAGGAAATGTAGGCTAAGTCACTCACCCAAATTATATTGACCATAAAGACTTCACTGGGCCATTTCATTAGTTTATTAGGTAAAATTAAATAAAAAAGGACTTTAAATGAATTATAACCAGCTTGAGGAATAACAAATATATTGTGTACGAGAAAATTAGCTCCATCTGACATCCACAGCCACCATATGTAAAACGCCTATTATTTGTCCTGTCCCTTTGAAAATCATTTTATTGGAATGTATCAGCTAAACTAAAACACATGACCCTCCTTCTTGTGACTTGAAAGAAACCACTGAAGAAAAGTTTCTCTTTCCTTCCCCCTACCCCCCCTCTCCTCCTGTGAACTTTCTGGGAAAAGCAGTTTCAAGGATTTTTTTTTTTCATTTTATCAGTATCTATGGAATGACAAGTGCATCGCATGCATGCTGAGCCATTAGCTGCCTGGGTCTAAAGGAATTTGGTCAACATTTAGGAATTCACTTAATGAAAGGCTAGCCTATTAAAGCTCTGTTGACCAGGGAAGCTGATTGAGTCTTTCTTTCCAACTTCCTGGGTCATTTTAAATGATGCTATGCAGTGCCCTCATGTGTAGCAGCCTAGACAACAAGCTAGCATTGTACCATCAGGCACTGCCAGTACCAGGTGGAATACTGTGACTCTGCTGAGTGGCACTTACTATTTTGGGCTTCTGGTCTCTGTTTTCATAGCTCAAATTATTTTGCAAGTTACTATATCCAGCCTCATTTCTTTCTTAAGCCATATGATAAGGTGACTAGAGAAAAGTATTTTCAATTTGTCACCTTAAAAATAAAATAATTGATCCTCTTTCATGCTTAGTTGGTGTTGGATTGCCTTTGATGTAGCCACATAAATAGACAGCTAGGTCATACAATGGATAGATCCCCAGGCCTGGATCCAAGAAGACCTGAGTTCAAGTTTGGTGGCACAGTGGATAGAGCACTGGGCCTGGAGTCAGAAGGACTCATCTCCCTGAGGTCAAATCTAGCATCATACACTTACTAATTGTGTGACCTGGGTAAGTCACTTAACACTGTTTTCCTCAGTTTCCTCAGCAGTAAAGTAAGCTAGAGAAGGAAATAACAATCACTCTGGTGTCTCTGTGAAGAAAACCCCAAATGGAGTTACAAAGAGTTAGACACACCAGAAATAACTCAATAACAGCAATAAAATTCTAATCAATTTACTTAATTTTTGTCTGCCTCAGTTTCTCCAATGTTAAATGATGATAATTATACCAGCTCCCTCCTAGGATGGTTTTACAGATCAAGCAAGATAATATTTGTAAAGTGCTTAGAACAATGCCTGACCCATAGTAGATGCATAACGAATGCTAGTCTCTGCTCAGGTCCATTTTTGCACCGTTTATCATGGGGTGAAATGTCATAGTCACATGTCATGTCTTAACATTAGCATCAATGGAATGCAACATTTAAGACCAATATAACAATCAGTTTTTTGAACTTGTTGTTGAGAGTCAGTATGAATGACATAATAGATGGTGTAATAGTCTGGCAGTTGGGGAAAAGGCATCATTACTTCACTAGTTGCAAGTGTGCAACTACTGAGACAAGTGCCGAGCAAGAATTTAGAATAATAAAGCCTCTACTTGTATAGACTTTTATAATTTACAAATCATTTTCCTAAAAACAAACCTAGGAGAAAGGTATTGGCTGGTAGTCAATAGGAAGGGATTTGTACAGAAGTATTTTTGTGCCTATTTAACAGATGAGGAAACTTAAGTTTAGAGAAGTTAAGGTATTTTTTTTTCCGAAGCCACACAGCCCATAAGTGTTTAACCCAAGTGTCATGTCTCCAAATCCAATGTTCCTTCCACTATTGAATAGGACCTAAATAAAAATAGTTTCACAATTGGGAAAACATAGCTTCCTGATTAAATCTGTAGCTTGCTGAGGCTGAAAGGTTTAAAAATCTCTAGTTTAGCTGGTGTCCCTTTATTTTATAGGAGAAATAAGACTGTGTAGATCAAGTAACTTTCCCGAAATACCTATCTTATTAGTGACTGAACTAGACATGGGAATCAAGATCTTGATTCCCTAGTAGACTGTCAATTTGTTATGAATTGACTTGTAGAATAGATAGTTCAGAATTATTTAATGGTGAGAGCACTGATTTTGAGGAGCTGCTGGTTTCAATGCCTGATCTGCAATTTACTGCCCATGTGACCTTAGCAAATTATGAAATCTTGCAGGTCTTACTTTGTATATAAAATGAGAGCATTGGATTTGATGGTCTCAGTAATGCCTTCCATTCCTAAATTCTACAATGTTTGACATATATGAATTGTGAGTCTTGTGCATAATGAAGGAATTTGTGTCATTTTTGTCCATAGTCTAGTGCAACCAGAACACAGAGAGAATATGAGAAATGAAACACTTGAACATGTTCAAAAGGCTATGAATAAATGGCATTAAAGATAAATTGACAAAGCAAAAATAAAGCAGATAACTAAGCCAATTTTATGGAAAATATGTGCAAAATTACAGACACACAACAAAGCTAGAAAAAAAACACATTTTATGCAAAATGTCTATATACTTCAAGCTAAAGTGTTTAAAGATTTACAGAGATTATTTTAGCTTGAATTATCTGAGTTCTTGTCTCAATTCTCCACTTTTTTCGTGTATGCATAGCCTATCTTTGGAGTATTCATACTTCTCAGGGAGCTTTACTAATAGGCACTAGATTGACAGGTCCCAAGACTGAAATCCTCTATTTAGATTCATAGCAAATCCACATGGAGAGAAACAATGCAAACAGTCCTTTCAGTTCTATAGCTTTGGAAATAGTTTTTGTCACATTTCTTTGGCACTACAGCTCTGAACAAGACAGCTGATGGTTAGTTTACAAAATTAAATCTATCTGGGAGCAGCACTGTTCAGATTATGTGTTCCATAAAAACAAGCTTGAAAGAATATTTTGTTCTACCAAAACATGCTTGCCCATGGTAGTTCAGTCCCCAAATAATTAACCTGATTTACTTTGATCTGTTATAGGTTGAATAAATGTTAAAACTTTAGTCTTTTCAAGAAGTCCTTGTCATAGTTTCTTCTGTATATTAGAAAAAAAAATTTCACCCCCAGGGATAAAAAAAATTATTATTACTTGTCACTTAGAGTGACCAACATCTTTCATCTTAGCATCACAAAACTCCTTTCAAATACCATTTGATTAATTCTTGAAGAGGTCCCATGAGTTAAATATAACAAAATATCACGGGCCACTCCCCCAACTTACACTCACACTGGCAGTTTCTGTTCCCTGTGGACAAATACTACTACTTACTAAGAGTTGTAGGGGTAAGGGTGAATGATTTAGTTTCTAATATTATCACTCAATAACCCCCAACAGAGTTCTTCCTATTGATTATCCGCCAATAGTTTCAATTACCTTTTTTCAAAGTTATCTACTGAGGAGGTATAGTGAGAAGACTATTTTCCCTCAAATTGGAGGCACACTCTCCCATTGCATACAAAGGGACCCTTGAAGAGTCTGCTCAAAATGATAGTATGATAGTAGTAAGACACACATATAGACAATATAAAATTAAATGTGTGAGTTCAGAAGAAGCATTTAGGTTTCTGTTTTTTTTTTTTTAAATTAAACTCATCACAATGTGTGGGCAACCAATTAATCAGTTTGAAAATATTGAAGAGCTTTTAGTCATTAGGATGAAAGGAGGATGAAAATATAATAGAATGAAAAGATCAAGTTTTACCCTTTGGTGACATATAAAAAGAACAATTAATCTATCACCAAGTTTAGTTCAGCAGTAAGCCTACCAAAATGTGGCACACATTAGGATTGCTAGGATTACTAAGAAGAATCTGAGGTAGGAGCTGAATTCAAGTTTTTCTGACTCCACCTCTGATGGCTCATTAACAACACTGCCTTTATGTCTAAATTCAGGGGAAGTTTTGCTAAATGCACTACCTCACTCTCCACAAGGATCTCCATTCTCTCTTTCCTTTGCAAGAAAAACCTAAAGGAAGGTAATTGGAAAAAAAAATACACTTTGCCTCCTTCTACTTGAAGTTTATTATACAGGAAAACACTGACTAGACCCCATCCCTTTCATAGTGCTCAGGGACTAGTTACGGGAAATTCCTTCCTTACATATTACAGGAGATAAAGATGTAGAGATGTCCTATTTCTAAGAAGAAGGGATGAAAAATTCATCCCACATCATCAATTTATACAGGCTGACAGAATACCCAGTCCATTGAAAGAAAAGATAAGAAATTATTTGAAGTAGGATAAAAAAAATAAACATATTAATTTTGAAGTACTTTGCTTGAATTTTGTCAGTATTGGAAGTTTTGTTTTACATTTTGTTCTGTATTTCCTGGCTTTAAGAATGAACAGGAAGTGGAGTTATTTCACTGGTATACATATATGGAATATCTTGCTGAGGAAATTCGTTCAGTTAATGAAGGCTAGTATGAAATCTTCACCATATAGTTTCAGAGAGTACCCTAAAACAATGAGAGATTAAGTTATTTACTCATGATCAAAGAGCCATTGTTTTGTAAAAAAATGACTTTCTTCTTTTGAGACCAGCTCTCTGTTTCTTGTCTTTATCACCCTTAAATAATTTTCATGCTAAAGAAACCAGAAAACACCAATTCATGATTGTATTCCAGCCTTCTCCTTATACATGACATCTCGTCTCCCACATCAGTACATTTTCATAAGCTGTCACCCATGCTTGAAATGAGGTGTCTCCTTACCTTCGACTTTTGTTTTTGTACCCATATTTAACAGGTATAAAAAAGTGTATAATACATAGTAAGTACTAAATAAATGAGGTAGTTTAAAAATCATTATTCGTTTACTTATTCATTCTCCCCGCCCAGTGTCAAAGATATAAAAACAAAGATGAAATAGTTCCTAAGCTCAAGTGGTTTGTGTTTGTGAACACATATAAACACACACAAACATATATGTATATGTGTATATGCACATATACATATATACTCATACACATATACATACACACATACCCATACATATATGTATAGTGCATGCACGCATGCATTCATCTACTTATATAGTCATACATGCCTATACATATATATGCCTACCCATGCATGTATGTATAGTGCATACATACACACATATACACACATACAGCTATATACGCACCCATACATACATGTATGGTACAGGAATACATTTATAAAAATATATACACACATATATTCTGTCAGAGAAAATACTAGCTAGCATTTATATAGCACTTTAAGATTTGTAAATTTTGCCATTTTGTTCTTACAATATATATATATATATATACACACACACACAATATTAGTATCTATAAGGCACCATGCTAAGTTTTGGTAATACAAGTCAAATCAGTAAGCATTTACTAACAGACTACTTGTCCCTAAAGTAGGCCAGATTCCACAAGATGGAAGCAATACATATAAGGAAGTGATGGAGAGAGAAAGCTGTTTTAATATGAGAAGTAAGGGGGATATAAACCACTGGAACAAAGCAGGTGCTTAAGAAATACTTATTGAATGATTGATTGGATTTATATCTTCTCTTATGGTTCCACTTAATAATCCTTCCTTTTAATAAATAAGAGTAATTATAGTAAAGCAATATCACTTTGCTTTATTTAGGAACTTCATCCTTACTTATTAAGTGGCTCATTGTCTAAAGAACAGATACCAAACTTAGGGGAAACCTTCTTAATTGTGACTGATATATATACATATACATATTGCTTTTTGGAGGGCAATTGGGGTTAAGCGACTTGCCCAAAGGCACATGGCTAGTAAGTGTGTCAAGTGTCTGAGGTCAGATTTGAACTCAAGTCTTCCTGACTCCAGGACCCATGCTCTATTCACTGTGCCACCTAGCCACCCCTGTGACTGATATTTTAAAAATACATTTTGAAATATTTTGAAAGTTTTACCTATTTTCAGTTTTATTTATTTAAATTGCTTTAATGGTTTTTGTGGCAATAGTAGTAGCAAGATGATAGAGAGATGATAACATATTACCACTCAATGCAACAGAATTTATGTTCCTATCTTGTCTGATAATAGTCTAATGAAACCTACTATTTGCACTTATGCTACTTTTACATGTTTCTTTTCTGAGATACTAAACATATCATTCTCATCCAGAAACAATTATGGATATAAATTCATAATCACCTGTTGTTGTTTTTTAACATTCTAATTAGTTAGACCTTTATAGGTCAGATATAAAAGGAAGATAAAGAACAAACTCTGATCACAAGGAGTTTACACTTTACAAAGATAATATGAGGAAGTCTTAGCATCCAAGGACTTTATAAAAGTTCTCCCACAGAAAGTAACATTTAGCTTGAACCCTTCAAGATGTTATACAATCTAAGATGTGGCAGTGAGGAGGTAGTAAATTCCTGGTATGTGAACCGCATGTGTAAAATCATGGATAGAAGGTAGAGTATAGATATCAGAGAAGAGCTGGAACATAGGAGGCATAGGAAGGAATAATGAGAAACAGGCCTAGAAAGATAGGCTTGATTTTAATCTATGGATATGGGAAGAATTTGTGACCAGCTAAGGAAGTGACAGGATTACAGAGGACAAAATGGACAATTGTAACATAAAGTTAAAAGGAGTTTTGTGCAAACCAAGTACATCTAAGCTTAGAAGGAAAATAAATAATTAGGAAAGATAAATTTGTAGTAAGTTTCTATGGTTAGGTCTCATTTCCACCATATTTAAGGAATTGACCCAAATTTATAAGAAGAGTTATTTCCTCATCTGATAATTGGTAAAAAGGATTGTAAAAGAAAAGGGAAGAAATCCAAGGTAACCAAAGCCATATGAAAAAATGTTTCTAAATTCTAATACTGAGATATGCAAATGCAACTGTGAATCCACTTAACTTCCCTATGACTAGCATAGTTAACAAAATAAGGAAAGAAAAATTGTAGAGGCACTGTGTGAAAATTGGAACATTGACTCACAGTTGGTAGAACTGTGAATTGGTCCAGCCATTCTAGAAAGCAATATGGAACTGTGCTCAAAAAGTTGTTAAAATCTGTATATCCTTTGACACAGTGATATACGTAGTAGGTGTGGACTACAACTTAATCAAAGAAAAAGGACAAAGTCTACATTTACCAAAATATTTATACATACATACAAATATATATATGTAATTATAAAGGAAATCTATTCAAATATTTTTTAATCACAGTGTCAAAATAGTAGAAATCAAAAGAATCCATACCTAATCTCCTGAAAGAGATTCCAAAATGAAAACTCCCAAGAATATTATAGACAAAATCCAATGATGCCAGATCAAAGAGAAAATACATCAACCACCAGAAAGAAACTATTCAAATAACTATCTGAATATCCAAATAACTATTCAAATAACTTAGAGTCACAGTTAGGATCACATAAGATTTAGCAGCTACCTTTGATGAAAAGATCAGAACAGAATAGAAAATGTGATTTTGAAACATAAAATCTAAGAGAATCATAAAAGGTAAACATCAAAGAGAAAAAAGAGACTTTATAAGGTTAAATTGTGTATGGGAAGATGATACATGTAACTCCTAAGAATGTTATCAGAGAATTTAGAAATACTCTATATCAGAAGTTCTCAACCTGTGGGTCGCGACCCCTTTGGGGGTTGAACAACCCTTTCACAGGAGTTGCCTAAAATCATCAGAAAATACGTATTTCCAATGGTCTTAGGAACCAAGACACTGTTCCTCTATCTGTCTGCAGGCAGGTCCGCCCACATGCAGATACGCCCACATATTAGTATTAAAGGGACCCAGCATTAGGGAGGTTGAAAAACACTGCTCTATATAGACAAAAGACACAGGAATGAGTCAATTATGTTGGGATGATGTCAAAAAAAAAATTAATGATTGGACAAGAAAGAAGGACACATTGGGAGAAGGTAGGAAGAAAGAGGAAGCATGGGGAAAGTTACCTCACATAAAAGAAGTATTACAAGGATTATTATGAAGGAGGAAAAAATAGTGATGGGAAAGTCAACACTTAAACTTTACTCTCACTTTCAAAGAGGAAACACATACACAGACACACAGACACACACACATACACACATATACACACACACATAATTGGATAGAGAAATCAATGCTAACCAACAGGCAAGTAGAAGGGTAAGGGTAATGAACCAATAAAAAAGCGCAGATTAAGGAAAGGAGTAGTCAGTAGCAAAACAGACTTCTGAGGAAGGACAGGTTTTAAAAAAGGAGAGAGGAGCCTTCCCCCAAGATAACATCAGAGGCCAAGAAGGAAGTCATAGCCCCCTGCCCCAAGATAGAAGCCAAGTCCAAGGTCTTGAAGGCCCACAAGGAAGTGTTGAAGGGTGTCCATAGCCACAAAATGAAGAAGATCCAAATATCTCCCACCTTCTGATGACCCAAGACACTAAGACTTCACAGGCAGCCTAAATACTCTCAGAAAAGTGCCCCTGAGAGGAATAAGCTGGATCACTATGCCATCATTAAGTTTCCCTTGACCACTGAGTCTTCTATGAAGAAGATTGAGGACAAGAAAACCCTAGTCTTTATTGTGGATGTCAAGGCTAACAAGCATTGAATCAATCAGGTGATAAAGAAGCTGTATGACATTGACTTGGCCAAAGTCAACACACTGATCTGACCTGATGAAGAGAAGAAGGCCCATGTCCAATTTGCTCCAGACTATGATGCTTTAGTTGCTCCTGACAAAATTGCAATCATCTAACCTGTTTCTAGCTATCCTACTCCACCTACAATAAAAAGTTTTCCAGTAAAAAAAAAAAACTGCAGAGGAAAAAAAAGGGCAAATTAGTTGTAAGGAAGTGCAAGGTTATTAATAACTATGAATGTGAATAGAATAAACTCACTCACAAAATGGAAGAGAATATCAGAATGGATTAGAAGCCAGAATCCAATGATGTGTTACTTGTAAGAAACACACTTGGAACAGAAAGACAAAAAGAATTAAAATAAGGGATTGTTGCAGAATCTATTATGCATAAGCTAAGATTAAAAAAAAGGCAAAGGTAGCAATTATAATCTGAGAAAAAATAAAAGCGAAAATGAAATTAATTTTAAAAGAAAAGAGAAGTTGCATTTTGTTAAAAGGCACCATAGACAAAGAAATAATATCAATACTTAACATAAATTCACAAAATGCCACAGGATCCAAATTCTTTTTTTATAATTTTATTTTTAATTTATAGAATAAAGCAAGCATTTCATAACATAGTATAAAAAAGAAAATTGCACATAAAGCTGCAAATCTACTATGCACACTTTGCTATTCTTTTCAAATATATGACAGAATTATCATGTATTTTTTCTTCTTTCCCCTCATACTATAGATGGATACCATTAGACATAGATAGGTATAAAGATATAAAATTATTCTGTACATATTTATATTCATCAATTCTTTCTCTGGATGCAGAGAGCATCTTTCTTTATATGTCCTTTAGAGTTAATTTGGATATTTATAACAGACAAAAAAATTCACTCAGAGTTATTCTTAAAACAATATTGATATTACTGTATGTAATGTTCTCTTGGTCCTGATTATTTTACTCTTCATTATTTCATGTAAGTCTTTCCATGTTTTTCTAAAAATAATTGAGCTCCTTATGTCTCATGGCTCAGTAGTATTCTATCACAATTATATACCACAACTTGTTCAGTCATTTCCCAATTGATGGGCATCCCTATAACTTCTAATTCTTTGCCACAACAAAAAGAGCTGATATAAACATTTTAGAAGATATGGATTCTTTTATTTCTTCCCTAATAATCTCTGGAAACAGACCATGTTATGCAATTGCTGGGCCAAGGAGCATAGGTAGCTTTTAATAACTCTTCAGGTATAATTCAAGATTCTTCTCTAAACTGGCAGTAACATTTTTTAATT
>CM053580.1:451070507-451106987 GCA_028627135.1 Pseudochirops cupreus
CCCCCCCATGCTGTTCCCTAGTTTTCTCATATCTCTAGAAGTTCAGAAGACTTTTCAGCCTCTTCAGTTGTGTAACTTGTTTCTTCTTCAGCCAAGATGAGAATAAGGTTCCAATATTATGAGCTCTCCACCTTCAGCTGTTTCCTCTGTATTTGTTCTTCCTTCCATGCCCTGTTTTAGTGAGATAATTGCTCCTTTTTATCTTTTCCTACCCAAATCTTTTTTTTAATCAGCCCATCATACACAACTCAGTCAAAACCTTTCTTTCAAATTACCTTAGTAATGATAACAGCTTTAAAAATAATGGTAATATTTTCATACAGGGCTGAAGAAAGGATGTTATTACCACTATTATTCAATATTATGCTAGAAACTCTAGCTATAGAAGTAAAAAAAGAATAAGAAAATGAAGGAAAAGAATAAGGTAATGAGGTAACAAAATCATCACTCTTTGCTGATGATATGATCATATACTTGAGAAATTCAAGAAAATCAGTGAAAATAATAGCTGAAACAACAACTTTAGCAAAGTTTTAGGATATAAAAATACCCATAAATAATCAGCATTTGTAACTATTGCCATCCAAACCCTACAGCAAGAGATAGAAAGAGAAATTCCATTGTAATGATACTGGGATTTGAAGATCTTCCATGCCCCTTGAAATTGCTGACATAGCAGGAAGGGGTGGAGTGAGACAAAGCCGGCACCAAGCTAGAGTTCATGCCATGGTGATTGGAAGCAGCAGCAGTGGCAGTGACTAGGGTTGCAGCATGAACTCCTTTTTCTTTGAGCCTGCCAGAATCTCTGTTAAGGACTCCTGCTGAGGACTGACAGGGACAGGAACTTTGGTGGGGTCAGAGCTGCTGGGAGCAAGCTGCCTGGACACCAAGTAGTTGCATGAGTGAGGAGAGGAGGATCTTTACCTGAGGTAGCCTGTCCTGTTTTGAAGGCTTGAGAATGTGGGTGGTTACTACATTAACTACATGTAACAACTTCATTACTGTGTTGGCTTAGACTTTCTGGTTTTGGGACTCAGTTTTCTGATATTTGAATAAATGTTCTAGCTATATTTCCCAGGTAGAGAGCCTGTTACATTTTGTGATTAATAACCATATCAGCATATTTATAGTTACTGTAGGCATTGTGAATACTGCATTGTTGATACATCCATTTAAAGGAATTGCAAGCAGCATAAAATATTTGGGAGTCTATATCACAAGGCACATGCAAGGACTAAATGAATACAACTACAAATTATTTTTTACATAAAGAAAAATATCTAAACAATTGGAGAAATATGAATTGTTCAAGGATAGACTGAGTCAATATAATAAAAACACGATGCTACTTAAATTAATTTATTTAAAACTATACAACTAAAATTAACACAATTATTTTCATAGATTGAAAAATAAACAACAAAATTTATTCAGAACAAAAATAGTCAAAATATTGAGGGAGTCAATGGGAAAGAAAAATGTGAAGGAAGGTCATCTAGGAATACTAGATTTTGAACTGTATTACAAAGTGGTAATCATCAAAATAATCAGCTACTGGCTAAGAAATAGAGTGGTAAGTAAGTAGAATAGAGTAGATTCTCATTATACATTAGTAAATGACCACAATAATCCCATGTGGGATAAATACAAAAATAGCTTTTGGGTCAAAATCTCACTATTTGAAAAAAAATTGCTAAGAAAACTAGAAAGCAATCACATAGAAACTAAGCATAGACTAACATCTCACACTCTATATCATGTAAAGCCAAGCACTAGCAGCTTTTTGGAAGAATGCTGCTGTGAACAGCTTTTAGGGTTCTGATTACACAGTATAGTGAATACTCTATTTATTCCATAACAAATCAAAGGAAAACATTCACAGAAAATCAAGGTATGGCATTCACAATATTACAACTTATCACAGAAAATCAAAATATAGTATTCACAACAGTTTATCATTAAAAGGGCCACATAGTTTTCACCATAGGGGCCACAAAGTTTTGAACAAAGAACAATCATTTAGTAACTCAATCATTCAATCATCTTTCAGGAAGCTTGCCTCCTTACTCAGTCATTCAATCATCTCAAAATACAATAGTCAAAGTTTTCCACTCATGGGGCATACTAGATTACAAATCAATTACTTATTCAGTCATCAATCACTAAGTACAATCATTCAGTCAATCAATCATCCTTCATTATTCACTATTCAATCATTAGAAAATACACAGACCCTCCACCCCTAGGTCACTGGTAAATTATAATCTTCTTAGTCAGTACACAGCATCCAAGTAAAGTCTTCTTTCAGCTTCTCTCCAGGTGGTCCCTTGAATTCCCTGGATCCCCTTCCATGGTTCTAGATCCTACCTGGATTAACCAAACTGTCACCTGGGTTCAAAGGCAGACAGCTCCCAGGTCATTGTTCATCTCTCCATGCTGAAGCTCACAGGATCCAGTCCACCCCAAATCCTTCACAGTCTCCTGGGAAGTCAGGGTCCAACAAAAGCACAAACAAAATCTCAGCACCACAGCCATGTCTCCTCAGTCCCTTGGCAGCTCCAGCTGGCCCTCAGACTCAGCTGAAGCCTCAGCTGGTTCCTGGAATCAAAAGTCACTCCATCTGGGTTTTCAAAATCAAAACTATGATCTTCAGGCCTGGGGGAGGGGGACTTTCCTCTTCAGCCTCCTTCAAGCAGCAGCTCTGCCTCCATGGTGCTTCAAGAAATTCTGACTCAATTCTTGATTCTCATTTCTCTTCTGTAGCTGCTCTGCCTCAAGATGCTGGTCCCAAGAAATTCTGGCTGTCCCTCTCTGGGGCTTTTCCTTATATACACACAGCATCAGCTGCTTCCTGTTTCAGCCAGCCCCTTCCTGTTATGTCAGGAAAAGGGGCCCATACCTTCTTTTTTCTTTCACAGTAACTTGATTAATCCTAAGTGCTAAGTACTTGCTTACTTGCCAATACAAAGTGGTCTTCAAATTCAAATTACATTACCATTACATATCAACATAAGGTAAAATTAATATATGATTTACACATAAAGGGAGATAAACAAAAATTAAGGTAGAATGGAAAATTTTACCTGTGAGATCTATGTATAAGGGAAGAGTTTATGACCCAATTAGGGATAGAAAGGATTACAGGAAATCAATTGAATAATTTTAATTACATGAAATAAATATGTCTTTGCACAAACAAAACCAATGTAGCCAAAATCAGAAGGAAAGAAGGAAACTGGGGAGAGAAAATTTTAAAGCTAGCTTCTCTAGTTAAGACCAGATTTCTCCGATATTTAGGGAAAGAGCCAAATTAACAAAACATATGTGACATTATCCCAGTTGACAAATGGTTTAAAGATATGAACAGGAAGGCATCAGAAAAAAATAGAAACTGTCAATATTCACATAAAAATGCAATCTAAATCATTATTTTTTAGAGAAATGCCAATTCAAACAACTCTGGGATATTGTCTCACACCTGTCAGTTTGACTAACATGACAGAAAT
Source organism: Pseudochirops cupreus (assembly GCA_028627135.1). NCBI lineage: Eukaryota > Metazoa > Chordata > Mammalia > Diprotodontia > Pseudocheiridae > Pseudochirops > Pseudochirops cupreus. Next base: position 451,074,014 of record CM053580.1, read on the forward strand.
GAAAAATGAGAAATGCTGGAGTCATGTGGGGGTGGAGGCGCAAAGGCACACTAATGTACTTTTTGTGGAGATGTGAACTTCTATAATCATTCTGAAAAATAATTTGGAACTAGGCTGAGAGAGTTAGTGAAGTATATATTCCTTTTAACCCAACAAAAACACTACTAGGTCTGTTTCCCAAGAGAAAATCAAAGGAAAAGGTAAAGGACTAAAATATAAGCAGCTCTTTTTGCAGTGTCAAAGTATAAGAAATTGAAAAGATTTCCATTAATTGGGAAATGGTTGAGTAAGTTGTAGTATATTACTATGTTGAAATATTGTGCTATAAGAATTGATGGGAGGGATGATTTCAGAAAAATGAGGGAAGACATATCAACTGATGCAAAGAGAAGTGAGCAGAACCAGGAGAATACTGTACACAGTAGTAACAATATTGTAACAGTAGTCAACAATGAAAGACTTAGCTACTCTAATCAATAAAATAATCCAAGACAATTCCAAAGGACTCATGATAGAAAATGCTTTCCACCTCCACAGAGAGGACTGATGAACACATTAAACAGTGAAGATTAAAACTTTTTTTTTAACTTTCTCTACTTTTCTTGCCTTTTTTTTTTTTTTGCAACTTGGCTAATATGAAAATACTGTTTGCATGACCTTACATGTATTATTGTATAATATTGCTTGCCTTCATAATGAGTGGGGAAGTGTCAAAATAAAGGAAGAGAATTTGGAACTTCAAAATTTTAAAGAATGTTGAATGAATTAATTCATTAAAAAAATAAAGAAAATGCAATCTATAATAAATGCCTCTGTTTATCTCCTCCAACACTCTTTTTAACCCCCTCCACAATCTAGCTTCTGACCGTAACTTTCCAAGTAAAGTACTCTCTCCAAGGTTACAAATGATATCTTAGTTGTCAAAGCCAGTGGTCATTTCTCATTCCCCTTGATCTCTCTAAAGCTTTTGACATCATTGATTAACCATTTTTTCTTGATACTGTCTTTTCTCTAAGTTTTTGGGATACCACTTTCTCTTTGTTCATCTCCTACCTGTCTGGCAACTCCTTAGTTACCTTTTTAAATGCTCACATAGATAATACCTTATAAACTTAGGTGTCCAACAGAAATTTTCCCTGAGTTCTGTTCTCTCTGTAACTAGGCAGATCCCATGAATTTAATTATTCTCCCAATGTTTTTAATTTTCAAATCTATGTCTCCTGTCCCAACCTCTCTGTTGTCTTTCAATCTTGAATCTCCAACTGTCTTTCAGATATGTCAAACTAGATGTCAAAGAGACATCTTAAATTCTACATTTTTTTTTTACAAATTACAACTTAGATGTAATTTACCTTTCCCTCATACTCCCCACCCTTCTCATAACTTCTCTATTACCAAAGAGAATAACACCATCTTCCTTGTCTCTCAAGCTTCAAATTCAGATGTCCCCTTGGCTTCTCACTATCTCTCACTCTCCATATCCAGTCTATTGCCAAGGCATATTGATTTTGTATTTACAACATTTCTCACACACACTACCTTTTCTCCTTTGAAACTGATACCACTTTGTTACAGGTTTTCATCAGCTCCTACATAGACTATTGAAATACCCTAAAAGTGGGTCTGCCTGCCGAAAATCTCTGCATTCCATTCCATCCTTAATTCAGTGACCAAAATTATTTTCCTAAAGTATAGATCTGACCATGTCATCTCCCTACTGTATAAATTCTAGTGGTTCCCTCTTACATCTATGATCAAATACAAAATCTTGTATTTGGCATTGAAGAAATCTCATACTGTTCTCATCTTCTTACATTTCTAGTTTTGTTACCTCTTGTTCCCTACTATATACTCTTCAATCAACTGAGACTGGCATCCTTACTATTCTACCAATAAAAATGTTCATCTCTTGGCTGTAGATACTTTCTCTGGTTGTTCCTGTAATGGTAATTAAATGGGAAGATCTTTCCCATCCATTAATAGATCAGTTTGACCTCTTTAAGTCACATGGAAGCCTGAGTCACATGAGTCTGTGGTGGGAGGAGTTTGCTGAGCAGGTGAAGCAGGAAGGAGTGGATCAGGAAGGGTAGAGTAGAGTTTAGACATAAAGTTGTTCACAGTAGTTAGAACTGAGGGAGAGAGAGAGGACTATTGTGTATAGATTTCTGTAGATTTATTTATTGTTATGATATATTTGGCTTTCTGGTGCTTGAATAACTGTTTTGGTTCTGTCTTCCATGTGGAGAGTCTGTTATATTTCGTGACTCAGAATTATGCCAGCATATTCATAGCAGTCATAGGTTCTGTGAATATTATGTCAATTCTATAGTTCCCCATGCTTGTAATGCTCTCTTTCATCTCTGCTTCTTGGATTTCTGGTTTCTTTCAAGTCCCAACTAAAATTCCATCTTCAAGACTTTCCCAAAACCTCTTAATTCTACTGAATTAGTTCTGTTAATTAATTACTCTTTATCCCTTTATCCCAGCTTTTTTGAATATATTTATTTGTTTGTTATTTTTCCTCATTAGATTGTGAACTCTTTTAGAGTAGAGACTGTCTTTTGACTTTTTTTTTTTGTATTCTCAGTGCTTAGCATATTTCCTGGCACATAGTTGGTGCTTAATACATGTTCAGTGATTGATTAAAAAATTAAAACATAATGAAGTTTCCATTAACTAATACGTGGACAAATTTTGGCACATGAATATTATACATTATTATTATAGTATGATAGAAAATATAGTTCCAGAGAAATTGGAGAATGCTTGTATAAATTGATGTGGCATGAATTGAGCGGAATCAGCAAAAACAATTAATGCTATAACAATATTTTAAAAAATATTTCAAAAAAATGAAGGATTCTGCTTAACCATGATTCCACATGACTGATGATTAAGCACACTACTACCTACTGGAAGAAAATTTATGGAGTATATTTGTAGAATGAGATATACATTTTTGAACATGACCAATAAGAGAATTTGCTTTGTTTGATTATATATGTATATTTATTATTAGGTTTTGTTTTGCTTCCCCACCACCAGTGAGGGTTTAGAGAGGTAAGAAGAAGAAAAAATAAATGCTTCATAATTGAATATATATATATATATGTATGTGTATATATATATATGTATGTATGTGTATATATATATATATATATATATATATATATATATATATATATATATATTCTCCCAATGCATATCTATTTCTTGCCCATCTTTCTTGGGGGGGAATCATCCCAACATAACAAGTCAGTCCAATGTCCTCCATTTAGAGTCCTTCTAACTGCCCTAATAAAGTTCTTAGAAATTATATATATATCATCATAACATATATGATTGTTAACATTTTTAAGTCCTTTTAGTCCCTTATGATTTCTCTTTCATGTTTTCCTTCCTATATATATATATGTATATATGCATGTATATATATATATATATATATATATATATACATATATATACACATATATACATATATATATATGTATAAATAAAGAGAGAGAGATTAATTAGAAAAAGGAAAGTCAAACCATTGTTTGTGACATATTGCTAAAAATTCCCCAATTGATTGGTTAAGGTTTTTACTTGTCTGGTAGTTGACATAAATTTAGACATGTATGGTCAGTAAAACATTTTCATTCTATCTTGCTCATTCTATTACAAATTATTTCATTCTAACAGGAATAAATTGCTTTTTTTTTTCACCAAAGTCATGTTCATTTGAGATTTCTACAAACCAAAGCAACTGACCTATATAAAGTTAATATTTATCCATTGTGAATGCATTCTTCACCAAGAAAATAGGGAGATTTTAACAATATATTCTACTACAGGTCATAAATGTATATTCACAAGCTAATATAAGGTGTGGCAAATGCAAGATACTATTCTGTCATTCGTTAACTCTCAAAAGTAATGGATTCCGTTAAAATGGTATCTTGAATATGTTTTGCATGATTGCTTACTGTCTCAGAAATGGGGTAGAAAAGAAATGTAGAAAGGAATTTAGAAATCAAAATTAAATAAATATACACATACAAACACATGTAATTGGGAAAAAAATTTTTTTTTAAACTCAGTTCCTTAGAGCTGTTCCTCCCACATTATATCTTCCATACTGTTTTATTGGAGAATATGTATGTATTCTTTCAACTGGTATTTCATTTTCTATATTAAAGGTTCTAGGAAGTTCTCTTTATTTTTTTCCCCCATTTTATGGTGGTTTTTAACTTTTTATTTATTTATTTTACACATTCTTATTTTTTTTTTACTTTTAGTTCCAAATATTTTTCCTCCTGCTTCTACCCTTTCCATTGAGAAGGTAAATAAATATGAATTAAGCATGCAAATTCATGCAAAACACTTCCATATTAGTCATGTTTCAAAAAAAACAAACAAATATAATAATGCAAGAAAGGTTTAAAAAAGTGAAGTAGTATGATTCAATCTCCACTCAGAGTTCTTCACTTCTCTCTCTCAATGGGGATATTTTTCATGATGGCTCCTTTGTAATTATCTTGGATCATTGTCTTGATCCAAGTTAAGTTTTGTTTACTTCTACCACCACCACCACCCCCTCCCCCCAGTATATCATTCAGTATCTTTGGTACTGTGCACTATGTTCTCCTGGTTTCACTCAATTCACTTTGCATCAATTCATATAAGTCTTCCCAAGATTTTTTTCTGAAACCATGCCTCTCCTTATTTCTTATAGCGGGAGAGTATTCTATCACAGTCATATAACACAACTTGTTCCTCATTCCCCAATTGATAGGCATGTTCTCAATTTACAATTCTTTGGTGCAACAAAAAGATCTACTATAAATATTTCAGTATATATAAAGCCTGTTTTACTTTTTTAAATCACATTAGGATACAAACTGTGTAGTGGCTTTGTTGGATCAAAGGGTATGCTTAGCTTTTAAGTCTTTTTTTTTTTTGCGTAGTTCCAATTTATTCTGCAGAATGCTTAGAGCAGTAAACAATTCCACCCAGAGTTAATTAGCATATCTGTTTTTCCACATCCTTTTTGATGTTTGCCCTTTTCTGTTTTTGTTGTGTTACCCTAATGTGATTCTTAAAAATATATTGATATTGTTGGATTCTAGTTTCTAATTCATTCTTCTCTTTGCTTCGGCTTTATGGTAAATTCATCTGATTCCCATTCCCAGTTATGATTACTATTTCCCTCTATCCTATCTTCTTTTTTCTCTCACATTTTACCCTGTCCCTCCTCAACATTCTGTTTTCCTTCTGACGACTACCTCCTTTTGTCCACCCTTCCTCTTATCACTCCCACTCCTTTTGCTATTCTTTTTTCCCTTTAATTCTCTGTTAGGCAAGATTGACTTCCATACCCATTTGAGTTAGTGTGTGTGTGTGTGTGTGTGTGTGTGTGTGTGTGTGTGTGTGTGTGTGTGTGTCTGTATTTCCCTCTTTGAACCAATTCAGATGAGTGAAACTCAAGTAATGCCTGTCATTTCTACTCCCCCAATATTCTCTTCTACTGAAAAAATTCTTCCTTTGGAGATGATTTCCTACATTCTTCCTCTTCCTTGCTCTTTCTCCCAATACATATCTATTTCTTACCCACCTTTTTTGGGGGAAATCATCCCAACATAAACAAGTGAGTCCAATGTCCTCCATTTAGAGTCCTTCTAACTGCCCTAATAAAGTTCTTAGAAATTATATATATATATATATATATATATATATATATATATATATATATATATATATATCATCATAACATATATGAATGTTAACATTTTAAGTCCTTTTAGTCCCTTATGATTTCTCTTTCATGTTTTCCTTCCTATGCTTCTCTCCAGTCTCATATTTGAAAGACAGAATTTCTATTTAGCTCTGATCTTCTCATAAGGAATGCTTGACAATCCTACATTTCATTAAATGTCCATTTTTCACCTGAAGGATTAACTCAGTTTTGCTACGTAGATTTTTCTTGCTCATATTCCTAGATCCTTTGCCTTCTGGTATATTCTAAGGCCTATGCATCTTTAATGTAGAAGTTCATAAATTTTTTGTGATACTTTCTGACTATTTTGAATTTTGGCTGTAATATTCCTGTGAGTTTTAATTTTGGGATATCTTTTAGGAGGTGATTAGTGGATTCTTTTAATTTTTGGTTTATCTTCTGGTTTTAGGATATTGAATCTATTTTCCTTTATAATTTCATTCCTTTTCTTTTTTTTCTTTACACTTCAGGGATCATTTTATTGACCTTTTAATAGAAAATAGGACTTTATTTGCCAGGAAGGATGATCTCATCATACTTCTGCTGGAACCAGAGCACGGCTTCCTCTTTGCCAATTCTGTGTTTGGCCCCAATGAAGCCTGTCTGCAATGCTGAACCCAGTCCTGCCCAGCACCACATAGAAGTCCAAGCCACAGACACCAATGTTTGGGTCATATTTAATTCCCAGATCAATATGCTCTTGGATCCTGAAACCAAAGTTGCTGGTATCTGAGAAGTTATTTTTCCTTAACTCATATTCTCACACCTTCAGCCCCTTCTCCACAATCTCTTCAGCTTTGGCCCCACGGACAGTACAGTGAATGACGATCTTCTCATTTCTCCTGATTCCAAAAGATCAGATAGTATAGCGAGCTTTGGAGAACACTGGGCTTTGGCCTGTGAGCTGCTCCAAAACTTTGGCCACCAGAGTCAGTCGATCTCCACTATCCCCAACACAGATGTTGAGGCAGAGTTTATAGATGCACAGTTATCGCATGGGGTTTTCCTTTTCACCCTGATCTTGCACCACGGTGGCAACCTGGAAGAGAACTTTAATTTCCTAAAATATAATATCTAGGCTCTTACTTTGATCATGGTTTCAGGAAGAAAAATAATTCTTAATCTCTCCTTGAACCATTTTCAGAGTCAGTTATTTTCCAGTGAGGTATTTCTTATTTTCTTCTATTAAAAATATTTTGACTATGCCTTGTTGTTTCTTATTGTATCATGGAATCATCAGCTTTCACTTGCCCAATTCTATTGCCCAATTCAATTTTTAAGTAATTGTTTTCTTAATTAAGGTTCTGTAACTTTCTATTTTTGGCCAGTTCTGTTTTTTGAGCAATTATTTTTAATCACTGAAGTTTTGTATCTCTTTTTCCATTCAGACCAATTACTTTTTAAGGTGTTATTTTATATAATACTTTGTGCCTTTTATCAAATTGTTAATTCTCTTTTCATATTTTTTTTGCATCACTCATTTATTCACCCATTTCCTCTGCTACCACTCTTATTTTAATTTAAATATAATTTTAGGTGTTGCAGAAGTTCTTGCTGGGCTTGTGTCTTGGGTTTGTGTCTAATTCACTATTTTTATGCCTTTAAAACTTTGCTTGGGAGTGTTTTAACTTCATTGTTTTCTTCTGAATCTGTGTCTTGGTCTTCCATGTCACCAGAGCATCTTTTTATGATCAAGTTCTTTTTATTGTTGTTGTTGCTACCTGTTCATTTTTGTAGATTGTTTCTTGACTTTGATCTTCATGTTAAAGTTGAGCTCTCATTCAGCATGGAATTGGAGAGCTCTGTCCCAAGCTTTAGAATTTTTTGCACTGCTGTTTTCAGATCTACTTCTGAGTTTTTGCAACTTTCAAGTGCTTCCATGAAGACATATGGTCACTGTTCTTGTGGTCTGTGTTCTGGTTCTTACCCAGTGAGGGTTTTTCATCCCTTGAACTTGCAAATAATAGCTCTCCTTGGGACCCTTGAGCCTTTGTGACTGCAAGCACTCCTCTCTGCTCTGGAACTGTAATCAGGAAGTAGATACAGACAGTAGAGCTGCAAGAGTCTCCCATTACATCCTGGGTCATCTCCAGTCATCCTGATGAATATCTTGTCACTGCATCAGATGACTCTGGAGGAGAAAGTGAGACTCCTGACTTTCCATAGCCTTCCCTCCCTCAAATCAAAGTCAACTGTAAGTCATGTTATCATTTCCCTGATGCCACGGCCCTCTTCAAAAACAAAGGACAAACACAACAGCCTGTCCTCCTACCAACTGTAGTACAGAGGCCCCCTATAAACTTGTTTTTGACCCATTGCTAGATTACCTTATTGTCTCTGGCTTAGCAGCCCCATCCCCCCAAATCTGCTTTTGCTGCTGTTGCCACCTCAAATATCCACAGCTAGCATTACTATCATGTGAACTGTAGGCCAGACCTTATCCCAGTGAAACAGACCTCTCTATTACACCTCCTACAAAGTCTTATAAGAAAATGTTTGACTCTGACTTTTTGTTGGCTCTGTTGTTTCAGAATTCAATGTGTCATTATTTTAAAGTTGTTCATAGGGGAATGTTGGGAAGGTTTAGTTGCTTCCTACATTCTGCCATCTCAGTTCTCCCCCAGATGTCTATATTATAATATTAATGGTTTTTGGTTTTTTTTTGTCCTATTGTATTCTTCTGAGAGACCTGTGGTCCGTAGATTATCTCTACACATCTTACGTTTGTGTATTTTTTTTGCTTGCACAGTGACTATATTTGATTTTGATATTTTTGTTGCTGTTACTTCCCATCTTGCTTGTCCTTCACTGCTCTAAATTTTCATTCTCAATCTACTTTTCCCTCTTTTATTTCTTTGGTGAGATTTGTCATCATAGATACTATTTTTCAAATTTCTGCCCATCATTTTAACTATCTAAGACATGAATTTTGATCTTATTATTCTCATCCTCTTTTGAACCACTTAGATCCATCCCTCAAGGGCTGAATTTTTGCAAACAGAGGATTTGTAGTGGATCTTAGAGTCAATAAGAATACATTTCCAAATTTTAGGAAAATGTCATTAGTGACTGAAAAGTACCAATTGTTGTGGGAAGAGGATTCTTCACAATTCAGTGCCATTGGCCTGTTCTCTATTATATGATTAAGATACTTTATCTCTCACCTCTAGGAAATTTTTTTCTGACTGACTCCACACCTGAAATGCTCTCCTCCCAAAACTCTAACTACTGAATTCCCTGTATTCCTTTAAGCTGCAACTAAAACCCCGACACCTAAAAGAAGCCTTTTCCAACCCCTCTTAATTCTAGTTCTTTTCCTCACTTATTTGCTTTTATTTATAGTGTACATAGCCTGTCTGTACATTTTTATTTTCTTATTGTCTTCCCCGTTAGGTTGTGAACTCCTTGAGGGCAGGGACTGTCTCTTAATCGTGACCTAGATAAAGAACCCACAAAGACTGAGATAGAATAGCCAAACAAAGGAGAGGAAAACCAGGAGAGAGCAGTGTCACAAAAAGTTAGGGAAGAGGGTATCAGAAGAAGGCTGAGGCTGGATGATGTGGTGAGGAGTGCTGGGTCTGGAGTCAGGAAGACTCACCTTCCTGAGTTCAAATCTGGCCTAAGACACTTACTAGCTATCTGACCCTGGGTAAGTCATTAAACCCTGTTTGCCTCGATTTCCACATCTGTAAAATGAGCTTTAGAAGAAATGACAAAGCATTCCAGTATCTTTGCCAAGAAATGCCCAAATAGGGTCAAGAAGTGTAAGATATGACTGAAAAATGACTAAACAACAACATCTAGGATAAGAGGGTAATTAAAAAGTGTCAAAAGTGGCAGAAGAGGCAGTAAAACTGAGGGAAAAAATTAGATTGGTGACTTTAGAGATAACAGTTTCATTTCAATGATGAGGTTGGGAAACAAGTTGTAGAGGCATTAGAATTAAGTAAGAAGAGAGGAAGTAGAAACACCCAGAGAATTAAAATGTCAAATACATGTTAGGTTTATTTCGAGACTGATAAAATTGATAAATGTTTAACAAGTTCATTTTTTTATTTGCAGAAATACCTACAAAATATAGCTCTCATTTAAGTTTAAAATGCATAAAACAATAACTAAAATTATCTATTAGCAAATCTGTCTAATATGTTTATGTCTAACAGATGTAAATATCAACTATTATAATATATATGCATAAAATGATATCATTTTTAGTAGGAAATTGCTAAAAGAATTACCTTTAACAGGAGTTAAACTGGTATATCTGCTTTAGTCATAACTACATTACATCATTTTAGAAATCTTGGTAAAAGGGATAAGGCTCAAAAATAAAAGAAATCAAAGGAATAAACACTGGTGGGATCAAGTTTAAATAACTCTGTAGGTAGATCATATTATGAATCTAAAAAATCCTAACATTTAGTAAGATCTTCTCAAAAGATAATTATTTTTAATTATTAAGTTCTGTCTTCTGCATTTCTTTTTTTTTTCATTTCTTTCCCCTTTAAACTCAACAATCTATTCATTCCTAAGAATAAATGATTTCCACTAATTTCTAGGGAAAAGGACCTAGGAAAGTAAAAGACATTGTCATAGTATATATGTGTATGCATCCATCCATATATATATATATATATATGTATATATATATGTATATATATACATATATACACATATATATACATATATATACATATATATACATATAAACGGTAGATATGCATATATGTTGCGTAGTGTGTGTGTGTGTGTGTGTGTGTGTGTGTGTAGTGTGTGCGTGTGTGTGTGGTATGTGTGTGTATGATTAAGGATGGTGAAGCTGGACATTTATTGAAGCTGGGCATAGGTTCTTCTGTTTATTAAAGCTGCATTGGCAGGTTCCCCATTGTATCTTCCAGCTATTGTGTCCCTTACCCCTACCCCAAAAATAAACTTTAACTGTTTTGCATTCATCAGTCAACAAATGAATTATTCTCACATTGAGTTAGGTCATTAGGGGATACAAAAGTTTGTAATATAACCGTTTACGCTCCAGTAGTTTATAATCTATTTGGGGAGACAGGGTCCAAATACTTGGAGAGTTAAATAACAATTCAAGAGAGAAATAATAATTCACCATAACAATACATGAAATGTCCCAATGCTGGCCATGATTAATAGACATATAAATAGTCTAGACAATAAAGAATACAAAAGGAGGGCCCACACTGAAATCACAATGATCTGGGAAGCTGTATCTTTGGCTTATTTCTATTCAATTATATTTATTAAAAATTCCTGAGAAGCCAGTATATTTAAGGGACTGGACTAGTTATCAGGGATATCAAAGTCAAAATGAATGTCCTTGTCCTCAAGGAAAGAGAAGGGAAGGGAATAGTGCCTATTATGTGCCAAGGACTGTGCTAAGAACTCTCTATAAATATTATCTTAATTGATTCTCACAACAATTTCCATTTTACAGTTGAGAGCAGCAAATAGAGAGGGGAAATAGGGAATGCAGACACACACACATACATATATACGTGGATATGTGTATATATGCAGGTATGTATGTATGGTGTAATGTGATTAGCATAAAGGACAAATCTAAACATAAAAGCTCACATATACATGGCACTTTGTTCACGAAAATCCTGTGAGGGAAGCAGCAGAAGCATTATAATCTCCATTTTACAAACAAAGTGAGAATTGGAAAAGTTACATGAATTACCAAGGGTCACTATTAAATCAGGCAGAATTTTACCTAAAGTGTGTATTGATTCAAAACAAGAAATGCTGAATTTGGAAATGAGAGAGAGAGCACCTGCTCGGGGTGATTAGCTAGGTAGATTAGGGCAAACTCCATTGAGGAGGCATTTTATCTGAGATTTAAAGAGAAGAATTTCATCCAACTAAGATGGGAAAGGCATCAATCTCAGGTATTTGCTTGTGAAAAGGAATGAAAAGTAGATCAAAAGATTACTGAAAGTTCAGTTTAAACTCAATGTAGAGTTTCCAAAAGAAGAAAAGCATTATCAGACTAGAAATGTAGGTTGGATCAGGTTTATGTTGAGTAAGCTAAGAAATTATTGGGATTTTCTCCTATACACCATAGATAATGAGGTGCTGAAATCTTTGAGCAGGGAAGAAGGATAGCCAGACTTGTGCATTAGGAGGATGCCTTTGGCAGTTCTGTGTTTGACAGCGATCAAACTGTTCCTTAATAACAGGAGCAGTCCCTTCAAAAATGGGTTCCTACCTTTGCAAAAAAGGTGAGGATCATCCCAGACATTTATGAAGTACTTAGTATGTATCAGGCATACTACTAAGTTCTAGGGATAGTTAAAAAAAAAAAAGCATAGCCATGATCCCTGTTCTCCAGAATACATTCCAATGAAGGAAACTTGATAGATAAAGGGGTAGATAGATAGACAGATAGATAGATAGATAGATAGACACAGAGTATAAACTATTTTCCTTCCCCAGATAATCCTTTCTCCCAGAAATTAGCTCAATAGTTTCAGAAAAGGGAAGATTTTGGAGCTTAATGTGAAGTTAAAAATAACACTGTGGAAGTCTATATAAAACCCACATCCTCTGAACGTCTTAAACCTTTTGTGCAACCTGGAGGGCTTGCTGAAAATCTTGTTGTATCAATTATAACTCAATTGTCTGCATTGGAATGCTCTGAAAATGTCCACATGGTTTTTGTTTCCACAAAATGCCAAAGGTATCTGTTTACATGATGCATGCTAAGTCAGTATTTGAATATTTCATGCTTCTCTCTGGGTGCTATATATGTAGACATGATCAATGTTTACACTTTATTTTTGGCCTTCAAACAAGTTCATATGAATTGTCCACCCTGACCTCATGATCTGCTCCCTAGACTGACTTTTGTTGCAAGTCACTTGGAATTCTTTTGTACCCCTAGCCCGAGCCCCAGCCCTTCATTTCTAATAATTGACAAAAATAAGCCTTTCTAAAAATCCCCGATACATTTTTATTGAATCTTTTTTTTCAGTTGGTAATTATTGTAATTATTTTCTCTCCTCCCAATAAAAAGAAGACCCTTATAAAAAATTCATTGTCAAATCGAATAAATTCTTATCTAACATAGACTACCCATATGTATGCACATACACACATGTATGTACATACATGTATATATATACTCATATGCGTATACCCATGTGTGTATAGACATATTGTGTGTATATGTATATGTGTATGTATGTTCCTGAGCTTGAGTCTGTCATCTTTCTGTTGAAGTGTGTACCATTCATCATCAGTGGTCCCCTGGCATCCTGATATGTCATTGCATTGATCAGAGTTAAACTTTTAAATTTATTTTTTTTTCTATTTAGTGTTGTTATTAAATAAATCATTATCCTACTTCTCATTTCTAAAAAGTAGAAAACTTAACTGCCGTCGGTTGGCTTGATCTTCCAAGAAACATGGCTCTTATTTCAGGTCTGCCCCCTATTTCTGAAATCCTGCCTTTTGTTTTGAATGATGTAAATACTATGTTTTCTGGTCCCCACATCTGGTTAATCCTAATTTTATCCTTTTAGGCCATTGGGCAAGTTGTTTCACTTTTATAGGTCCCAGTTTCCTCACCCTTAAAATAAGTGATGTGGGCTAGATTACCTCTTAAGTCCTCTTCCAAGATTAATGGGCAGTACAAAGAGGAAGATTTGAGTTCTTCATGAGAAATGCAATCTGAAAATCAAATGAACTGCCATGTCTTGATGGAACAATCAGTTCCCTGACACTAGAGACCTTCAAAGTGAAGGTGGATGAACCTTGTTTGGAAATGTTCATGGTTTGAGTAGGAGTTACGCTAGATAACATCTCAGATATTATTTTTTTTTCAGTTAGGAAATTAAATGGCCTGAAATTTTATAATGGTGTAATTCTAAGAATAGATTTTGTCAGATTTCTTTTTTCCCCTTCTAATAAGGGTATGATATAAGTCTTCAGGAGATATTAAATATACCTTACATTCAGATTCTCAACTGCATAAGAAGAGAAACCTGTGACTAGAGATCTCCGAGAAGTACAGCATTGTTAACTCTGCTTATAGGGTAGCAAAAATATAAAGAAATAAAGCTACTATGATAGTAGTTAAAAAAAAAAAAACCTTTACATATAATTTGCTTATGGGGAAAATATATGTTTTATCATTAGATTATTTATGTTTTTGTTTTACATCAGTCAAATTATTCTGGATAAAGACTGAAAAAATTAATCAGTTCCTCATTTTAACTTGCTTGTTCATATTTAGCCAGCGGGACCTGTTCTACTTGTTTTCCTTGGAGAGAACATAGATTTCATATCAAATCAAGATCTGTTCCCAATGTTATATGGGATTATAGGAGTTAGATTTGGAAGGGATTTTAAAAACATTGTCTTCTTAAAGCTATTCTTCCTATTAAAAAAATCCGATCTTCCTTTATAATGATTCCTGCAAAGAGTGAGCAATGCCTTGATTTGTAGAAATTATATTTAAAACCTCAATTTGGAGGCATGTAATTAAGCTCTTGGGAAGAGAAAAAAATATCCATAAATATCTTTTGTTGATGTGGTTTTTATTTTACTTCTGTGAATGCCAAATCCATGAATAACAAGATATACTTCTGAAGTTAAACCACATTTCAGAAAAATCTATAAGGTATACAATAGATGTAAGGATATTCCGAGAAAACTACATGACAGTAAAGTTAGCATCAAACCAACAAAAGGATTATAAATTCTACCATTCATTTGAGTATTCTGACAAAGAGATAAGATGCATTGCCACCAACCATCTTCCATGGAAATTCCTACCACCTCATAAGTGACTGCTGCCTCAGGAAGTCTGATCAGGCAAATCCTGCCTTCAAGCACCAATGTGAGGATCACTTGCCTACATATTTTCACTTCACTGAAGCAGAGAAGATCCCTTTGTTGTATGTCTTCACCCTTGCTCTGGGCATGCTACTCTCTCCACTACAGAGCACAAAAGGGGAGAGGAGGGACAAGCCAGTTAATGAATCATAAAGGATCATACTTTATTGAGGGAAAAAAGTGTAGAATACACTTTTTTTCCTAAGTAAACCCTGAAGAAATCCAACACCAATGGTGTGGAACAGTTTTTTGAATCGAGCCTGGAGAACTCATTGTGATTTGCATTCAAGTAAACACCTACATTTTTCGTTAACTGAACTGATTTAACTGCTAATTAAAACTAGTCAGTAAGCACAATGCAAAATTAATTAAACTATTTAGTGGATAGATGCAAATTAGGCAAAGCCATGTATTGGACACTCGAAGTAAGTACAACTGCTACTTATCATCAAGTGAGATGGTTCTTAGGGTAAGTGCTTTCCCTGGAGAAAATGTAAAGTAATAAAAATTATCCTTTTGACTGTATGATCTTTTATTAAGAAAATGTGATGGAAATCAGCTTCTTCTTTGGAATGTAACAATGGGGATTTCCATAATTCTTTTAAATATGAAGGAGAAACTAGGGAAACTGAATAGTAATCAACACAGTGTTTCTTTTTCTTACTTTGATGATGAAATAAATTTATGCAGAGGATATGGGAATATTTGACTATTTATTCCTTTTAAGAAGTTTAAAAGCAATCTTCAGTCTCTCTTTCTCTCCAACCTCCTACATTTCATTTTTTTTCCCTTAAAAGTCATCCTCTCTCTGAATGGTTACTGCCACCTTTGTCATAAAAGTCTTCAGTCCAACATTCTAAGAAGACTTTGTTGGATTGTTTTGCTTTGAGATACTTCCTATAATACATATGGAATACATGGCAAGGGGAAAAAGGGAACATATTGTCCTGAGTACTCAGAAACAGGAAGAAAGGAAAAGAAAATTTGTTTTTCCTTCTCTCAAAACTACAGCTTGTATTTGTAGACATTATTGGAATAATGAAGACCCAGTAAGATGAGCCATACTACCCTTCATCTTCCTCTTATCTTACTTGGTCTCTTCGGGTCACCATGAAATGACATGTAAAAATGTATGGTAAATTTTCTTACTGGTTAAGTTTTATAGACATTTAGATCTAGAAGGGATGTAGAGGTGATTTAGTGCATTATTCTCCTTTTATAGATAGGGAACCTGAAACTTAGAAAGAAGTGATTTTTTTTTCCTTCCATCATAGGGGTAACAAGTGTTATGCATGATACTTAAATAGATGCCAGCTGGTTCTAAAATCCAGTACTCTTTATGCTTTGCCATTCATAAAATATGTAATCTGGGCTTATTATGAAGTAGCTTGCACAGAAAAAAATATGGTAATGCTTTCTTAGTTAGGTTGTCAGCATGGTATTTATCTTCATACTCTAAAGATGGAAATAACACAAGCTAAAATGAATTTATTAATAAATTTCTACCTTTGAGAATGTTGAATATTTCAAAAGAGTTAAAAATTGAATGTCTATGTTTTTCATAAAGGTGCTCTTAAATTTTATTTCTTTTGATAATTCTAAAGAATTTTTACCTACTATGAAAAAAACAACATTTTGAGAAAAAAGCTAATCTTATATTGAAGCCAACCAGTTAGATGTTTAGATGACAAGCTCTGTTATATCAGTTGGCCATAGTAGCTTCTATATATTCACTAATGAAATATAGAGTTAAGGGAAAATGTTATAGGGAATGGATCTGGAGTCATTCTGGTCAACTAGCTTAAGATATGCAAAAATAGACTTTTGAGCTTTTAGATCAAGAATTCTTAACCTGCCTTCCATGAATAGACTTCAATATATACTTGAAAATAGATGAGAAAGAAATGTGTTTTTACTTTTATTCCTCTATAATGGGAATGTAGTTATTCCTTCAATTATGAATGCAGGCAATAAACCACAGTAGTATTATGATTACCCGTGATTTTGTCCAGTTGAAATCAGAGACACTTTCACATCACATCATGTTTTCATAGATGTCTCACAATATCATTGCTACTCTGAAATTATTATTGTTATTAGGCATAATTGTAGAGTACCAATGATTTCAATCTTCTTGTCTACAAACTGCTTGTGTGATATTGGTCAGTTATTAGGTAACTTTGTACCTAGTAGTTGTTCAGTCATCAAATGATGTAGAAATGTTTCCTCACATTGAGGACCCAGACATGTCTATTCCTTTCTAGTATGACCTATTTACAACTGATTTTTCCTTCTTGATACACAAAAACAAGTGACTCATTGTCATCATTTGTTAAAGTTTCCCAAACTGGGCAGTTCCATTAAGTGGGTCAGCCTTTTATAACATGGATAGTCATGAAAGTTGCCAGTTAAAATAAAATTTTAAGTCTACAATTTAAAGTAATTTCTTCTTGTGTCTAACAGATTGCATGGTGATGGGTCATGCTTAATATCATACATTATGTGATTAGAGTGTTTTTTTTCCTATTATCTGTTTTTTATCTTCACACTCCTGTTTTATGTACTGACTCTGTTGTGAAGTAAAGCAATAGTCACATGATATGTCATACAAGTGGTATTTGTGATATAATATTCCATGAAAATATCACCCATTTTAGATTAACTTTGAAAGGAAACTGCAAATGAATTTAGATATGAGAAAAAGCACTTTATGTCTGTCCATCACAAAACTTCATACAGAGTGTTTTTCATATAGAGAAAGCATAGTGGATTTTCCATTTCACAGAAAACATTTTATTTGAAGAGTATATAAAACTGTTTTACTATCTCCCTTCAATATATAATCAAATAAAACTACAGATATCTCTCAAAGTATTCAACTCCTTTTTTGTTCAGTATATACATGCTGATGTCTCAAACATATTTACATATATGTCTCAATGTGTATATACATACATATATACATACACACATACTTCATAGTGATTTTTAGAAACTAGAAAAGCTACTTTTTGTTCAAATAAAATGTTGACTGGAAAGAAAAACTTTCTATTCTTTGCACAGATGTAACTTATGCAATATTTGGTAATACATCTGTTTTTCCTGCTGCGGTGAAGAAAAAAAAAAGCAGCTATTCCCATTGTCCTTACTCTTTGCTTTTTAAGCAGTTATGCAACAACAACAACAGAAAATGTTTCCAACTATCCTTAAAGATTTGGGAATAGTCATAGAAGTCAACAAGTTTATCAGAAGCAGTTCTTTTAATCATTGCAATTTTAAAAGATTTTGTCAAGAAATGAGAGTTGTACATGAAATCCTTCTCTACTCTACAGAATTTACTTGATTTCCAAATGACAAGTCCTAAAGCAGCTAAATGAAGATGTTTCTAGTTTTGGAAAGAAAACTTACACTTTTAAGATTTTTACAGAAATTTTGTCATTGGTTAGCTCATCTGGCAGAAATTTTTAACATTATAAATGTTTTTAACGCTATAAATGACATATACTATCCATTTCCCCACATAGATGCTACCAAAAACATTATAAGTTTTCTTTGCTAAGCTTATTAATATGATAGAAATAAGTAGAGGCCAACATGTTTGTAAACATTCAAATACTGAAGAAAGTACTTTACCAAAATGGGACAGAGATTTGAAAAAATTCTCTGCAAATTCTTTGAAAGTAGAAATTTATAAATACTAGGAAATACTTCCAATGTCTTTCAATGGTTATTTCTGGGGGAGCAGGGGGAGCCAAGATGGTGGAGTAAAAGCAGGGTCTTGCTTGATATCTCCCCCAAGGGGCTCCAAATACCTCTAAAAATGACTCTAAAAATGTCTAGAGCAACAGAACCCACAAAATGACAGAGTGAAAGACATTTCCAGCCCAAGACTACCTGGAAGGTCAACAGTAAAGGTCTGTTGCACCAGTCTGAGAAAAGAGTGCAGTTCAGTAAGGGCTGTGCAGGCACAGACAGGGCCAGAGCAGACCTCAGGGGACTGAATTACTGGCAGCTGTGGCATTTTCCAGATTATTCAACACACAAATGGCAAAAACAACTTAAAAGGTCAGTAGGAAAGGTCTGTCAGACCTGGGCAACAGAGGAGTATGGTCTGGCCCAGCCACAGGGCTGTGGCAGCACCTTCAGCATCAGGGTGGTTGAAGCGTTCTTGGCCCACAGAGAGTGGGGGGATTGAGTAGATGATTATAATGGATTGCAGAGATCTCTTTACTGGTGCTGAAGCAGTATTGTCTTGCTTTGCCTGTGCTTGGATCTGGGTTGCATTCCTAGGTGACAGTCCTGGGGTGAGGAGGAGAGCTAGCATAGCACAGCTTGTGGTGGCAGTGGAGAGGGAAACTTCCTCACAGTTCCAAGGCAAAAAAGGGTGCTTCTGCTCACTCACAGACCAGAACACAGACCAGGAGAGGAGTAAACACCTCTCCTTTGATCATACCACCTTAGAAGAACTGAAAATTAACAGGTCCCTAGAAATGTATTTAGGGATCAGAGGACTTGGGATATGATATTCTAGAGGTCAAAGGAGCTAGGATTAAAACCAAGAATCACTTACTCAGCAAAACTAAGTATAATGTTTCAGGGAAAAATGGATATTCAATGAAATAGATGACTTTCAAGCATTCTTGTTCAAAAGACAGCTGAATAGAAAATTTGACTTTTAAACATAAAAATCAAGAGAAGTGTGTAAAAGTAAACAGGAAAGAGAACTCATAAAGGACTTATTAAAGTTGAAATGTTTACATTCCTACATGGAAAAATGATATATGGAACTCATGAGACCTTTCCTGGTGTTAGGATAGTTAGAGGGAATGTATGTTTGTGTGTGTATACGTATGTGTGTATGTATGAATATATATGTATATATGGGGGGTACTAGGTGAGTTGAATATGAAGGGATGATATCTAAAAAATAAAGTTAAGGGGTGAGAGAGGATTGTACTGAGAGAAGGAGAAATGGTGAGGTAGAATGGAAAAAATTATCTCACAAAAAAGAGGTAAGAAAAACTTTTACAATGGAAGGGAAGATGCAGGAGGTAAGAGGGAATGAGTTAACCTTACTCTCAACAGATTTAGCTTAAGGAAAGAATAACATATGCACTCAATTGGGTATGAAAACATACATACAGGAAAGTAGGGGAGAGGGGAAAAGAGAGGGGACTATGATAGACAAAAGGGCAAAAGGGAGGAGGGGATAATAGAGAACAGAACAAATGGGGGTAATAGGATGGAGGGAAATATAGTTAGTCTTTCACAACATGGCTGTTATAGAAGAGTTTTTCATGACTACACATGTGTAATTTATATTGAATTGCTCGCCTTCTCAGTGAGGCTGGGTGGAGAGTGAGGAAGGGAGAGAATGTGGAACTCAAAGTTCCCAAAACAAATGTTAAAAATTGTGTTTGCATGCACCTGGGAAATAGGATACACAGGCAATGGGGTATAAAAATCTATCATGCCCTACAGGAAAATAGAAGGGAAGGGGATAAGAGAAGAGGGGAGTAATAGCAAGGAGGACAGATAAGGGGAAGGGGTAATCAGAATGTATGCCATATTGGGATGAGGGGAGAAGAGATATGGGGAGAAAATTTGGAACTCGAAATCTTGTGAAAATGAATGTTGAAAACAAAAAAAAAAACAAGTTATTTTTTAAAAAGTTTCTATCTTGATTATGTTAAGGCTAAACTATAGATTTTCATTCTATTCCTCTTGACATGAATTGTATTAAAGATAAACTCACTGATCTTAAGGCAAACCACTCCCTACGGTTAGAGTATAATTCAGATAATCTTGGTGAATTCTGTTGTTCCCAGAAAAAAAGCCTGGAAATGTGTGGTTTACAAGCAGGGGTGGTAAGGAAAGGTAGAGGAAGATATGGAAAGTTAACAGATTAGCAATAGTTAAAGGGATTTTGTAATTCTTCAACATGGATGTGGCACATTTGTGGATGATAACAAGATCAAGGGTTTAAATATCTTTCTGTTTAATTGAGGTGATGTGGAGGAAGAGGATTTAGAAAATGAGGAAGTTGAAGTATTAAATTGCTAGGGTGTTTGAGGGAGTCTACATGTATATTAAAGTGTGACTATTATGAGATCAGGAGTTGTGGAGAAAAGAAAAAAATTGTGAGTCAAATATTGAGCTTTTTTAGGAAGGAAGGGGTATATGGACACATGTAGACAGCAACTACCAAGATTTTGATTATATGGTAGAAATGAATTGCATGAACCTCAAAAGAGGAGTAGTAACTAAGAGGTGAAGTTTGGGGGAAAACCTGGAAGTGTCAATGGAGAGGGCAGGTGCAGGGTCATTATAACACACACACACACACACACACACACACACACACACACACACACACAATCAATGAGTCAGTCATGGGGAATGAGCGACAGTGTCACCAATACTAGAAAGGCTAATCAGGAAGGCTCTCAGAGGGAATTCTGGTCCTTGTAATTACTAGAAGATTGAAAGAATAGGAAAGTAAAAGCTTTAGACAAAGGAAAGAAACAGGAATTTCAGAGGACATAGTGGAAGAGGTGGGTAGCGTTTGGGGTGGCAGGGTTGAGGGGAAGGGAATTATGAGCTGGGGCATGTGGGTGAGCAATGGTGTTTGGATAATGACCTACAAGGTAGTTAGGGCATGAATCTGTTAACCATTTAGTAGAAGGCACCACTCTTCTTCCCAGAGGAGTTTAGGCATTAAGCATGAAACAAATATAATATGAGATGTAAGAGCACATGGTCAGATGGGAGGCCTCATTTCACTTCTGTTTTGTACTGTGAAGGCACAGGAGTTTAAAATTGAACCTTAACAAAAAAAAAAAATTAAAGGCAAATTCTCCATCAACTTTTTTTTTTCTTTCTGGTGTCTCAGGGGAATAAAGGAAATAAAAGACCTATGACCAAGGCTCTTTGCATTGGAATCAAGAGATATAAGATCAGTCTATAGTCCAGCAACTTCCTATGTCCCCTTAAGGAATATAGCAGCATGAGATGAAAGCAATGGAAGGTGTCATGAGAGAAAGGTCTCTCTTCTCATTTGAGGCTGGAGATCAGGCCAGAAGAGCAGGAGGTAGGGGTATCTCAAGCACCCCCTGGAAATGGACCAGGTCCCTTACTGCCTTTGCTCAGGGGACACCCATAAAAGGGAATGGAAAGATTGCAATCAGATGGATGATAACTTTTATTCTCCAAGTTGTCATGGGAATCTGAAGATCTTCCCTGCCCCTAGGCCCTTTGCTAAAGTGGCTACGTGACTGAGAACCTTGCCAGATTTGAAAGTATGCTCTGTTCCCTAATAGACTGAATGTGGTCACGTGGAGCCTGTGGCGCCAGGCTTGTTTTCCAGGAATGCCGGTGCCTTGTAGCTTTGTGATTGGGCAGTGGGTCTAGAGGGCTGTGACATTCTCCAAGCCAGGAGAAGGCTATATATATGCCCTGATGTGAGGTTTTGGTTTGGGGCTCACTTTGAGAAGAGTTGTGTGATTTGGCCAGACAAGACTCTGGGCAGCCATCGAGGCCCCTGGCTGTGAAAAACCCAGATGTTGGTGCTTCCCTCTCTGGTAACCAAATAGGTAACTGATGTAATGGTCAGGTGCTGGAAGCCGTCTGCTGATCTGTTTTTCTGTTTGTAACTTCTGTTTGTATTCTCTGAAGTTCAGGGTGCTGACTTTTCCCCCTGAACTAGGTAAATGATATGCTTGATTAAAGTAAGATTGTTAACCCATTTTGAGTTGCTTTCCTTTGGAAAAGCAGATCTAAGAACCTGTGCTAGCAGCCACCCTGGGTGTGCTGGGGGTGCTTGCTGATACACAGGTCCACCACTTTTGACATTGTCAAAAGTGTCAGTCCTTTTCTTTTGGCCATGCCATTACATAAAATCCCCATAATTATTTCCTCAGTGTGCCAGAGCATTTATGTACAGACACCTAACTATATACATAGATATATCTATTGAGATGCATGGATATATCCATGCGCATAGATACATATATTTTCATGTATATGTGTAAGTAGACATTCATGTATAGGTCTATATTAAGTTATTTATGCAACTTCTGCACACTTGTTTCTCATAGCTTGCATCATACTAACATCCACTCTGTACCTCTCTACTACCATTTGAATTTCTCTCAACTTCAAAACTGTGGAAACTGTAGTACCCCCATGACTTTCCAAAGAAGAATCATAAAAGAAAACAGTGATGCTTCAAAAATTGTCTTTGTTTCAAGAAAAAAGATTGAAGTCATTGAAATTTCTATAAATGTGCGTCTGAATCCTTCTTAATGCTAAATTCTGCAATTCTCACTGATTACTTATCAATAAGAGAGAAAGATGATGGGAGTTTCAATAAGCAAAGATTGTACTCCTTCCACTTTCCTCCCACTGTCACCACATCATCTACATCAGTCAAGAGGTATTTTAGTTAAGGACACAAACATTTGCTCTTCTACTGGCAAAATAATGCATCATATGCATTTATGTATGCATGTATACATATGTGCATGCATATGCTTATATATAAATACATATCTATGCATTTTATGTAATATATGTGTCTATTTGGTATATAAACACAAAACAAAATACAATTTAAAAAATTAAGAAAAGCATTAGAAAATTATAATCCTAATATTCAAAGAAAAAAATTATTGTATGTTTGGAAACTCTCTAACTTATTACATGTTAGAAACCTTGAGAAACCATTAGCATTATATAAAAACCCACAAACAAAAAAGCCAAAACCACTTGACAAAGAAGTGAGCATGGAATGTTTCCATACATTTGTCCCTGGTTCAAGCTTAGCAGAAGTTTTATTTTAAGAACTTAACATTTATTATAGTTATAAAATTGATGCATCTTCACAAGTATTGATTGAAGCTCTTATCAACCTTACTTTCCCCAGCAAAATTATCACTCTTGTGTGGGAGCATTATATAAAACAGTGAGATATAACTGTTTTGTTTGTTCTTTTTTTTTAAGAAGAGGGTGGGGCTTGGATTACATTGCAGTATTTGGAGAGAAGTGATATTAGCTAGACATAAATGGCTAAACAATAAGGAAAAACAAAGACAAAGAAAACAGCCAAAGGACTTTTATTGATTGATTGAAGGATTTACATAGTCTAAAATTATGTTGAGCTGAATTTGGTATCTAGAAGACAAAGTCTGAAATAAATGGTTATCATTATCTTCTGGCTAAAAATGTGAACAATATGTTGACCAGAAAAAGGATAATGTCCCCTTTATTGTTCCTAGTTACATGGTATATAGCTATACCACTCCTCCTCCGGCACTTTTTGAAAACCTAGATAGTTGGAGTGGCTAGGTGGTGCAGTGAATAGAGCACCAGCCCTGGAGTCAGAAGGACCTAAGTTCAAATCTGACCTCCAACACTTAACACTTACTAGCTGTGTGACCTTGGGCAAGTCACTTAACTCCAATCGCCCTGCCTTCACTTCTCCAAGAAGAAAAAGAAAAACTAGTTATTAATAGAATGCCTGGCAGATCTTGAAGAGGATGCGCTTGGCTATATTGAGAGAACAATTAACTTTTCTAATTCTACCATAAACAGTAGTGTCTCCAGTTAGTTCTTCTGAATATAAAAAGTTCTGATTTTTTTTTTATTTCTGACAAGGACATCTGCCCATCATCCTTCTAATCTTCCAGGCTTGAAACCTAAGCATTACTCTTGATTCTTCGCTTTTAGTCATCCCACATATCCAATCAGTTGCCAAATGCTTTCTCTATTTCTATATTTCCCTCATCTGACTCTTTCCCTCTGCTCATTCAACAATCCTAGTTCAGTTCCTCATTGCTTTTAAACTAAGTCTATTTGATGTTCTCCTAACTGATTTCTTGGTCTCAAGTCACTCCCCAGAATAATCGATATTCCACACAACTACCAAGGATATTTTCCAAAAGCACAGATCTGACCTCACACATATTGGATTGACTAATGTGACAAAAAAGGAAAATAATAAATGTTGGAGAAGATGGGAGAAAATTAGAACAGTACTGCGTTGTTGGTGAAGTTGTGAACTGATTTAGCCATTCTGGAAAGCAATTTGGAACTATGTCCAAAGGGCTATGAAACCATGCATACCTTTTGATCTAGCAACAGCAATATTAGCAGAGCTCTTTTTGTTGTGGTGAAGAACTGGAAATTGAGGGGACTCCATCAGTTGGGGAATGACCAAACAAGTTGTGGTATATGAATGTAATGAAATACTGTTATTCCATAAGAAATGTTGAACAGGCAGATTTCAGCAAAACCTGGAAAGATTTACATGAACTGATACTGAGTGAAGTGAGTAGAACCAGGAGAACATTATACACAGTAACAACAACACCATGCGATGGCCAACTTTGATATTCCAGATCTTCTCAGAAATGCAATGATCTTAGACAATTCCAATGATGGAAAATGCTATCTGCATCCAGGAAAAGAACTATGGAGTCTGAATGCAGATTAAAGAATATTATTTTCTCTTTTTTTGTTGTTGTTTTCTTGTGGTTTTCCCCTTTCATTCTGATTCTTCTTTTATAATATGACTAATGTGGAAATGTGTTTAATATGGTTGTACATATATAACCTATATGTGATTGCTTGCTGTCTTGTAGAGGGGGGAGGAAAGGGAAGGAATGAGAAAAAAAATTGGAACTCAAAATCTTATAAAAGTGAATGCTGATGATTATTACGGAAGTGTTTTGCATAACAACACACATATAACATACCTTGAATTGCTTGCCTTCTCAATGAGCATGGGTGGGGAGGGAAGAAGGGAGAGAATTTGGAACTCAAAGTCTTAAAAACAAATGTTCAATGTTGCTTTTACATGAGACTGGGAAATAAGATGTAAAGGTAATGGGATATAGAAATCTATCTTGACCTACGAGAAATTGAGAGGGATTGGAGGGGAATGAGGTGGTAGGGGAGGGCAGACTGGGGTAGTCAGAATGCATGCCATCTTGGAGTAGGGGGTAGGGGAGAGATGAGGAGGAAATTTGGAACTCACATCTTGTGGAAATGAATGTTGAAGACTAAAATAAATAAATTAATCTCCCTCCCCCCGGCCAAATAAAAGTGAATGTTGAAAACTGTCTTTACATGTAATTGGAAAAAGTGCTATCAAGTGTGTGCAGGGTAGAACAGGTCTGTCCGTGTCCCTTGTGTATTCAATAAACTTCAATTATGCTTTATTGTTTCTAAAATAAAATAAAACTTATTTTTTTCCTTTGGCATTTAACTATCTCCCCAACTGGATACAAAATTTCCATTTCACTCATATATTATTCCTCTTTGCATACACTCTATTCCGTCTAAACTTGATGGCATTTTGGACCTCTTCAAAAACGAAAGGGAATAAACACCCAATGGCAAATGGAGCATCCCCTATTTCCATGTCATTACAATGACTTTCTCTTCTACCTAGAATCAATGTTTTCCTCAATTATCTACCTTAAAACCCCTTATTTCATTATTATGTAAGCTTCTTGTCATAAATGACTTCACTTTTGTTTTTGTATTCCTAGAGCTTTGAACAGTACCTTGAAGAGAATAAGTTCTCAATAAATGTTCAATGATTGATTTTTTAATTCAAAATTCAGTTCATCAACCTTCTGTATTAAATTGTTTCTGATTCCCTCCAGATTTTAGTGTTCTCTTGTGTGTGTGTGCATGTGTGTCTAGGTATAGATGTTGTTTCCCCAGATAGAATGCTAGCTTTCTAAAAGCAGGTACTATTTTCTTTTTTTTTTTCTTTATCATATAAAGAGAGCACTAATCTAAGTCCATAGGGGAGGCAACAGCAAAAGTTTAGTTTATAGAATGGCTCAGTACTGAAGAAGCTTAATTTATTTTCTTTTCCTTTTTTTTTTTTGCTTTTTGGAGGGGGGGAGACAGGGCAGTTGGGGTTAAATGACTTGTCCAAGGTCACAAACTAGTAAGTGTTAAGTGTTTGAAATCAGATTTGAACTCAGGTCCTCCTGACTACAGGGCTGGTGCTCTGTTCACTGTGCCACCTAGCAACCCCAATTAATTTCTAATTAAGATGATTAGTTTCTTGCAATTTACATTCATTGGCTCACTAATGGACCCTAATCCCAGTTTCCTGTGAATAAGCTAATTAAAAGAAAAGTTAGTGTTTATGTCTTGTTCCTACCTCCGAATTTTGGCATAAAATATATAGTCAATAGTCAATAGGAACCGAACATGACACAGATAGTTTATCCTTACATAGTTAGGCTAGCAATAGAAGAATCAAAGTCCATGGCTATAACCTTTTGAGAGATTTGTAGTTAAACCTCACTAAGACATAAAAGAGTTAGCCATTTAGATTTCACTGATAGTACTGTCTACTCATCTCTCAGTAAACAAAAAATGGCCAAGCCGGGCCAGCCCTATTTCTACTGGCCACCATTTCCCATATAATATGCTCCATCTGCTGACAACCAATAAGTGCTCTAAGTACAACCATTCCAGTAGACACTGTCAATGCTAGACTTTGAAGACTTTTGAACTTATGTGAAAATGTGATGAAAAAAAATAAAAAAATAAAAAAAGAGGCAGAGGATTTCAAGGGGTCCAGGTACAAGTCCACTTAGTTGTCATCCCTAGCTCTACCTTCTCCTTGTGCAGTATCACCATGATAAATGTTTAGAGAAAAATGGAGTCACACCTTCCCACCTGGAGAAACCTATCTGAGGTACCCATAGCCAAAAGCTAGAGTCTCTTCTAGGAGATGTATCACCCTATCTACCTGATTCTGTCATGTGGCAAGGGGATAACCAAAAGAACACTCTGGATCTGTTTCATCATATTAAAATGTCAGATCCTTTCATTGGTGGGCCACCAGATAGCCAGAACCTGTAACAAAGTTTAATCATGATTGTTTAGAACAGGAATAGAGTATCTTTGGATGCTTGATGAAAGAACATGTTAATAACCCCAGCATGTGTCACAGTAACTAGTACATAGCAGATATTTAATAAACGCGTTTTGATCTGTTGGTTTCATCAAGACTGCATTTTTCCTCTCCTTTAGAAAAGGCTGGCTTATATGATATAATTTAGGGTTGTCTCAAAATATTTTCCCTATACTACTTGGAATTCTTGACTTAGTTACACTGACCTTATTTGAGATTCTCATATTTGAGATTCATTTGTGTTAATAAATATGTTCTTTTCATGTGCCTTAACTTTTGAAAGGTCCAGGGTGCTGGCATTTACACAATGGCATAATTCATTCAATCCTATTGCTTTTTTCCCAACAACTCAGGTGGAATGACTACCTTGATAGGACAAGGAGAGAGAAAAAAGAATGGTAATTCTGGATTTTGGAGTCCTATGGGGATTATAAATGCCATGATAATTTGGGGATTTGGATAACTAGAGGAAAAAATGAGGCCCATGGGGCAGAATGAATAAATGAATGAATGAATGAATGAATTTAAAAGGATTTGTTGCTGTTTGGTCATTTAATAATGTTCAAAAATACCTTCATGACCTCATGGACCACAACAGGCTAGGCTCTTCTATCCTCCAATATCTCTCGAAGTCTATCCAAACTTGTATTTATTGCTTCCAATGCACTATCTAATCATCTTTTCCTCTCCTGTCCCTTTCTCCTTTTGCCATCAATCCTTCACAAAATCATGGTCTTTTCCAATGAGTCCTGTCTTCTTATTATGAGGCCAGAATATTTAAACTTCATCTTCAGTCTTTGTACTTCCAATGAATAGTTTGAATTAATTTCTTTAAATATAGACTAATTTGATTTCCTTCCTGTTGAAGGAACTCTCAAAACTTGTTTCCAGCACCACAACTCAAAAGTGTTGATTGTGCTTCACTCGGCTTTCCTTATAGTCCAGCTCTCACAGCCATACATTTCAACTAGAAAAATCATAGCTTTGACCATATGCACCTTTGTTGGCAAGGCAATACCTCTGGTTTTTAGTATGCTATCCAGATTTTACATAGCTTTCCTGCCAAGGAGAAAGTTACTTTTAATTCCATGGCTGCAATTGCCATCTGAAGTGATCTTTGAACCCAAGAATATAAAATCTGACCCTGCTTCCAATTCTTCTCCTTCTATTTGCCAAGAAGTGGTGGGGCCAGTTGACATGATCTTAATGTTTTGTTTTATTTCATTTTTGTTAGGCTTCAAGCCAGCTCTTACACTCTCCTCTTTCACCCTCATCAAGAGGAATCTAAATATTCCTTACTTTCCTCCTCAATAGAGTGGCATCATCTGTATTATTGAGATTGTTGGTATTTCTCCTGGCAACCTTAATTCCAGCTTTTGATTCATCTACCATGGGATTTCACATGATTTCTTCTGCATGTAGGCTAAAAACAATAATGTCAAAATATATACAGTCTTATCATACTCCTTTTTCAGTCTTAAACCAATTTGTTGTAACATGTTTGGTTCTAACTGTTGTTTCTTGATCCACATACAAGTTCCTCAGGAGACAAGTAAAATGATCTAATACTTCCATCTCTTTAAGAACTTGCCACATTTTGTAGTGATCCTCATATTCAAAGTCAAAAGTCTTTTGCTTTCTATATATTCCAACATAAACCAAATGTTGTAAATTTGGTCTCTAGTTCCCCTGCCTCTTTGAAAACTACCCTGCTCTTCTGATAATTTTTGGTTCACATATTGTTAAAGTGTAGCTGGCAGAATTTTAAGCATAACTATTCAAGTATGTGAAATGAGCACAATTGTTCACAATTTGAATATTCTTTGGCAGTGCCCTTCTTTAGTTGTATTACGTCAAATGATTTTTTTCTAGTCCAGTAACCACTCTTGAGTTTTTAAATTTTGCTGTCATATTGAGTGCAGAACTTTCACAGTATCATTGTTTAACATTTTTAAATAGCTCAGCTGAAATTCTGTCACCTCCACTAGCCTTATTTCTAACAATGCCTCCTAAGGTCCACTTGACTTCATTTTCCAGTTCAGATGGCTCTATATCAGTCACCATACCACTGTGGCTATCAGTGATGTTACTGTCTCTTTTGTATATTCTGTATATTCTTGCCATCTTTTCTTAATTTCTTATACTTTTTAAAATTATCTACCATTTTTGTCTTTCCTCATGGCCATTTCTGCATGAAAATTCCCTTGATATTTCCAATTTTCTTGAAGAGGTCTCTTGTCTTGCCCATTAAAAGAATTTATGAAGTGCTTATTGCATTCAAGACATTGCAAAGTAAGCACTGTGTTTATAATGCTCTCAGGAAGGTCACCTACTAATAATGGGGGGGGGGAGCATAGAGAAGATTTCAACTATAAGTCAAATGGGAAGATTCAATTATCCTTAGAATTCAGGGGCAAAGCAGAAAGCAACACAACTGTTTTAATGTCGTTTCTATTAATAAAAGCAAGTCTGTTTCTGATATTAAACTATTTGACAGCCACAAGGACTCTGGTAGTGAATTTTTGCTGATTCTTCAGTAACTTTGGATGCTAAGGTGTCAGAAGCTACAGCACATATAGGAAATCTGTCCTGGTTGCATCTACATGATGGTTGTTTCTTTGGACACTTATTGTGTTGAAGCAAAGCTGGTGAAGAGATGGATGGATGGATGGATGGAGGGATGAAAGGAAAGATAGCTGGAAGAATGAATAAAGCATGTTTTAAGCAGTTACCATGCAAAGCAGTTTGCTAAGTGATGGGGACACAAGTAAAAAAGCAAGATAGTCTCTACTCTCAGGGAGATCACTTTTTAATGAGGGACAGATTTGATATGAAAAATTTCAGCTTCTAGTCAGATTGAAAAGTACTATCATGTTTAGGGTAAAGAAAGGAAGGAATGAAGGAAAGAAGGGTTCCTAGCCTTAAGTAACTTACATTCCATTGGGTAGAAATGACATGTACATGAAGAACTAGATAAAAGTTAAAACACAGTCATTTTCAATGTATGGGTATAAGTCCAATGTGAAGGGAATTTTGTTATCAGTATAACAAAGTTTTCAGAGCTCACAATGGAAGTTATGGATATATTGGGGAAATGATACCAGAGGAATAGAGAAAGAATGGATGTGGTATGGGATAATAGAGAACATAGAGTGGTGGTTATCCAAGAGGTTACATTGTACAGTAGACTTTGACGTAGAAAAATCCAAGTTCAAATTATGTGTCTAACTCTTTTGAAATTCCTTTTCCATCTGGCAAATTCAGCTTCTTAAGGCATTCTTCTCCTCATTGGCTTTTTTGGGCCTCTTTTGCCATTTCAGTTAGTCTATTTTTTAAGGTGTTATTTTTTTTTTTTTTGGTGTATATTTAGGTCTCCTTTAGCAGGCTGCTGACTCACTTTTCATGATTTTCTTGCATCATTTTAATTTCTCTTCCCCATTTTCCCTCCACTTCTCTTATTTGATTTTCAAAATCCTACTTGAGCTCCTCCATGGCCTGTACCCAATTCATATTTTTCTTGGAAGCTTTTAATGCAAGAGTTCTGACTTCTCTGTCTTCCTCCCACTCCATGCCTTAATCCTTTTTGTCCCCAAAAAAGTATTCTATGGTTTGTTTGTGCTTCCATTGCTTGCTCATACTGCCAGCCATTTACTTGACATTTGAGCTCTTTACCACAGTAGAATTCTGCTTCCAGAATGGAGAGAGCTTTGTCTCAAATTGCTGGAGTTTTCACAGTTGCCAGAGCTATTAGGAGGGCATTGTCTCTACAGCCCCCACAAGCTCTGGCTCACTGGTCACACACCTCAGGACCACCACCCAAGTCTGTGATCTAGATGCAAGCATGGTAAAGCAAGAGTGATTACCTTCTGAATGGTCACTTGGCCCGCCTACAATCTGCAGGCCAGGAGCTCCTGAGGCAGCCATGTGACATAGCTGCTGTGCCTCCAACACTTCTCACTCTGGGGGAAGGAATGCTCTTTCATCCACCCCTGTTCCAACAGAGTTCCACACTGACCTTTTACTTTGGAGTTTATGGGTTGAGAAGTCTGGAAGTCTCCAAAGCTGCTGGTTATTCACTCTTCTGAAGTCAGCTCCAGCTGTCGCTATTCAAGGCTACCCTGGGGCTGGAACCCCACAGCTCCTGTGGGACTGAACTCAGCTCCCAGAGTGCCGCAATAGACCTTTCCTGTTGGCCTGCTCGGCTGTCTTCGGAGGGAGATGTTTTTTCTCTCTGCCACTTTGTGGGCTCTGTAGCTTTAGAATTTGTTTATAGAGTAATTTTTTTTACAGGTATTGGAATTGTTTGGAACCAGAACCCATGCCAAATTTGTGCTTCTACTCTGCCATCTATATGTCTAACTCTTATTGACTATGAAAACATGGGGAAGTCTATGAGTTTTCCTGAGTCTAAGATGGGCATAAAAACACATGAAGTACCAATCTCACAAAACTGCTGTGAGCAGCAAGTGACATAATGTTTATAATGTGCTTCACAAATCTCAGTGACAAAAAAAAATCATTATTATTATTTGGTAAATTTTCCCTTTTCCTCTATAAAATTCATGTGAAATCCAAATGGTAACTAATTTATGTAGAAATTATAGCTAAAGTGACAATGATGTTATTATTTAGATTTCTACTTCTAAAATAACTTCTATCAGTGTATATAGTAACGTAAAACCTCTCACACATATGGAGGGAATGGGTACCTAAATTAGTGAATGGTCTGTAATGTGAAATGTGTATTACAAGCGCAAAGTACAGTGACAAATTTCATATTTCCACCCACTGAAATTATGAAAAAGTAAAGGTACATAAGAATTTAGGCTAAATGCAAAACTAAGACTTATTTGCCATCAGTTAACAATTCTATGTAAGCAGAAGCTTCTGATATGTTTGAAGGTTCCAAAAAACAGCTTGTTCTCTTAACTTTCTAAACATTTTCACTGCAATCTTATTTACAACACTGACTTCTAAGAACCCTTTCAATGCTTAAGTTCCATGATTTATATGTCTGTTTCCCCCAGTTATTGCTGTCTCCCTTCCCAAATCCCTGCACCCATACATGTCTGCTTGTTGAGTCTTTCCCCTATCTTTCAGCCCTAATCCACAGTCAAATGAAAGCTCTCAGAGGACAGATGGAGACCATTTGTTCTTCTTTTGTATTCCCAGGACTTAATTCAGTAACTTGCAGAAAGTAAGGCCTTCATAAATACAACCTGAAATGATTTTAATTCTGCCTTAACCTTGTCTGATTTTCATTAATTCTTAATGACAATGGATTAATAAATTTATTTTAAATAAATCAAAGTAGCAACCACTATGATTTTTATAAATAATAAAGATATAAATAGAAAATAGATATTTAGTATAATATATAAGCACTGTTGTATATTATATGT
>CM053580.1:451107487-451128471 GCA_028627135.1 Pseudochirops cupreus
AGGAAATATAATATTTACAAAACACATACATAAAAATATAAATAATGAAAAATACAAACATATTCTATTATGATTAACAATATCACTTTACAGACAAAATCATACAGAAAATGTTTCTGATGTATCAGAGATAGTTTGACCTTCTTCCAGTAATTTTACCAATTTTTTTTGGTTGAACCTCAAATTTCTCTTTTATTACTAGATTTCTAATGATCTTCACCTAGTATTCTTTCATACTTACATCCACATTCTGACACCAGCACTTGGTTCCCCTGTGAGATAATCTTTTAAAGTACCTCTTTTCTGGAGTCAATGCAAAGGAGCCCCAGGCTTCCTTCCCATCTATCTAATACACACACTGCAACATCTAACAGGTATTGCTGGCTTGCACCCCACAGTAAAAGCCCAAAGCAACCAAAACAATGTACACTCAGAGCAGCTGCCACACCCAAGAAAGTAAACGTTTTTCCCCTAAATAGATAAAATCCTAAGTCATTACACATCCATATTTTGTGTGTATGTATTATGTGTGTATAGTTATCTAAACATAAATGCATGTTTATATATTTCATTATAAAATAAAGCAGGTGAGAAAACAGGGCTGGCAGAATAAGTAACATGTGAGGCAATCACAGACACAGGAGAATAACTTTTCTCACAAATGAGAATGAACAATTCTGTCAGGCCAGACATGACACGTATACATGGGCCACCTTGACTCTGTGGTTCCTTTGTTCTGAATACTAAAAGCCCTTTACTAACATGAGCTCATGAGTCAATACACCATAATGTAGAAGGAGGGAAGATGGGGGTGTTGGAAGTTTACATTATTCCTTCAGTAGTTATGGAAAAGTGCCACAAAATGGAGAACTTCTGTGAGTGTCTATATAGGCCCAGGGAAGTGGAAAACTAAGAAATCACCTGATAATTCAACCCACTGTATAATCTGGGTCAAAAACTATGCATATTTCCTCAATTCAGTGGTTTGGTGGGAATTAACTAAAGCATAGATAAGCTTTCCATTTGGTTTTGCCATGGTAGACATTTTCTAAACTAGGAAGCCTGTCTTCCTTAAATTCCATTTTCATGGGACTGTCTCTTGATGTCTCTGGCTCCCTTCATGAATGTTGAAATAGAAAATTCTGCAAAAGGTCTTACTTTGTCTCTAGTCACATGAGCCTTCTCCTCCAACATTACCTACCTTCTTTCTGCTTTAAATAGAATAGCAATTCTCAACCTGTGGGTTATTTTCAATTTGGAACAATGAAAATACATCCTGCATATCAGATATTTACATTATGATTCATAACAGTAGCAAAATTACAGTTACAAAGTAGCAACCAAAATAATTTTATGGTTGGGGGGGTCACCACAACATGAGGAACTGTATTAAAGGGTTGTGGCATTAGGAAGGTTGAGAACCACTGAAAGAGAAAGTTATCGTGAGTAGGAATGGTCTCATTTTTTTGTATCTGTACCATCAGCCTTTAGCACAGTGCCTGGCATATAGTACATGCTAAAAATGTTTTATTTTGTTGACTGATATATGTTGGATGTATGTATTTGTTGACATGCCAATTAGCATGTAAACTCCTTGAAAAGAGCATTTTTTCCTTGTTCTTTTTATTCCCAGTTCAGGAGCATGACTGACACATTGAAAACACAATAATATTTAGTTGATTTCAAGAACGCTTAAAGGTTTAAAAGAATTACAAATGTCATCATTTTAAAGATGAAGAAATGGAGTCATAGTTAATCATTGTCAGGGTTCAAACTGGAAGCAACATCTCAAATTTCTGAGACCTGTGTTTTTCCCTCTAAGTCAAGCTGCCTCATAAATAGGCTTCCTGCTATCTATCTATCTATCTTTCTATCTATCTATCTATCTATCTACCTATCATCTATTAGCTATCTATCTATATCTTTATATCTCTATATCTCTATCTACATATATAGACAGATATATCTCTACTATCTATCAGCTATCTATCTACATACATAGAAAGATAGATATATCTCTATTTCCAGAAAGGTATAGATAAGAAAGATATAGATAGGTATTCACACTTAGCATTACAACTTTATCATATACATATATACACACACACACACACACACACACACATATACATATATACGTATGAACTTGAACATAACAAAGCAGGGTTCCTAATGGAGAAGTGCCCCTGTAATCAAAGGACATTCAATGCTTATTTTCAAAGAACCACTGGAGAAGGAATAATCTGGTGAGACTCTGTTCTGGGGCTAGTCACCTGATTTAAGCTATACTTCCTTCTAATTCATTACCTTCTTCCAAAACCCATCAAATATAGGCTCACTGAACCCTGTGCTATTATTTTCTATGATTAGCAAACATGACAAAAGAAGGCAAACTAGAAAAAAAGAGAAAAACCATGAAGGCTCAATCTTATCATGGACTCAGGACAATATGCCATTATTTTCATTTTAGAAACAAAAGTTATGCTAGATAAGGTTAGAAGAATATAACCTTCCCCCCACATTGATCCCACTTTTTGGCATATATCCCAAGAAGAACAATGAATGGTAAGAACAAAGTTTGGTTCATTGGAAAGAACATTGAATTGTGTCAGAAGGCCTAAATTTGAATTCCAAGCACTTACAAACTTTGTGACCTTACTTAGAGAAGTAAATTCAGTTCCCTGGAATTTAGCATACTCATTTTATTCCACAAACCATTTACCTCCTACTGACCAGAAGAAAGGACTAGAGTG
Source organism: Pseudochirops cupreus (assembly GCA_028627135.1). Classification (NCBI taxonomy): domain Eukaryota; kingdom Metazoa; phylum Chordata; class Mammalia; order Diprotodontia; family Pseudocheiridae; genus Pseudochirops; species Pseudochirops cupreus. The sequence continues at coordinate 451,110,241 of CM053580.1, forward strand.
TGGAGAGGCCCTACACTATCATGAGAGGTTCATGCTCTACATCATTAGATAGAAGTTTTGAAGAAGTATTCTGTGGCTCTCATTTTATCCATGTTTGACTTGATATCAAGGGTTGTTGAATTTGTGGAATTACCCAAACAAAATAATCCTTAAGTCTCCACACTACAGGCCAGATCTCAACGCTTTGAATCTGCCATAATTCAGTGAGCTCTAATCATCTGGCCTTAAGATAATGGAGTCAACACTATAGAGTAGACAATACTATATGGAACATTAACTTAAAATAGGACCAAAAATAAAACCAGTGAACAATATATTAATAATATGCTGTATAATAAGCATGGTTTCTAAGAGCTAAAAGGAAGTAAGCTGAGAGGAAATTGGACATCAACAACTGTAAATAACAGTAATCTAGATTCTGGAATTTAGGGAATACACAGTACTAGAACTTTTGGGGGAACAAGAGTTGTGTTGCTTATAAACAACACAAATCTCTTACAGTGTTTGATTTGCATTTTAAAAGGCCCAGGTATTAGATTAAGACATCAGAACACTGGAGCAACTTCAGACCAAGATTCAGAGCATAGCATTTTAGGGGAGTTGGGATATGGAGTCAAGGAGAGTCACGAGAAGACAGCTACTCCCACACTAGGTGGTGTTCTCAATCTTGACTGTCTTGTCACTGGAAGAGACCTCTGAGCCCTTCATACTAGCCAGCTTGTCACTTGTGGAACTGAAAAAGTCAACCCAGTCACTGTCCCTGGCAAAGAGAATCTTTCCCTTACCACTGACTCTCAAGCATGACTCCAGCCTTCACAGCTACACTTCTTTGCTCCTAAATTGTAACACTTCCTTATTATCACATCACTTCTTCTCTTGCTTCTCCACTAAGCCCCCAGTGCCATGATTTCACACAACAAAAAGGAGGGGCAAATTTCCCAAGAAGACTTCTATATATGAAATGAAGCATCTTGGACTAGACAGTCCCTACATCCCTTTCTAGCTTTCAATCTCAATGTTACAGTTATGGAAAGAAAGATTCCCTAAGCATAAAAACGTTCCTAACAACAATTTTGAGGCAGTCAAGTCTTGGCCTGCATGTCAATTGGAGAACGACTGAACCAGCTCTGGTATATGAATGTAATGGCTAATTGCTGCATACTAAGAAATAACGACTGTGAGGAGTTTAGAGCATCACCAGAAGACGTGTGATCTGATTTGGAGGGAAGCAAGCAGAACCAGAACAATATTCTTTTCTCACCTGTCTTCACCCCTTTGGACTTTTCCATCATGTTCCCATTCTGGGTACCTCCCTCTGTCTTCTTTTAAAAGTCAGTTTCCTTTTAGATGTTGTTTCCCTCAGTTAGAGCATGAGATCCCTGAGATACTGTCTTCCTTTTTGCCAATATTTGTATTCCAGATATTAGCATAGGGCCTAGCACATAGTAGTCATTTGTTTGATGCTTGCAGTAATAGTAATGCTTATTGACTGACTGAACTACAATATATGACGTCAAAGAACACAAAAAGAAGGTAAACTGAATGATTTAAATAACAAATCTTATTCCTGAACAATATATTGTGAAACATTTCACCCTTCCCAATAGGAACACTTCATATGGTTAGAATTTGCATACATTGGCTGACTTAACCATTCTATCCATTGCTTTCATTGTTATTGTTTAAAAGAAAGAGTTCTAGGGTGGCTGGTGGCAGAGTGAATAGAGCACTGGCCCTGGAGTCAGGAGGACCTGAGTTCAAATCTGGCCTCAGACACTTAACTCTTACTAGCTTTGTAACCTTGGGCAAGTCACTTAATCCCAATTACCCTGCCATCCCCTCTCCAAAAAGCCAGAAAAAAAGAGAGTTCAGTTAGAAGCAGCTTCAAATACAGCCTCTGATACTAGCTATGTGATGCTGGTCAAGTTACTCAACCCTTGCTGCCTCAGTTTCTTCAACTGTAAAATAGGGATAATAAGAGTACTGATTGAGCAGGGTTGTTATGAGACAAATGAAATAAAGTTTATAAAGTGCTTAGGACAGTACATAATAGGTTCTTAATAACTACTAGTTTCCCTCATTGAAGAATTCAAGTCAACAAGTATTTGTTAAATACCCAGTATGTATGAGAAACTGCTACATGTTGAGAATGTGAGAAAAAGCAGCAGCAAATTACAGGAAAAGCTTTTTTGGAAATATTTTTCATTTGTAAACTGATGAATAAGCACTGTCCTTTGACCAGTTGATATTCAGCAGCAGTTCTGGTCCCTCCTATAATCCTATCAGTGCCATTTCTTTAGTCTTTGGCAGAAGTTCTTTAAGGCTACTTCACAGTAAATTCCCTATACTGATGAAATCTCAGACTTTGACCATAAAACAAAGCAGGTTGATTGGCTAAGGTTTGGCCTATTATATAATTCTCCATTTTCACTCCTGGGGGAAGCCTCGTTACTTGGGACATATAGCCATAGTCATGTACCAGTGTTTACTTGATAACAGCTACATCAAGTTTAGGCATAGCACATGGGAATGAAACTGGCCCTGGAGGGCTTACAAACCCCAATTTAAAAGTGACAATAAAGCTACAGCAGACATGGAGTCAGAGGCCATAGATTTAGAACTGGAAGGAACCTTGGAGGCCAATTAGTTCAACCCTCTCATTTTGCAGGTAAAGGAATTGAAGACCCCCAAAGTGAAATGATTTGTTCACAGTAAGTAGAAGAGCCAGTTTTCCTGCTTCCAAATCTACCCCATTCCCAGTATAGTACGTGCTATATTACCTCATTAAGAATGGTAATCTTATTAGTTTAAAAATGAGACAAGAATGTTCATCCTATCACTACCTGGTAACAATTATCATCATTAAAGTCAAAAAAGTTATTGAGATGTTTAAGAGAAAAATTCACTTTTACTGAACCTTAATGGAGCCTCCTTCTTCAGAATCTTTCTTCCATAAACACAAATTACTGTAGGTTAGGAGTAAACATGAAGTTCTACTGGAAAAGAAACAACATCGTAGCCTGCATCTGTTCTACCATATGCACTACAAAGCACATTAATTAGAATCTTGGTGTTCCTACTAACACAATACTCCATGCTTTTTCATTGGCTATGTCCATTTCTAGAATGTTCTGTCTCCTCATACTCTGCCTCCTGGCTTCCCTAGCTTCTTTAAAACTCTGCTTAAATCCCATTATCTATAGGAGGTCTTTCTCAATCTCCCACTGCTAGTGCCTTCCCTTTAAGATTATTTTCAACTTTGGGGTCACCTCCAGTCTTCTTGATCTCTGGAACCAGATGACTCTGGAGGAGAAAGGGAGACTGGTGACTGCAGAACCCTCCCTCACTTAAACCCAATTCATGTGCATGTCACAGCATAATCTTCCTGATGTCATGGTCCTCTTCAAAACTGAAAGACAAATGACATTTTCCACTTTATACTGTTGTTGTTACCAATTGTTTCTGTTATTTATGACTCTTCCTGACCCTATTTGAGTCTTCTTGGAAAAGGTACTGGAGTGGTTTGGAGTGGTTTGCCATGCTTTATTCAGTTCATTTTACAGATGAGGAAACTGAGTCAAATGGGGTCATATGACTTGCTTAGGTTCACACAACTAATAAGTGTCTGAGTTTGGATTTGGACTCAGGCTTTCCTGACTCCAGGCAGAGCTCTCTACTCACTACAATACCTAGCTTTTCCGTTCCACTTTATATATGCATGTGTGTGTGTGTGTGTGTGTGTGTGTGTGTGTGTGTGTGTGATCTATTGTACATAATTGCTTGAATGTTGCCTTCTCCATTCAAATGTAAGCTTCTTAAAAGCAGAAATATTTTCTTTTTTCTCTACTTCAATGATTGGCACATATTAAACACTTAGTAAATACACAGTGACTGACTTTTTTACTTGTCTGTTACACAATATTTGCTCATGAAATCACTGCTTTTGAAGATGTCTAAAAGATGACAGAAAGTTAGATGGTCTAAAAACTTTGACATTAAGGACCATGATATCGTATGATCTTATTGATTAAAGCAACTTTTTATAGGGCCCTTTTTCTACATGGCAAATTTTACTCCTTGAAGTATATATAAGAGAGAGATGCTACATATTCTATTTTACTCTATAGACAAAAAATGTAAAGTAGATAGAATGTTAGCTTTGGCAACCACCCTCTCAAGTTTTCTTTGCTTCTTCCTGACACTTTTGTCTCCAACCCAGGTGTCTAATTGTATATAGCAACTAATCATAACGTTGAACTTAGCAAGTAATAATATAACAAGAAAACCTGAAAACTACTTAGCCACTGCTATTGAAATCATGGAAACTCGCTAATGCTCTTCTCTACCCTCACACACATCCTTTCTCCTGTTCATCTCTTACTCTCTTTGTTTATGGACAATGCCTATTTTCACTCTTCACTTGACCCACCTTACAGTATTCAGGGTTCTATTGGGCTTAAGGCTCAGAAAATATGGTTGTCCAGGTTCCAAATCTAAGACTCAGTGCTATTGCATTTCATAATGAACTAGATAGATTTCTGAGAGGCAACTTAGAATTGGGTATACAGAGCTAAACTTGCAACCCAGAAGACATGTGTTCAAATCCTCTTTCTAGCATTTGCTAGATTTGTGAGCCTAGTTAATTCACTTAACCTCCATGTGCCTCAATTTCCTTATAAATAAAATCAGAATAGTAAGTGCACCTATCTCACAGAATGCTCAGAAAAGATGATGTATGTCAACTCCTTTGTAAACTTTATAGTGCAATATAAATAAATCATAATTCTGGGAAATGGGTTACTTTAAAAAAATCAATATTCCTATAGGGAGGTGTTAATCAAGTTCACTTTTGCAGAAACAACTCATACAACATCTTTTAAAAGGCAAACTTTTCAGAAAAGGAGAACTGTCAACATTTCTTTGAATGTTATTTACGTCTTTCTGGCATTCCATCTCTTAATGATGAAAGAGTCATTCATTTAAGACTTCTCTTGGTTGACTCCTTTATTCCTGCTGCCTGGATCATAACTTTTCCGTTCAGGGAGACACATTCATCCTTTGGAGACACTCAGGTACAATTTAGTCAGTGTATCAGAGCCCCATTAACCCAATACTGTTCATTAGCACTTCTCTAAATGATACCCGAATGGGCCTAGAAATACACCGAACTTACTAGTAGGCAAGAAGTGATGAGAAGCAGTAGGGAGAATTTGGCTCTGAGATCACCACGTGTTCTCATAGCAGCACTCCATTTGGTCACAAGGATGCTAATACTCCAAGTCACCCAAGTATCCAATTAAATTGAACGTATAGATCATTCTCTCTATTCTCTGAAATGAGCGTAAGACACAAGCCCTTTTCTTTAAAAACTGCTGTTAAGGAAGTAGGAACTATTCCAAACAAAACAATAAAAACAAAACTCCATTTTAAATTATACTTTTTGCTTTCAAAGAACCCTCCCCCAAATCCCATCCTGCAGAGAGACAGATGCAGGAATGAGGTTATTATCTCAAATACTGAGTGGTTTTTAGCCAACAGCAGAGGCATCAGAGTGGGATCTTGCAAAACAGGCACACATGTCATCACTGCTTAGTAAAGTAATTACAGATTTGGCACCAGCAAAGGTTTTGTGTTTGCCAAAGCATTGGGAGGTAGTTTAAGAAGCAAATGATTACCACCATTCTAAGCAGGTCAGATCATCCATCAGTAATTCATTCCCTTGGCTCACCATAGAAGAACATGTCTATATTCTGGGCAAATGAGCTAGGTTGGCTCTAACTAAGAGAAACCCATTTGAGGGACAGGTCAGTCCTCCAAATTACGTTTGAAACATTAAATGCAAAGACTTGGAGGGTCTTGATTGGCAACAACTGTGCTAAAGTGTTATGCTGCCTCTATGTTTTTCCTTGATTTTTTAATCATGCTAAAAGGTCAAATATTTCTCCTAAGTCGAACTGAGAGAGGGAAATAGAAAAAGAAAGCAATAAAACCCTTATCATGATATATCCCCAATCCCTACACTTATACATTATAATGCCCATGGATTTCTGAATTCTCAGGAGCATTTATTTTGTATACATTTAAAGATGCAACTTCTCAGCATTCACAGAGATTGAACTTGAATGAGAAGAAAATAAATTATTTAATTTTCTCTTTCCTTTCATTTTTATTTACTGTAAATGATATCACAGACTAGTTACACAGCCTCCTTGCCATGTCTCATTCTCTGACCATCTCCACACTACTAGATAGTTAGATCCTGATTTCTCCCAAGTTTTAGAGGTTATCCTTTTGCCACATCTTGCCAGAAATCATACCTCCAGCCACTTCTTGGCCATATTCATATTAGGCCAGCTATAGCTTTTCCTTCTAGCTTCCTTTAATATGTTGTCTTCTTTCATTGGAATATAATCTTGCCCCTTGACGGGCAAGAACTGCCTTGTTTGTTTGTTTCTGTAGCCTCAGAACTTAATGCAGACCTGGAATATAATAAAAAATTAATGTTTTCCTTCTTTCTTTCTTTCTTTCTTTCTTTCTTTCTTTTCCTTTCTTCCTTTCCTTTTTTCTTTTCTTCCTTCCTTCCTTTTTTCTTTCTTCCTTCCTTTCTTTTTTTCCTTCTTGCCTCCTTTCTTTCTTTTCCTTTCTTTCTTTCCTTCTTTCTCAAAATGGGAAATTTCCATTATATATTTATATGAAGAGATAAAAGACTTCTGCCTTTATTATATTTAAATTCCAAAGCACAAAAATATTTTTTTCTTCCCTTGGAAAAATTAGTAAATGGACAAGCATTTATTAAGAGCCTACTATATATAAGGCACTGTGCTAAGCACTATGGTTACAGAGAAAAATTAAATAGCCCCTGCCCTGGAGGAGTTAACATTCAATTTAAAGAGACACGTGAAGATGTTAGCTGTGGTGATAGAGAATATAGTGTGTTTGTGTGTGTGTGTGTGTGTGTGTGTGTGTGTGTACATAAGTATATATGCATGTATATCGAGATAACAGGAGGTTCATCAGCAGCTGACAGAATCAGGAAAGACCTCTCACAGAAGGTGGCACTTGATACTTTGAAGTAAATTCTAGATTCTGAAAGACAGGCAGATATGAAGAATAGACTCTGTGGACAGGCATAGAGACAGATGATATATTACAAATAGCAAGGAATAGCGTAAATAGTATGTGGGTGGGGAGTAATGTATAATAAGACTAGAAAAGTAGGTTGAGGCCAAATTTCTTGGTAAAGACTAAAATAAAGCAGAATAATTTATATTTCACATGAGAGTAGCAAACTATTGGAGTTTATTGATGAAGGACATACTATGATCAGATTCATGCTTTTGATATAATGCATTGGCAGCTGGACAGAATATCATTTGAAGGCTGGAGATATATGGTTCAAGGAGACCAATTAGAAGACTATAAAAATAAACCAGGCAAGAGAAAATGAGAGTTTAAACTCAGGTCACGGTCACATAGATTGAGAATGGAGGATATATGTGAGAGATGTTGAAGATCTAGCATTTCTAAAACTTGGCCACATATTAGATGAAAGGAAATTGAAAAATAAGACTCAAGGATGGCTCCTAAGTTGAGAAACAGGGTAATAAAAAACTGTTAGTGCTTCCATAGCAACAGGAAATTTCAGAAGGTGTAGGTTTGGGGTTAAAAGATAATGAGTTCTGTTTTGAAATTCTTAGTTTGAGATGCTTTGAGATGTACAACTTGAAATGTCTAGAAGGAAGTCGAAGATGTATGACTGGAGCTCTGGAAATTAATGAGTCCTGGACATGTAAATCTGAAAGGAATTTGCCTTGAAATGATAGCAGAATCCACATGAGGTGATGAGATAAACTAGACAGAGTGTTAAGAAAAATAAAATGATAGAGCAGAGTATACACTTGCAAAATAAATGGGCTATGGATCATGAACAAAAAAGAGCTCTAGAAGCATCAAGGAAAGAAAATAGTGAGGGAGGAAGAGAAAAAGGAATGAAGGAAGGAAGCAAAAGAAAGGGGAGAGAAAATATTCAAGAGTAGAGGATGATCAACAGTATCAAACACAGCAGAGAGATCAATAAAAATGGAAACTGAGGCAAGTTTATTGAACTTAGCAAATAAAGAGTCATTAATGACCTTTTGAGAGAATGGTCCTTATCAGGGACTGGGGAAGAAAGCAATACTAAAAGGGATGGACAAATGAGTGAAGGGAATGTAAGTAAATATATATACGATACGACATTTTTAAAATGAATTTGGTGGAAAAAAAAGAAATGGGCAATAGCTCTAGGAAATGATAAGGTCAAGGGAAGTTTTTCTTTGTTTTAATGTTGGGGGAATCTAAGAATAATTGTAAACAGTAGATATAGGACCAAAGAGACCGGAGAAGTTGAAGACTGAAAGAGAGATATGGTGATTAAAGATGGAGAGGAGGTGGCACTGGAAAAGAGAAGGATCACTTCTTCTCAGAATAAAGGAAAGGAGAAGATGATAAAAGATGTTGCTGTTAAGGTGAAGTAAGAATGGGAGCCTGGAAGAGATGTCCTCAGTTTTTCAGTGAAAAATAAGGTGAGGTTCTCTGCTAAGAGAGTGAGTAAATGAAATGGTATAGATAGTTTGAGAAGAGAAGGTTTGGAACAATCACTGTTGGAAAGGTGGTAGAGCATAAAAGGATCAGTGTGCAATAATGAGGGCCTGGTTGTGATCTGATAACACAAAGCAGCATGGTTGTATGAGCTACTTTATCTTGGCTCAGAAGTACAAAAGCAGGACTAGAGAAGGCAATTTGTGGGTGTAATTCAAGGACATAGAGATGAGAAACATAGGACTTTAGGAAAGGCATTCAAGGGTTAGAGGATAGTGTAAAATTGAACTGGTTAACTAAACATAAAGATTAAAAAGGAAAGAAAGTGACACCAGAGCAAGAGTGATATTACAGGAGATTTCAGTGAAGATGGAAAATGTTGAAGAGTACCTCCTCCCACCAAAAAATATACTCAGGATATTTTCACTGCCTTCTATAGAGTACTGAAATAGTTGTGACCCCAAAGATTGTCAAAAACCTGGTGAAGTTATTTTTTCTCCATAAACTTGACATAGAGGGCATTTTTTTCTTCAGTAGCAGCATAGGAAATGCTATTTTAAAAAGAATTCTGTATTCATCTGCAACATTCCTTTTTTAATCAAAGTTTTAGTTAAGAGCATTTGAAAACATAGCACAATTGTACATAATTCTAAATAATTTAACTTTTCACTAACAGTTGCCTTAAAGATTAACTGCACTTTAAAGGTTCTAGCCCTGCATTTGTTTTCATGCATAATTGAATGTATTAATATTAATTTCAACATTAATATTTAATTGAATGAATATAACTAAGTGACTTTGTTTTGATTTGTCCTTTTTAAAGCAGCAACTATTGCTAACAATCATAGTGCTGTATCCTAGGATGAGAGCGATTCATGATTCATACTGTTAGGCCCCCAAAAGTCTATTTTTATCATCTATATATCCTGGACCTCCTCTCCAGGCTATCTTTCTGAAATAATAAGTGTCATTTATATAGTACTTAAAAATTTGCAAACCATTTTGCATACATTATCTCATTTGATCCTCTAAATAACTTTCTAATGTAGGTACTACAGATATTATTAACTCCATTTTAGAAATGAGAAAAAAGAATAGAAATGTTAAATGACTAGGCCATAGTCACATGGAGCTAATGAGTGTCAGAAAAGCTCTGGTCCCAGAACTCTCCTGACTCCATATTGGATGATCATTCTATCGTATCATGATTGCATTGTATCTGTTGCTGATTACTGAATGATTTGGGTTTGTTTCTAGAACGGATTTGGTAATTATATAAAAGTGATTAGCATAGCCTTTTTTTCAATCACACTGGGGTAATACCGAAGGACAAAAGAGAACAGTCATTTCATGGTATAGTTGAAGGTATGTACTCTGCATAGAGAGGGCATTATTCTATTTACAGGAGGAAATGATTCATTGTATAATGTGTTTTATGATGCCATTTTTCTCCAGTCTATGGAACTGTTCAATGGCAAGGTAAAATCTCTTGCAAAGATCATTAGATCTACATAATATAAGATCAAGTTCTCTAAAGCTTCCACAGATTAGTAAGCTTCTCTTACTTCTGCTTTCAAGTGATAACCATGAACTTGAAAGCCAGACAGATGTAATGCTTCTAAAGATATCTTAATCAATTTGTCTTTGGGCAGTGAAAGTGTAGAAAGTCTAAAAAATGTTATTTTCCTCATTTAAAACTCTGCTTTTGAAAAGCCCATTCTGCCACCATCACTAAGAAGAGCTCTGGAGTCCATTCTGTACTTATTCCTGACCATTAAATTGTAAGTTCCTTGAGGTCAGGGACTCTCTTTTGCCTCATTTTTTATCCCAGTACTTAGCACAGTGACTGGCACATAGTAGAGACCTAATTGAATTGAATTGAAGGGTAATAATGGCCAAAGGATTCACCATCTAAAGGCCAATATGGTGGTGATGAACTTCTCTGTCCATAGTAAGGTTGTCTCTCATTCAAGAAGCATAGTCTAGTGCTATAACCATACTAAGTGAATTGAAGAAGAAAAAAAAATAAGAAGAATCTATAGATATAAGCAGATACAATTCTGAGAACCACAAGCAACAAGACAATAGAGGGCAAAAATCTTGTCATAAGGGAAAGAACACTGGACTGAGAGCCTGAAGAGCTTCAGTTAAAGTCTTAATACTTCTACTTACTGATCACATAAACTTAGAACAAGTCATTTCACTTTTGGAGCCTTGTTTAGCAAATGAGGGGGCTAAAATAAATCATCTCTGAATATATTTAAGATTTACAGGCTATAGTGGGGTGGCTAGGTGACACAGTGAATAGAGCACTGGCCCTGGAGTCAGGAGGACCTGAGTTCAAATCTGGCATCAGACACTTGACACACTTACTAGCTGTATGACTTTGGGCAAGTCACTGAACCCCAATTGCCCTCCAAAAAGCAAAAATAATGATAATAATAATAATAATAAAGATTTGCAGGGTATAGCTATAGAAAACTTACTGGATGACCATAAGGACATACAGTTTTTCAATCTGAGCTCTACCAATGCATCACTGTATAACTGTAGGTAAGTCATTATATTTTCCTAAGCCTCATTCCCATCATATAGAAAATGAATGTACAATTAATCTGGGTATCCAATCAACTTGATGAACTTAAAGGAATGAACCAGGACTTGAGGCTTTGATTGTATGTCTCTATGGAGCCTGTGGAAACACTTATTGACACCACTGCCAGATGATCTGAAGAAATTTCTTGGTCCTAAGATCTTGCTTAATCTATTCATACTTCATTGAGGTTAAATTTGAACTATAGAGATGGGGCAATGAACTGATTGTTTCAAATTGCTGTGGAATAGAGGAACACTCCTTTGTGATGAGTTCATGAAAAGGTATCAGTCAGACAACTGACCTTGGGGAAAGATCTTGATAGATTTAAGCACATGAAAGAAAAGCATACTAGAACTAAGACCATACTAGTTCTTTGGTGGGAAAGGGAGGGAGCTATACATGCACACAGTCTATTCCCAGGAAACATTAACAGTACTGAAAGACAATAACAAAGGCCACCAATTTTGTTACATTAAGAAAGGATGAGGTCACATTCCCTGTCAGCTGGTTAGAGGAGTGATTTTCTCAACACTGTCAATTTCCAGAACAGTTTGGAAACCCAAATTTCTAGAAAGATGGTGAGAATCCCTTGGCCACATATACTTCTTGGCAAGAGCTCCATGGTCTTGGAGCTGGAGGAACAGCGAAAGAATGAACCAACGTATAAAGGAGTAAATCTCTGGACTTTGCTCTTCACAAATACAAGTTGTTTGGATCATACATATTATATAAGAAAGAGAGTAACTCTTCTAGCAAATTTAATCTCTTTATTGAAAGGAAGACTGCATAGGTCCCTAGAGGGAAGGTGGAACTCACTACAGAGGGAAAGGAAATGGACATACTGTTTCCAGTGAGTATATCATTTATTTTGGAGTTTTCAATGAAGTGAAATATTGTTTTGTATTTGATATCTTAATTGGGAGCTGAGACCCTTTTACCACCCCAAAACAGAGGGATTTGAGGAAGGAAGGAAAAATGAGTTAAAGAATTTTAATAGGGAAAGGGGTGGTTGCTAGGCTGATTGAAGTAAGTCTATGTAAGCCCAGAGATTGGTGTTCTGGCATATGGGTTACAAGAATATTGCCCTCTGAGGTATCTCCCAGGTCTGTAATACTAACATTAGATAATACGCAACTGACTTGGTTTTTTTGTTTGTTTATTTTGTCTCAAATGCAGATATTTGCTAAGGTATATCTTTGACATCTGATTATTTACTGCTATGTATCAGGTGGTTTTGTATAATAACTTTCTAGAGTCAGAACAGGGGTTCAAATCCTGAATCTCTAATTTACTTACTCTGACCAAAGAGAAATCATAGCTTCTCAGAGTGCTTCCTCATCAGCAAAATGGAGATAATACTTCCTCTACAATACAGGGTTGTTTTGAGCAACAAATGATACTAAATATGTAAAGCCCTTTGTTACCATAAAGCACAATATAAATATGATTTGTTATAACAATTATTTTCATCAGCAAATACTCAATTCTCAGCTATAATAGTTACTTATATTTAATATACCCAATAGTCCTATGCACTCTAAATGAAATTCATAATATTTAAATGTCTCACATTTACCACAATGTCTAATAGAAATGAATGAGCCGGTGTTGATAATGATTTTCATCCAGGCAGCCATTTGCATGCTAGCGTTTTAGTTATAACTAACTGTCACCAAACCAGATACTTTCATAATCCGGCAGCCAACACTTTTGCTGGTTTTGGATTTACTCATTTGTCCCCAAATGTTTTCTTCTTCTACTAAGTTCAGAAATGTTAACTTATATGCATCATATATGAGCTTTTAGAATTACTTCCTTAGATACTGTCACAAGAACCCAGGTTCTCTAAATCTCTTACACTGATAGTCCTAGAATCCATTTTCTATACACTCTAGAATCAGCCCCAAGGAGCTTCTCTTACAGCCACAAAGGCATAGTGACTCTAGGTTTCTGCTCCCAGAGACTTTTCCTTTCCATAAACACTTATATACTCTAGAGGTGCAACTGATGATTCTCACTATTCATACTTTCTCATTCCTGCATTCATATCTCAATCAATAATTATGCAAATTTCTCAACAGTATCAGGTAAGATATAATCAACTAAGAAAGGAGGTGTGAGTGAGGTGTTTTCTCTGAATCTCTTCTAACACAGGGCACAAGAATCAAAATATAATGGTTTACAAATGGTCTTCTCAATCTATTTTCCAACTTTAATAATATCAGTATTTGAGAGAGCAAACAATCTTGGTTTAGATAATATTTGCCAAAGTAGATAATATATTGAAGATAAGGTAATAATGTATATCTCAATAAGGTAAAGTAAAAGTGACAATATGTTGAAAATGAGAATATTCTACATTCATATGGAAATTTCTTTTTTTTTCCCCTTTGGGGGAAGAGAGAATCCAACAGTTCCAGAGGCCTTCTGTTGCGTTGATAGAGACATACAATAGGTAGAGTTCAATCCATCACATCATGCAGATTGTTGGTGGCACAGTGAATAGAACTCTGGGCCTGCAGTAAAGGATATCTGAATTAAAATACTGCCTCAAACACTTAATGTGTGACCCTGGGCAAGTCATTTAACCCTTTTTTCTTCTGTTTCCTCTCTGGGAAAAAGAGCTAGAGAAGGAACTGCCAAAACACTCCAGTATTATCACCAAGAAAGCCCCAAAAGGCGTCATGAAAAGTAGAACATGACTGAAAATGACTAAAGAACACCAATAATAGGTAGAAAGTCCTTCCTTTTCATTGAACCTAAATCTGCCTCTTTCAGTTTCCCAGGGTATAGTTATTCCCATATGGAGGATTTGTACTTATCAAGGGTGGTTCCAACTCTTTTGTGATCTCCATATTTATCTTACGTCACTTACCATTAGCCTATGCTGTCCAATCCTTTTTGATTTAATCAATTTTCTCCTTAACAGAAAAAAAATAAAAGCAAAATAAGAGTTGATTAGTTCTTCTCTCTCTGTGTTACTCATTATCATCATTCTTTCCAACCACAAGTTGTGTTCTACTTACACTGACACTCTGCTCTCTCTTCCAAGTAATAAACAAAATTCAATTTGTTGTCCTTAGGATTTCTCACCAGGTTCAGCTCATGCCAAGTTTGAGTATTCATGAAACTATGATTAAATGATTTTATTACCTGCTCTTTCTTCTGTATATGTCTTTTTTAAATGCTAAACTGGTTGATACTTTTCTTATGCAACCTCTTTAGCAGCCAAGTTCCTTTTACCTCACCCCTTGTGATTGCTTTTTCAATGCATGGCACACAATTCCCACAACATTATAGGTGCTTAATAAATACTTGTTGAATTGAATTAAATTTGCTTCTCATCAGAATGATTTCTCTTTGTGGCTTTGGGATTTCTTTCTTAGAGTCTTCTCTTCTTACTAAGAAGACTCCCCATATAAAAAGTAAACACATGAGATAATATCTTTTCATGGAATCATTGTGCAACTATTATTCAGAAATATAGGATGTTTGGCTATCTTACTCTTAGTTTGCCTGGCTTTTAATGACCCTCTTTCCCCCAAGGTCAGCATCATTTGTATTTGAGCAACCAGCTCCTCCTCATTGGTGAGAATCAGGTGCTAAATAACAGTTATCTTTATAACTTTATCCATTTTTTATTATCAATTCACACATTTTGTCAGAGAGAATTCCTGCAGACATTCAGATAATTGAAATTCCCTATCATCACTCTAACATACCTCTTTGCCAAGTGTATGGTCTGGTTACCAAACTCATCTATTTTTTTTTTCTAAATCAATATCATTTCACTTCTGTTTCCACTTTCATTAATCTGCACCTACATCATTTTCTCCATGATTCTCTTTTCCAGTTCTAGTTATTTATTTGGATTCTTTTGAATTATGCATACTCATTCAGAGTCATATTCCACTTCACAATAAGTGTCAGTGATACCTGTAAGTCAGAATTGCCTCATTACTTTGGTATATCTAGTTGATCAAGTTCATATAAGTATATTTATCATACTTTGTGTATTTCTATACAAATATCATAAGTGACAGACCATATTGCTTCTTCCTCCTTTGGACTCTTCTATGAATGTCTCAGCCTGTCTAATGTTTTATTGTTGTTAAACTATATTATATCTAATAGTAGATATGCACAGGCAGGTTTTTTTTTTCTCCCTTCATCACTCTCTTTTTCAGGTTAAAGCTGGACTTTCATTTTATTGATGAATAATTCAAAGGTTTCCCTTCTGTACCATTGAGGAATCTGTTCCTTCCCCTAATCACCCCAGAATCCAAGCTTCTATTGTAAAACTATTATATCTGTTTAACGCTTGTAGGCTAGAATACTTCAAGGTTGAGAAATGGCATTCATTTACTTCTATTGTGACTAGATTGCTTTTGGATTTTGTACTTTAACAAGATCTCTACCTGAAATATTAACTTGACATTCTTAGGGACACTTATCCACTCATGTGCCAGTGAGCTATAGTCTTTTGATCTAATAAGTGTTCTTAATGATCTTTACATAATTGCAGCATTTAAAAATTAGAAGGAACCCAAGAAGTCGACAAATACTGAACAACTTTCCTTTTACAAAAAATGAAATGAAATAAAACAAAAAAGGGGTCATCCATCCTCTATTTGATAATCTCCTGACACAATCCATGACTGAAATAAAAATTAAAAGAAAAGGGTTACCACCACTACAGCCAGTCCAACACAAGGTAAATATTAATTTTTTTCTCAATTTCTGGATGCAAACTTTTATATTTTATCCTGTAGGGTAAAAGTCTGCCTTTACACTGTTTTCATGTCAAAGTTTCAATATCCCACAGTCTTCCATATTTTGAAATTATTTCCATTCCTCCAAACTTGAAAGTGGCATATAAATCATCAATATTTTTTTTAAATGATAAACAAATAAAATGGTGTATAATCTTTCATTCTCTTCCAAGAAACTTGAATCTTATTACTCTGAATGCTGAGATATAATCTAATATTATCCATATATACTGAGCAACCTCTGCTTTCTCAATCTGTTTGAATTTGTAATGTAATATTTCTTCAGAAATATTCCTTTAAATAGCCAAAATCTCCTTTCCTCCATATGGTGATTTGAAACCATATCTTTTAAAGATAATTAAATGTTGGGTGGGTCATGACTAACATCCATAAGCTCAATAATGCATTTATTTCTTTTGCTACTTTAAAAGACGATGGCATGTAACAAACTGGCTGCCATATCATTACAGCCCTGTGAATGATGGGATTAGATGAAGATTAATATTTGAAAGGCATCCAGAAGGTTACCAATGATAAAAAAAACAAACAATATAACACTTACAGTCTGTAATACTGGAATAAAAATAATCATCATAAAATGATATAAGAATACAATTTCTGAATATTTCCAGAAAAGCTGGGGATTCTTAAACCTCTTTTGAACATTGTACCATAGGAGTTAAAATAGGATCTTTTGGGGGAAATTTAGGGGGGTAGGAAAAGATCATCTCACGTTAAAGAGAAAGAAACTGATTAGGAAAGTCTTCCAAAATACATAGGTTGACCAAATATGTACAGCTAATTTCGTAGCAGAGTTATTAATAGAACCAATAGTAATTCCCTTTACTTACAATCTTGTCCTCTTTGAATTACACAGTGTCAGTTATTGACATACTAATTGCAATGATATGGTATATACACATGAAAATTATTATATACTTGTAGCATAACAATGTTTAGTATTTACTTTATAAAAATTTTTTAATATCATCATCATTACCACCACAACCACCACCATCACCATCTATTTAAAAGGACATTGGATTAAAGTTAGAAAGTCTAATTCAAGTCCAAATTCTGTCATTAACTGCGTGACCTATATTGCATCATAATAGTTTTTAGCCACTATATCATCACTAAAATGGAGGAGTTGCACATGGTGGCCACTCATGCTCAAAAATTCTATGACTCACCATCATCATAATTTAAAAAAACATATTTACTGAACCTCTCAAATGTACTAGCCATTAAGAGCATTTGTATGTGTCTGGACTCCTGCTCCCTAAGAACTTACAAACTACTGAGAAAAGGAGAAAAGATGATCTTCCTTTTGCCAAGATCAACCTTCCTACCTGAGATGTTACCTCCCTTTTCTCTCCTCCCCTCCTCTCTCTTCTTTGTCCTTTCTGCTCTTCTCTCCATTCTCCCTTCCCCCACCCCTCCCTGCATAACTTCTCTCCACTCTTTTCCATTTGTACCTACCCTTTAAGACTCTCAACATGCCTCTTTTTTTTAACTACCCAACTTAGAGAAAGATTATCCTAAACTTGCTGCTTTTACTTCCTCACCTACCTGTAATTTGATTTATGCCACCACAACTTGAACTGAATTTGTTCTTTCAGAGGTCCAATAATACATTCATTAAACATTTATGAAGCATCTACTATATACCCAGCACTGAGCTAAGTGCTTGGAATGCAACAAGTAAAAAGAAAGACAGTCCCTGACTTCAAGGAGCTTACAGTCTAATGGGGGAAGACAACACATGAAAGGAGGCAGAATAGTGGATTGGGAGGGAATCACAAGGAGGTGTTTCGTTCTGTGGAGTTGAAACCAACCAGAGCAGTAGTTGCAGAGAAGAGTGAACTCAAGAATTTGGTACTTTAGTCTCAGCCCTCCAATCAGAGGGGAGAAGCAGCTGAGGGAGGTGGTATTAGTCAAGCCTTGGGTTAGCAGCATGACAATGAAATAGAAGGCAACGAACTTAAAATGGAAAAGACGTCTTGTTCCTTGAAGTTGAAACCAGGAATAGGAGCAGATAGAAAATATAATGGTCACTCTATGGCTCCTTTATTGATAAAATCAAATACCCTTTTTCAGTACTCAGGCTCTTAGAATTCTCTGAGACATTTGACACCAGTGACCTGCCCTTCCTTCTTCATGTTCTCCCTTCCTTTAGCTTTTATGCTACTAACTTCACATGGATCTCTCTTTTGAATAATCCTTCATCTCTTTTTATGACTTCCGTTGCTCTGACTGCTCTGTATACATGTAGGAGATCCC
>CM053580.1:451128971-451149648 GCA_028627135.1 Pseudochirops cupreus
AAAAAGATTGATGTTGCAATTTAAGGGAAAACTTAATTTAATCTCTATGTCCTCTTAGGGAAGCTTCTTTCTCCTCTGCCTATCCTGATTTTCAATTATGGAGAGGAGAAAATACCAATAGAAAACACAACATGATGCTATCTAGTTTTAAGACCAAAAGTATAATATTAAATTGGCAGGGGGAGGGAGGTTTTGCTACAGTTTTTGGAGGAAACCTTTTATTTTAAAAAACTTGAATTAGAATTTGAAGCTTGTT
Organism: Pseudochirops cupreus; assembly: GCA_028627135.1. Classification (NCBI taxonomy): domain Eukaryota; kingdom Metazoa; phylum Chordata; class Mammalia; order Diprotodontia; family Pseudocheiridae; genus Pseudochirops; species Pseudochirops cupreus. The sequence goes on from CM053580.1 coordinate 451,129,228, forward strand.
CTTTGGCAGGCCTATAGACAAAAATCACAGACTACTGTAGCTGAAAAGCTTTGAGAAATCAGATCTCCCTATCAATCCACTTTTCAAATGAGGAAAATGAGGCCAGAATGGTTAAGATATATCATGGAGCAGAGGATACAATTTTAGGCTTAGGAAGACATAAGTTCAAATACTGCTCCAAACATTTATCCACCAAGTGACCCTATCAAGTCATTTAATATCTTTTCAATCCAGTTTCCTCATCTTTAAAACAGGAATAATAAAAGCACCTATCTCATAAGGTAATATTGAGGATTCAATGAGATAACATATGAAAAGAACTCTGTAAGTCTTGAAGTTTATAAATACATATTATATTAATGTCTAAGTAAAGCAACAATCCAATGACTTTTTTAACTATTAAGGTGTGATATTCTTCCCATTTAAAAAAATGTGTGGATTTTTTTTTTTAACAAAACCAGTTGCTGCTTCCAAAGGAAAGGAGAACATAGGATGCAGTAGAAAGGATTCTGGACTTACAGTCAGAAGAACTAGGTTCAAATTTCCACTCTGTGATGGCAATTTATGACTTGTGTGACATTCCTCTTATCCATAACAATTAGCTGTGGGAGGGGCAGAGTTAGATGAGATGATCTCTAAAGCCTCTCATAGCTTTAAATCCAATGATGATATGCATAGCAAAGTTAGAAAAAAGTAGAACTATGCTGGAAAAGAGATAGGTCCATATCTAGACCCATCTATGATGCAGAACTATATCCTCTATGTTTGGGTAAATATATTGAAGCACAAATGAACTCAAAAGATGTCCAAGAAAAGGATATTTTGAACAATGTCTTTCAAACCCATGTTCTAAAATAGCCTAGAAGACAGATTAGGTATGGTGGTACTTATGAGGCATAAGGTTAGGGTTTTAGGGGTGCTCAAGACCTCAAAATACCAACACACTGGGTCCTGCCTAATGAATTCAACTGAAGTCTTCTCTCAGCCAAAGAAAAGTAAAGTTTATTAAAACTTCACCATACTGGGGTAGACTCTTAAGGAGCCTTGGTATCTGTGATGCATTGGGCAAGAAGACCAGAATCACCTGACACAAAGTGAGTCTGTGCTAGGTCATTCTCTGGCTTTCCTCCTCTCATGGAGGCAAGATGGGGTCTAATATACAGAAAGGTTGTGGGAGGAATCTAGGGGTGGGCTAGAGAAGGACTTTGGGGAGGGTCTTCAGGAGGAGCCAGATGAGGTCAGACTCCAGTAATGAGTTTGGGGAGGGAAGTTGCTGGAGGCTACCTGGAGATGACAGACAATGGTGGGTTAGGCCAGTTTAAGGGTGTAACAGATTTGGGTATAGATATTTTGGGAGGATCAAAGGTGGGAAGTTGCTGGACAAAGGAGGGCCAACCCAGCAACAAAGATTTGGACAGAGCCACAGTGAAAGGCTTATGGCCTCAGGCAAATGCCTCAGTGGGAAGATTCAAGGAGAGCTCAAGGGGGTTCCCAGAGCCTATACCTCATCAATACCATGCTTGGCATATTTCCGTATTAATGCAATGTGATGTAACTTATTAAGCCAATCTCTGCATTAAATGGAAAATGTGTGGCATCCTGGGAAGCCATTTCACACAATGTGACTCATATTGCAGTTGGTTTTCCTGAGTAAATTATAAGGCCTTAGAGAGCAACAGTTAAAGAAGAGCAGCACAAAAAAACCAACATTTTAAAGCCAAACAGTGAAGAGTTGATGGTGTTTTGTTTGGTTTTAAAATATATTCTTTTCTAAAACTCTGTTTCAAATATGAAATGTGGTTTTTGCCAGCAGAAAACTATCATTTAATTGGCAAAATGCGCAAATTTCCAGCTGAGGCACATTCAAAAAAATTTACAATGATGCCCTGAAGGCAGAAACAAAAATCACCCTTTCTGCTATAAAAATCTGAGTCTACTAAGAGAAAATGACCAAATTTCACCTTAGAAAAATTTAGAATAAATTCAAAAACATCATTTGACCTTTGAACACCTCCATTAAATAAATATTACTTACCTTTATATGTGTGTCTAGTGTCAATTTCTAATTTTTTTTAAGCAGGGATAGAGTGGGAATATGCTCATATCAAGACTATGGTAAAAAAAAAAAAACCATGCAAATACCCATATAAGAAACCTAGGGACTTAAAAAATGTATGTTGCTCCCTTTTCCTAGCAGATTATGATAGATACCTTTGGTTCCAATGTGCTTCTAATTGAATAGTCAGGTATTCTAGAGGAAAGAGTCAAATAAACATACATACGAACATACGTAGGAAAAATCCAACAATTTCTGAAACTTGAAAGCAGGGAAAGGAGAATCAGTAAAACAGAGAGACAAAGAGAAAAAAGGACATAGACACTAACACAGAGAAAGAGAGACAGAGAGAGACTGAAGCAGAGACGGAAAATGGATAGACAAAGAAAGAAGAGACAGAAGAGAGAGAGACACAGAGACAGAGAGAACTTGTCAAATTAAAAAAAAAAATCAACATATACTAGTTAGAAGGTAAAGCAGATAGAGTTCCAAGGAAGCCTGGAGTTAGGAAAACTTAAGTTCATACCTAACTTCAGACACTTGCTAGCTGTATAACCCTAACAAAGTCACTTAATCTCTCTTTAACCCATTTTCCTTATCTGTAAAATGGGAACAATACAAATATCTACTTCCCAAGATTATTTTGAGAATTAAATGAGACAATAGCTGAAGCACTATATATAATATAAAGTAAGCACTATATAAATATTAGCTGTTATTATTAATGATTACTATTTTTGTTGTTATTATCTCGGGATTATTGTGAGGCATAAATGAGATAATTGTATGGCACTTAGCATTACAATGGCTGATTCACAGTGAGTACAACTTTAATGTTGGCTGTTATTATCATTATCCTTTTGATTAAGGTAAGAAAAATATATACATATGCACTTTAATGATTTCAAAAAGGATAAGAGGTACTAATGCCAATCCATTTAATAATATTTTCTCAAGTAATACTGTCACCATTTCTGGAGGATAACAAATTCCTCCCTGAAGAATTTTATAAACCTCACTTTAGAGCAGGCAACAGTACAAAACTACTGTCAAGTAAAGTCTACATGGCCAACTGAATTAATTTTGTTATTATGATTATTATGATTATGATTATTATTTTAACTTAATAGTAACATACAACTAATGAAAGAAATTTTAAAAGGAAGGAAGGAAAAAGAAAGGAAGGAAGGAAGGAAGGACAGAAGGACAGAAGGTTGGAAGGAAGGAAGGAAGGAAGGAAGGAAGGGAGGAAGGGAGGAAGGAAGGAAGGAAGGAAGGAAGGAACAAAGGAAGGAAATAAAGAGGGAAGGAAAAGGGAGGGAGGCAGACAAGAAAGGGTGATTGTAATAGCAAGAGTGAAACAGCAACTTGTAAACAATTTGTGTGCTTCACTGATCCCAAAGCAATGTCAGGAGATCCAGAGGAAGACCCTGTTATAGTGGGTAGCTAACCGTTAGTCATTATACTGAATAGTAAATCATTGGGGGTGTGGGGGTCAGAGCTAATCCTCCTTCTGAAGATTTTTAAACTTGATAAAGCATTTGTAAACTTGACATGTCCAAAGTTACACAGGACAGGAATGGTTTAGCTGATAAATCCATTGTAGAAGAGTAGCCATATTGATAAAATAATAAATGTGTTCAAGTATGTCCCTGATTTCACCTAGTAAAAGTAAGAATATTCCAGGAGCCTCATAGAAATAAATCTCTGCTACAAACTTTTGCACTTTTGATATTTTGTCTCAGTTAACTGAAAGTAAAAAGTAAGACATTTGAAGTTGGGACTGAAGTGAACATCGGTTCAAACATCAAGCTCTGCAGCTTGTCACCTATAAGAATTTGGACAAGTTATATAATCTCTCTGGGCTTCATTTTTTTTCTTTTTAATGAAAATATTGATCTAGACAAGTGGTGTCAAACTCAAATAGAAATGGCCACCACTAAGCCAAGTATGCCTCCCAGTTGCATATTGACTTAGAAAGTCACAGCATATTCTATGTAATTTATTGTATTTTTTTTTAGTTTTGCTAAATGTTTCCCAATTAGGTTTAGGTTTCACTTAGGAGTGTTATGAGCTGCATGTTCTGTGTTTAACACATCTAGTCTACATGACCTCTATAGTTATTTTCAGCAGTAAGACCATAAGCATATGATTAAAAAAAATAGAATATAGTGATATGAATTTTCATATATCTACTCAGAGTGACTTTATTGTAATCTCCCATCATGATGGTCTATATTTTTCATTTAAATATACAAACTACAGATACATGGGCACGAGAAATTGAATGAGAACCAAAGATTTAATTGTTTTTACCCGCCCATATTTAACATGATATATTGGGAAAGAAATGGCTAGTTCAGTATTTTGAAATGAGCAAGGACCTACAATCTTTCTGCATTATATTTTTGAGCAAAAATCCTCAAATATTCAACATAGTCAAATGTGATACAATTAGATATTCAATTCTGCAGTCCCCCAAAAGAAAAATCAATGTTTCTTTGGTTCTTTGGTTCTTTGACAACATACTATTAAAAGAAACCAAAATACAGGGAGCAGTTAGTTCCACAGAAGAGATATTATCAACGGATTAATGGTAATACAATGTAAAATCAGGCTTCTGGCACTTTATGAATGATTGGTTTGGTAATTATGCTTTTATAATGTTCAACACATTCAAGGGAACAATTATTAGACACCTACTATTTATAAGGCCCTGAGGACACAAAGGAAGAAAACAAAACACAACACTCTTGCTGTTAAATTTGTTGACATTTTACTGCGGTAGTAGGAATATAGAATAGAAACATAGGAAGATAAGATATCCCCAAAAATCTTGATGCCGCTTTATTAAAGATTAAAATTGCCGTAAGACTTTCCGAATATGCTGAATTATGCAAATTAGTGACTGGAATAAGGAAGGAAAAAGCAGAAAATGTATTCTAGAATTATTTACATAGGGCAAGAATGCTGAGAACTGCGCAGAGTCAGGAGGGCTGTGGGAAGAGGTGGTACCTGAACCAAGCCTTAAAGGAAGATAAGGAATCTGAAAGAAAAATAGGGGGAAGAAGCACATTCCAGGCAGGAGCACTGCCTATATAAATGCAAAAAGGCAGAGTTATTATCATAAAGTACTAGTGATCAGGGCAGTGATATGTGGGTCATGCCCATATTTCATTATTTTGAAAGTTCAGGACGTTACCTTTTCCTGTTCAGATTGTTGTTGTTGTTGTTTAATTTTTCATAGCAACTGAATAGAGCTGGAGCCCTGGAGTCAGGAGGACCTGAGTTCAAATGCGACCTGACACTTAACACTTACTTACTAGGTGTCTGACCTTGGGCAAGTTGCTTAACATATATATGTGTGTGTGTATATATGTGTGTGTGTGTGTGTGTGTGTGTGTATTTTTATAGCAACTGACAAAAATATTTCCTTCATGATGTGTCTGATTTGCTCTTATAATTTATTGGCTGGAAGTGATCATGTCACAGTCATTTCCAGTATTCCCCTTTCAATTATTCAATGAAACCTAGTCATTAGCTACAGATATTATGAAACTATTTGGCCATCTTTTGACCATCATTATGCTATGAAGCTGATTGATTACTCTGATAAATGACAGATAGTGACTTAGTCATCTTTGTATCATGCATTACTACAGATTGTATTACTATCTATTTGGCATCAGTACTTATTCACAAAGGAAACCAATGGCAAATTGTATCTGGTAATAGATGTCAATTGCCTCTAATGACTTTGCTTGTTCATGTAAGAGCAAGATGCTTAACATATTACAATACTTTGGATTTTTTCAAGGTTCCTCTAAATAGTTACTGTTATCTCAAAACTCTTGACGTCATAACTTTGCCATGGAAGATTTCTCTTAATGTAGTGAAAAGAAACAGCAATCCCTTTGGCTATGCCACACAAAACATTGGATATATAAACCCCCTTTACAACAACCACAAAAAAAATGCTTCAATAGGCTTCCTCCATCTTTTTTCCCCGTAGGGGTATTCCTTTACTTTAAACTTCCAGTAGGACTTAAAACAGAGATAGACCAAAGGGATTTTTCTGTTCTCTTTTCGTTCTAGCAGCCTGCCTCCATTCAAACTAATAACTAAGGAAATCATGCTAAGTCCAGAAATAAAATATATTTGAATCCCATTCCAAATTCTATTATATTTTATCAAGTGCTGAATATGAGACCAGAAAGGATGTTTAATACAATTATATGAGGAGAGCTTCACAAGGTATTTACAAGTGACATGCAAATATTTGCTTTTTCTTCCTTTTTTTGGGGGGGGGGGTGGTTAACCACCATTCTGGTTTCTCTTAATTCAAAATATGTGTGCATGGGGGAGGGAGGGTGGGCAGAGGGGAGGATTACTAATACATAATACATGCATAGAAATGTGTATGTATATATATATATATGTATATATACATATATATGTATATATATATATACATATATATATGCCACCTAGCCGCCCCATAAAAATATTTCTATAGTTACAGTATCTGCTACATGACCCGTATTCAAGTGCTATCTTTGACATGTGCAAGCAGAGTGATCATGGTAATTACTAAAACTTTTTCCTGAAGCAATTCTCATAAACACTAAATGTATTACATTCAGCATCATGGATTGATTTCCTCAACAATCAATGCTACAGAATCTTGGAAAACCTAGAAAGGCCTGTTGCAGAAGGTGTGTTTGAAAAAAAAATACAAAAATAATTGGGGAGGCTAGGTGAACAGAGCACCAGCCGTGGAGTCAGGAGGACCTGAGTTCAAATTCAGTCTCAGACACTTAACACTCAGTAGATGTGTGACGTTGGGCAAGTCACTTAATTGCCCAGCCTTCCCCCGTCCAAAAAGAAAAAACAAAAATTACAGAAGGTGTGTTTGAACTCAACCAAAAAGGCAACCAGGGATTTGAAGAAGCATAGGGGAGAAGGAAGACTATTCTCAAAGAATTCAACCAGTGAATAGAAACAACCAGGAATGGAGTGACTAGCGTTTCAACTGAAAGTAGATTAATGTGACAAGATGGAAGATTGAATTCAGGGGAAAAAACATGTAAAAAGACTGGAAAGAGAACAGTAATGCAGATAGTAAAGAATGTTAAAATCTAAACAGAAGAGATTATATTTGATATTTGTTCCTAAATTTAATAGGGAATGACCAGTTTATTAATTATATATGTGTCTATAAGGGAACAAGGGAACAGGGTCAGAAACTGTTCTTTAGGAGAAATCATTTTGGCAGTTGTGAGGTTTGGTAGAAAGGTTTGAGACAGGGAGCCCAATTAGGAAACTCTTTGTTTTTCCCCCCAAAAAATGTATTTTATCAATAATCCTGGGTAGAAGCAAACTATGAAAAGACTTGCATCACAGTTATCTGTTTAATTACCTCTAACAAGTTTAGAATTATATATTAAGACAAATTATCTTTACCTTCATAGAATTTAAAATCTAAATGTCTGAAGACAAAACTAACACATTTAAAATAAGTTGCAGGGAGAAACCCCTGCATAAATAATCCATCAAGCCCTTTATTCATAGTGATTCAGGTACACTAGTTATCTAGTAATGCATTTCCTTTCCTGGGTGGTACTAGAATAACACGGCAAAAGAACAAAGAAGGGCAAGATAGGGAAATGCATGGACCAAGTTGAACAAAAAATCTCTAACTGTCCCATCTGGAAAACTTACAGCATTTTTAGGGATAAGTTGTTCTAATTTTATAGATGTGAATTAGGTAATATAAACCTTGATGAGAGTTTTCCCCTTTGGGTTTAATTTGTGATCAACTGTTTCATATTATACATTTACTTCTCCAAGTTTAAAAAAAATTCTGGGGGAAAAACCGTAATAGAGATGTGGTTACATTTCCATGTGATGTATACAACAGCTTGAACAATTCTCAGTCTCAGATGGAGTTTTTGGTGTTTTGTTCGTTTGCCTGGTTTTTGTTGTTATTTTCTTTTAATATTGGGAAACAGACATTAATTTCAGGGGCCAGTGTAGACTCCCATTCTTAATGCAATTTCTGATTGCACAAAACTTTTCAAAGACATGAAGGACTGCGCACATTAAACCTCTGCAGACCATCTTGATATCATTAGTGTTATTTTTGCACCTTTATTTTATCATGTTAAAAGGGGGAATGGGCAAATATCCAGAGCTTTTCAGTGGGAAATTGGTTGTTTTTCTATCGCACGTCCAAACCCCTTGAAACTGAAAAGTTGGCCAAAAACCTTATAAAAGCAGCCAGAATACAGAAAGGCAAAATCGTTCATCTGGTCACCATAGGCCTTCCAAACAGGGTCAGTGCAAGTTCATCTCTGAAGTGAATAAAGGCTTGGAGTCATTCCTATATAAAATAGTCATTTTTAAAAACTATTTCTTCTGGAAATGAAGTTTAGAAGCTTAAAAAAAAGCACTCATTTTAACTGTATGACTTTACTCACATTATTATGAAGATAGTGTATTGATTCCAAAGTTCACACACACACACACACACACACACACACACACACACACACACACACACACACACACTTAGTGAAACTCTTAATAATGAGATGTTATTCATTTTCATTTCAACACACTTTTACTAGGGGCCTTTTTTAAGAGCAAGGAAACAGAAGTTAGGGATTAAAAAAAAACAGGTAAAAGAAAATACAATAAGTTGACCTCAAGAGCTTAGGCTATTCCCAGAAAACACAGATATAACAAATTATCATTGCTACTGACATTCTTACAGGACTAGTTGTAGAAAATCTGTGCTTTTATTCCATCCTCCTAGGTAATGCAAAATAACCCACATGTAAAACTGAATGATGCAAAATACAAAAGCTCAAAACTGTTAAGTAAAGGAGAGATAGGAGTCTAGCTTGAAGGATTACATTAATTAAACTCACTGGATAATAGTCCATTTTTCTATTCTACTTTGTTTAAAGTAAAGTTTGTTATGTACACATTGAATGTCACACTTTTATGAATGATTACAGCACCACTCCATACAGTTTGTAAATTGACTTGGAAACCAATATTATATTACATACAGTCAAGATGGATTCAGGAATTCAAACAAGGTAAAAAATCAGGACAACATAAAGGCAGAATGATAATCACATTTTCAGATATGACAATCATTGTCCTATATATACACGCTTTTTAAAAGATCAGAAGAGGGAAACTGAACAGATTTCTTTTGCATAACACAACACAACTGTACATAACACAAGTTACCCAAATTCCTAAACTTAAATGAAAAACCACCCCCATCCTTCTTACCATTTTCTTGATATATAAAGTAAAGACGGACCAAGAAATCCTAGAAGGAACTTTGACAAAGACTGCTAAATCTAAGATCAAACTCTTCATAAGATTCTTTTTTTCCTGCTAAGATCTGAAGAAAAACATCTGGATATAAATGCAATTAATGGCCTCAATTTCGAACTATGAAACCTGGACTGAGACTGAAAGACTTGTGCTTTATTTTTTTTCTCTTCAAATTTGCTTCTAACTGCAAAAACAAGGAAATCACAGTTCTTTGAGTACTAATTTCTACAGTTAACTAGATCAAACAAATCAATTGATTATGTAAGTTAAAAATCAGGGGGACAGGAAAAATTGAATTACGTTTATCAAATTATTAGATTTATTGGATAAATATATGTATATATAACAAACATATGTATATACTAGTATAGCACATGCAGAATATACAAACATATACAATACACGTCCATGCATATGCCAGTCTATACACAAGCACAGAGACACAAATACACATACATTGATAAGATGTAGTAAGACACAAATTGACCAAATGGATGGAGAGACAAGAGCCTCTGACATATATTAGCTATGTGACCCCGCACAAGTTATTTAGCCTACTGGTTTCCCAGGGAATACTTAGGGAAAAAATAAATAAATTACAAACTAAATAAATTTTGAAGCAAACATTAATTTGGCATTACCTAAAGTCAACTAACTGACAAGTGTGTGAAGGCACATGAACATACATTAGATTTCTGCTTAGATAGGCGATAGGTATTTGTTACTGATTGTGTAAGGGACTAAGATGTAAGTTAACATCCAAGAAAATGCATGGGAAAATATTCAGAGGTCAAAATCAGAAGTATAGAAAGCCAGGTGGCTCAGCAAGGAAATCAACTGGGGTAGCAGGGAAAGGAGAAAGGAGAAAATTGGGGGCAAAGAGATTGGTACAAAGAAACTCAGGGAGAACAATTTGGGAAACACATCAATAAGTAACAATGGTTTATGTCAGGTAAGGAATGAGTCTGATGGGGCAGCTAGGTGGCTCAGTGAATAGAGCACTGTCCCTGGAGCCAGAAGAACCTGACTTTAAATTCAACCTCAGACACTTGACATTTACTAGCTGTGTGACCTTGGGCAAGTCACTTAACCCCAATTGCCTTGCCTTCCCCCCTCCAAAAAAAAAAAAAAGAATGAGATGGCATCCTTTTATGATAGTAGTGCTAGACACATTCTTTCCCTCAACCATATACCATGTTACTATGGACTCAAAGACCATTTCTAATGGCTATCTCAGAGACCTCTTAGATCCAATATGTCCAAAAATAGATTTATCATCCTCCTTCCCAAACCTTGCTATCTTGCAAAATGTCTTATTTCTCTCCAAGGCACCACTGTACTTTCAATATCTTGTATTTGTAACTTTGGAATTATCCTGGATTCCTTACTCTCCTTCAGTCTTCATTTCCAGTTATTTGTCAAATCTTGTCATTCCTAAAATCACAACATCTCTCACATCTGATTGAATCTCTCCTTTCAGACAGCTACCACCCTTGTTCAGACTCTCTTTACTTCTCCCTTAGATTGTTCTTATGGTTTCTTTATTAACCACCCAGCATCAAGTTTCTTCTATCTCCAGTCCATCCTACCTACTGCAGTCAAAGAAATTTCCCTTTAAGTATAGATCTCACTCTCCTTACTTTCCTATTTAATTTATCCCAATAGTTTCCTAATACTTCTAGGATAAAACATAAACTCCTGATTTTAGCATCCTAAACAATCTACAAACAGTCTAACTTTCTGGCTTCACTGAACATTATTCTCACACTCACACTCGTGATCCAATTAAACTGGCCTCTGCCTGTTCTTCATGTAATACTCTCCATTTCCCATCTCCATTCTGTTCCAGTGGCCCCCTCACAAGCCAATATGTATTCCCTACTTATCTCTGCTATGTTGAGTTTTCTTCTTTTAAGATTCAGTTCAAGGACTGTGTCCTACATGTAGACTTTCTTGGTTCTGCAAAAGCTGTGTGTGTGTGTCTAAATGTACACATACAGTAAAGTTGGAGGTTATAAGAAGGAAAAAGGAATTGGATATGGGGAAGGAATTAGGAAAGGCTCCTTGCAGAATATGGGATTTGAGATGAGTCTATTTGAGATAAAGCTTTGAGGAAAAGGGATGAGGAGGGATAAATAAAGAACCTAGAAAGTTTATGTGAAAAAAGGAGACAGTGCTCCATGCATGGGGTCCAGCCAATGTAAAGGGTGGAGGAAAACATAGAAAGACACAGAAGACACTGTTGTATCTTAAGAGTATGTGGACTATAAGAAGACTGTAATGGAAGGAGAGAGATGACCATTCATGTAACCTCCACTCAGTGTTGGTGTGCCTGAATAGCTCCGAGTATTCCTGAATGAGTCCTCTTTCCACTCTTCTACCTGATAACCTAATCAGTTCCTGTGGGTTCAATTATTATTTCTATGCAAATGATATCTAGATCTATACTTTCAACCCTGGTCCCTCATCACCAGATTACTAATGAACATTTTGAACTAGATGGCCTTTAGACATCTCAAATTCAATGTGTCCAAACAGAACTCATTTTCTCCCTTCACCTCAACACACTCATCTTTGGAACTTCCTCATTATTGAAGATATCAACATTTTCCAATCACTCAGGTTCACAACCTTGATGTCACCATTGATTCTTGATACTCACTCACTGGCACTGAGTCAGTTGTCAGATCTTTATCATTTCAATTTAAAAAACAACCATTGCATGGATGATAGAGATAGCATTCTAATTGGTATTTTTGAGCGGAAGCCTCTGCTCTTTCCCATTCTTTGTACAGGTTGCCAAAGTAATTTCCCTAAAGTAAAAGTCCGAACACCTTACCAACACTACCATCAGCACTGCTACAATCCCTATTCATTGAATTTCAATGGTTCCCAGTTGCTTCTAGAATTAAATAGAAAGACATTTAATATTTGGCATTTAAAGTTCTTTGCAACTTGGCACCTTTCAGTCTTCTTTTATTATCCCCCTGCCTCCCATGTACTCTACAACTCGGTAATACTAGTCATCTTTTATTTCTCACACATGATGCTGTAAAGCCACACATGGGGAGCTTTTCAGAAGAATGCTGCTGTGAACAGCTTTTAAGATTCTGATTACACAGTATTGTGAACACTCTATTTATTCCATAACAAATCAAAGCAAAACATTCACAGTAAATCAAAGTACAGCATTCATAATGTTACAGCTTATCACAAAAAAAAAATTAAAATGTAGCATTTCACAACAACTTATCACAGAAAATGGCCACATAGTTTTCACCACAAAGTTTTCAACAAAGAACAATCATTTAGTAACTCAATCACTCAATCACCCTTAAGGAGGTTTGCCTCCTCAAGGAACACAAAGTACAATATTCAAAGTTCTCCACTAATGAGGCACACTAAATTAACTCAATCAGTCACTTACTCAGCCATTAATCACTAAGTACAATCATTTGCTCAGCCAATCATTCAATTAACTCAAACATCCTTCATCATTCACTATTCAATAATCAGAAAATATACAAACTCTCCACCCCTAGGTCACTAGTAAATTACAATTTCATCACTACTCAGTATCCACAGAGAGGTCTTTTCATCTTGCCTTGAGGCAGGCAACTCCTACCTGAATCCACCAAGCAGTCACCTGGATTCAAAGGCAGATAACTCCCAATTCCTTGCCCAGCTCTCCATGCAGGTTCTGCTCCACACTGAAGCTCACAGTGTCCAGTACACTTTAAACCCTTCACATTCTCTGTTCGCAGAAAGTCAAGACTTGACAAAGCCAGAAACAGGTTCAAAGAAAGTACCAGCATCATAGTCATGCTTCCTTAGTCTTTGGCAGCTCCAGCTGGCCCTTGGAAATCCTCAGCAACTACTCAGCAGCTCTGGCTGGCCCTCAGAAATCCTTAGCAGCCTCAGCAGCTCTAGCTGGCTCTCAGCTCTGACTGGCTCTCAGAAATCCTCAGCAGCTCTGGCTGGCCCTCAGACTCAGCAGATGTTTCAGCTTGTTCCCAGAATCAAAATCACTCCATCCAGGTTTTAAAATCAAAACCATTCTCTCCAGCCTGGAAAGGATGGGGAGCTTTCCTCTTCAGCCTCTCCAGCAGCAGCAGCTTCTGCCTCCACTGAGCTTACTCCAAGAAGATCTGTCTTTCCCAGACAGGATCTTTCCTTATATACAGACAACATCAGCTTCTTTTTCAGCCAACCCCTTCCTGTTACATCAGCAACAGGGATTCATACCTTCTGTTTCTTTAACAGAGGCTGAATTTGTACTAGGTGATAAGTACTTCTCAGCTTAGCAATACAAAAGGAACTTCAGATTTCATTAGTTACAGATGCTCAATTTCCCATCTCTATGCCTTTGTATTTACTGTCCCCACATGCCTGGAATACCCACTCTTTTTACCTCCTACTCTAGTAATCTCTGGTTTCTTTCAAGATTCACTTTAAGTTCCACCTTCTATAGGATGCCTTTCCTGGTCCTCGCTGAAGCTAGTCCTTTCCCCTTCATCATTATTATCTTGTTTATGCTTTTTAAGGCAGTGAGGTGATGGAACAGGCAGATGGAATTAGGTTTAGAGTCAATAACACCTGAGTTCATATGCAACCTCAGACACTTGACATGCTTTTTCCTTCTTTTCTTCCTTTCTTGCTTTCTTCCTTCTTTCCTTCCTTCCTTCCTTCCTTCCTTCCTTCCTTCCTTTCTTCCTTTCTTTCTTTCCTTCTACAAAGGGTATAACACCCTTACCTGTGGGTGCTCTGGACAAAGGGACTGCAAATTTTAATCCCTGAAAATTTCTTTTTCTTTTTCTTTGTTTTCTCTTAAAGTCCTGCCTTCACCCAAGATCACTCTGGCTCTCAAAATCACTTTAGCTCTCAATGACTGGCCAATCCTAGGCCAAACCCTATTGTTCAGGTCCTGATTGGCTCAGAATGAAAGTAAATAGCAATTGTTTCTGTTTTGGTCAGAAACCCTGAGGATCTTCCCCTTCTAGACCTTTTTTTTTAAAGAGGTCATTGTTTGCCTCATTTCTTATTAAGCTTTAATCAGTGAATAAGCTTTGCCTCAATCACATTGAGACCTGTTGAAGACTTTTGTTTGAAAAAGCTGAGGTTCCTCATTTCATCCTGAGCCATCTCCAGTTGTCCTAATCCATATGTGGCCACTGGAGGCAGATGACTCTGGATGAGAAAGTGAAGCTGGTGTCTTTGCACAGCCCTTCCTCACTCAAATCCAATTCATTTGCATGTCATGATACCACCCCCCTGATGTTATGGTCCTCTTCAAGAACAGGGAAAAAACTGCAGCATACAGCATGAAGATAAAATGAATGTATAATATATTCATATTCTTTTATATAACAAATATATAAATATATTTTTATACTTGTGAATATATGCATATAATAAATATGTGAATATAATGTATTTTATATACATATAAATATATTACATACTTATATTTATGTGACATATTGTATATTCATTTTATATTTATGCTATATCTATTTATATATATGATTGCTACACAACTCTCTTATTAGCATATACATTTCTTGTTAACAGGGATAGTTTCATTCTTAATACTTGTACTTGTTTCTCCAGTTCTTAGCATAGTGCCTGGAATGTTCTTAATAATCACATTTTGATTGATTGATTGATTGATTCCAAGGCCTGCACTCCAGAAGAAGGTATATACAAATATTCATCTCTTTGGGGAAATAAAGACCCATAGGCACAATACCTTAGGCCTTAAGAGAGGTGAGTGATCATGTAACAGCAGGAGGTAGGAATGTTAATTATTATCTTGGATAAATAATGACTCCTACTGCACAATACTGCTTCCATGTGTTAAGACTTTCTTCACTAGATGATAATTCTAATAGCAAGGGACAACACACAAAGATAAGGATGGGGTTTGATCTACAAATGAAATAACAGAAATGAGAGAGAAGAAAGAGCTCAGAGTTGGCAACTAGACCCTCAGGAGGGATACAGAGGGAATAAAGAAGGACGAAATGGGGGTCTAACTCATGCATTGGAGAAAATAATTTATTCTAGACTTGAAAAGGTGAGAAATAAAGATAAAGGAAAGAAAATTTTAATGAAAAAGGGTCTTTACAAACTATTGCTATTTTGACTTGAGATTACATGTCCTTAAATTTGAGGAAGACAGAAGATATAGAAATATTCACTTAATTGGGTTTGAAAGAGAGTGACCAAAAAAAAGGAGAGACCTAGAAACAAACACAGAGAAAAAGAAACAAATGAATACATTAATTCCAACAACCTGAGGTAAAATATGTGGGAAGAAGGACTAGGGGTGGAAGGAAAGTCTGTGGGAACAGAACAGAGTCAAAGCAGAATAGGTAAAACTAGCCATGGAGAAAAAATACTGCCTGAAATAGAAAAATGATAAAAAGCAGTAAATGGGGGGGGCACCATATTCTAAGATGTAAATGACTTTAATAATCCAATAAAATGAAAGTAATGAAAAAGAAAAATTTTTTTTGAAAAACCTACTTGACTTCTGGATCCAGTCATATCTAAAATACAAAAGAATGAAAATGAGAGGCTGCAACAAAATTGAATGCATCAAGAAATTCCAAAAGAAAAAAAATCAGAGATTGTAACAATGCTATTAGACAAAGCAAAAACAAAAATTTGCAACATCAGAAAGGATAAACTTGGAAACTACCTTAAGCTTAATAGTTTTAGAAACAATGAAGCAATTTCAATTCTAAACAAAAGAGAAATAAACATGTAATTAAAAAAAAACTCAGAAGCACTAGAGAAATGATAAAACTTAAAGCCTGGTCATCTGAAATCTCACAAAATTAATAAACCTTTATCTAAACTCATCAAATGGAGAAAAATAAAATTAATATTTTTAAATGAACAAGGTAAAATCACTATTCCTGGTATTCTCCAAAAAAAAAAAGCCTTTTAATCTGATCCCTGTATTTTTTGACTGCTGTTGCAATCTCTCAGGCTTCTTTGGGGCATGGATCAAGCCTTTTACTTTCCTTTTTTTTTTCATTTGTATCCCCAATACTTATGCAAGAGGATAATAGTTTGATAGTTCCTGTGTACACTATCCTGTCAGATCATAGCCAAGGTATTGTTTTTGAGTTCTGGATATCTCCTTGATGACAAAAGTTTCGAGTATGTCCAAGGAAGGTAGAGGGCTGTGACGCTGCTAAAAGACCTAAAAATGTTGTCATATTAAAGAATTAGTTAAAGTACCTAGAAATACTTAGCATGGAATGAGAAATCATAAGGGTATCAGTCTATGTTAATCATTTTCAAATATTTGAAGGACTTTAATATTGAAGAGAAATCAGACATAGTATTGGCCTCCTTTGACAAAATTAGGAGCAAGGGATAAAAAATGCAGGGAGGTATATTTAGGTTTAATGAAAGGGGAATCTTCGTAACAATTCAAGCTATCCCAATGTAAAATGTGTTGCATTGAGAATGTTCCTCACATTAGAGATCTTCACGTGAATAAGCTTTAAATTAATATTTAAAAAGAATCTTCTAGAGTGAATTTTCAGTCAGAAACAGGTCAGACTGGAAGATCTCTGAAGTCTCTATGAACTCTAGTATTCTAATTTTGTAAGTTTAGAGTGCAATGTCCTATGAGACTTAACATTTTGGAAGCAGGGAAGAAAAAGACAGTGAAGGAAAGGAGCTGCCCCAGTGATAGGAGGAGAACTCTGAGATCCTAATGTCATGGATGCAAGATAGGGTTGGACATAAAGTAAGAATATTCTATAGGGAGGTTAAGGAGAAAAAGCCATTGAACTTTAGATTTAGAAAGCTGTTTGTGTCCTTGAAAGACCATGTTTAGGGGGAGTGATGGGAAATTGAGGTTTTTTTTCCTCTCATATAGGTGACCAAAATTATTAAAATTCAAAAGTTCACAGTAACCTTAAAAGTATCTTATAAACAGTTAATATTTATATAATACTTTAGGATTTGTGTAGATCTTAGCATATATGTCTCATTTGATCATACCTTGAGTTTTTGTAAATGGGTAACAATGGATATGACCTTTCTTTGCTTCTGCCTCATAACAAGTTTTTGGAGGGAGAGGAACACACCTATGATGGCACGGGTGTAGAGAGTTCTTGGAATGAAAATGCCTTTCACTGATAGAGCAGCAACTTTTCTAGGAACTTTTCTATATATCTTTGGAGATTCCAGTAGTGTTAAGATGCTTAGTGACTTGCCAAGGATTACACAACCAGTGGAGACAAAGGCAGGACTCAAACCCAGACTTAAAGTTGGAAGAGAATTAAGAGACAATTCATCCAACTTTCTCATTTAACAGATGAGGTAAGGAAGGTACAATGAGATTATATAATTTACCCATGGTCACGTGGTTAGTAAGTATCTGAAGCATGATTTTAATCTAAGATTAAACCCTAGCTCAATCTTCTATTTACTCTATCAGACTGCCTCTCTTCTTCATAATATTTGAAAATATTTTAAAGAACATTCAATAATTATAAAATTTAATTCTCAAAAAGCATTGCGATGCTTTTGATATCCCTGGCAATCTTTGATTGCAGTTCACTGACAACAAAGTAATTCACCATGAAGGTAAGTATTTTTAAGAGCTAAGCCTGTGCTAGACCCTTTTGATGGTATGCCAGATTAAATATACTTAATTTTCTAAGAGCTAATTTATCTGGTCTGAAAAATATTATAACCAAATGTCTTTCATTCTCATCACAGAGAGGCCAAGATGTGACCTAGTGTTTGAGTGGCCATTGCTGATGAAGAAACAACAGATACGCATGAGTCATTATAGTTAAATACCCAAAATAGATCAAAGAAGCATCTAAAAAGATCTGTTATTTACCACTCAGAAGGCAGTCATGCTATTCAACGGGACACAACCTAGACTTTTCCCCAGCTGTATCAAATGAATGTCCAAATTACAAAGAGCTATTGAGCTTTCAGAAAGGAAGGAAATAAGCAATTGGTTTTATTCAGTTTGCGAATATTCTCAGAACAGAGTTTGATCAAGCAGCACAGAAAGAGTTAATTCAGTGAGCCTTATCTTTTGGCATTGGGGGTAAATCATGCTTTCTATTACCAGAATGACACAAGGGGAGAGTTAGTCAACCAATCAACAAAAGCATATTGATTTACTAAACACCTACTTTGTGGCAGGCTCTGTCCTCAAGGAGCTTGAATTCCAGGGAACTAATTTCACAAAATATTCAACATTTCCATGAAATGTTTATTAATTAATCAAAAGAAACTGACCCCTAAACTTAGATTAAACCCCCAAATATTAATATATCCATACACAAAAAAGAAACCAGAAGACTGACTCGTAGTGACACTGGTTTTATCTATGTATCCCCAAGAATCAAGAAACAATTTCATGATACTTTAGTTTTCTGTTCTTGATGTATTTATGATAGGCACAAGAAAAAATGCTTCCATAAAGACAACTAAATTTAAGAACAATTAATGCAATAAGCATTTATTAAGTACTTATTCTGTATAAAGAAGACAGTTCTAGATGGGAATACAAAGACAAAATGATAGACAGTCCTTCACCTCTAGGCACACGCTTTCTATTGATGGGGAAAAGAACATTTATATAGATAAATAAATTTTTTAAATAATTTAAGGGAAGAGAAAAGAATAACGACTAGGTTTGAGAAATTCTATTAAGAACTCAGTAACTTCATGTGAATGAAGTCAGTATAGAAACTTTAATAATTAGTGACATCAATGTCAATGACAGCTCAGCAGTAGGTAGGAAACTATGCTAGAAAAATACAGTTATGTCTAAGAAACAAAAAAGGCTAATTTTTTTTTGTCTACATAGAAGAATTATACTATAATATATTAGGAGTACTGTCTTATAGTCAAGATGGTGGTGTAGAAACAGGAGAATTCCACAAGCTCCCCCCAATACCACCTCAAATACCTATAAAATATGACTCTAAACAAATTTAAGAGCTCCAGACTCCACAAAAATGACGGAATAACAAAGCTCCTGCTAAAGGCAGCCTGGCAGGTGGTCATCACAGCACACTGAAAGCACAGCCCAGCTTCATGAAGTTTCAGCCCCATGGTGTCCAGGAGAAGCCACAGCTGTAGTGTTCAGGAGAGTGGATCATCAGCAGCTGTGGAGATTTCCAGAATCACCGACCCACAAGAGCCAAAGAGAAAGGGAAAAGGTCAGTGGAACTCAGCTAAATTTGGGGGAGATAGTCCAGCCCAACTGCCTCCAGAGCTAGCAGCAGTCTGAAGCTGAGGCCCTGAAGCTGCCTCCACATAGCTGCTTCAGAAGCTCCCAGCCTGCAGATTGCAGGGGGGCCAAGAGATCATTCAGAGGCTACGTGCTCTGTCCTTGAGCTGCCTAGATCTGATCACAGTCTTGGGTGCTAGACCTGAGGTACGTTTTCAGTGAGCCAAAGCTGATTAGGGCTGGCCTCCTAATAGCTCTGGCAGCTGCAAAAACCCCAGTGATTTGGGACAGAGCTCTCTACTCTGAAAGCAGAGTTTTACTACTGAGCCCAAAAGCCAAGTAACTGACTTACAACATGAGCAGGCAAAGGAAGCAAAGCAAGCCCAGCAATCAAACCTTAGATTCCTTTTTTGGAGACAAAAAGGACCAAAACATGGAATGAGAGTAAGACAACACACTCAGAATTCCCACACCAAAGGCTTCCAAGAAAAATATTAAGTGGATAGAGGCCATAGAGGAGCTTAAAAAGGATTTTAAAAACCAAATAAGAGAAGTGGAGGAAAAATTGGGAAGAGAAATGAGAATGATGCAAGAAAATCACAAAGAAAGAGTCAACAATCTGACTGAAGAAAATAACAACTTAAAAAATAGACTAACTCAAATGGCAAAGGAGGCCCAAAAAGCCAATGAGGAGAAGAATGCCTTAAAAAGTCAAATTTGCCAATTGGAAAGAGAATCTCAAAAGCTCACTGAAGAGAATAATTCCTTCAGAATTAGAGTGGAG
>CM053580.1:451150148-451165591 GCA_028627135.1 Pseudochirops cupreus
AGAAAAATAAACACATAATGGTGATTTTTAACTCCTTACTTCTGAGTATAGAGATGACTATTTGTTGACTTGACGTTAACACTGAGATTAACAATGAGAAGTCTTCTGTCTGCCTTGGACATATATTCACAATGTGATGGAAAGGTATGGAAAAAATAGTTTAAGTATATTAATAGACAAAGAATTCAAACTCAATGGGAAAAAAGGGCAAACAGAGAAGATGATATAATAGATCAAAATCAATTCCAAATCTAGACCAGAAGTAAGATAGGACCTAGCAGGCTAAAGAAACCTGACACTTGAAAATAAAGTAGGATTGGACAATCTCTAAAGTCACTTCCAACTCTCAGAATCCTACCATTCTATGATCACATCCAATAGTCTCAGAGAGGAAAACTAGTAGGTAAAAAGGCAAATGTCTCCATCAAAAAAAATAAAATAAACATGATGAGTAGATATTGGAGCTTTGTAGGATCCAAGAAGGAAAATGCAATTTATTAGTGAGAGCACTGTGGAAGATATAGTGGAAGATGAGGAATTAGAATTGTGATTTTTAAGATGTGTTGATGAAAAGGGGAAAAGGACACTCTAGGCACAGAAAACTTCATAAAACCAGAAAATATTTAAGCATGCAATATGGATAATATGCAATCCAGTTTGGTTGGAATATTGAGTGAGGAAGGGAAAAATACAAGATAAGGCTGGAAAGGTTGAATGTTTCCACAATGCAGAGAAACTTGAATGTTAAACTGAGTTTGAATTTAACTCCAATAGTCCAATTACAATTTCTGAGAAAAGAAATAGCAGGACCAGGTTTATGCATAAGGAGGATTTTTCTTTGCCTTTGAGAAAGTCAGGAGATAGGGAGACCTGGTAAGAGTCTATTGTAATAGTTCCATTAGAGTTGGGGGCTTTGTAATTGGTGAGGAAGTGTGGACATATGTTGTCATTTTAGAATTGGAGTTTTCTTTTTTCTTTCTTTTTTTGGGGGGGGAGATGGGGAAACTCAAAGATTTGATAAGATTGCTTGGTAGTATCTTTATTTCATTTTTTTAGGGAAAATTTTTCCTGAAATCTTATTTTCCTCTCCCCAGTACTTTCCCAGGAAGACTAGAATGAGTTCTCAGTCTGCTAGTGAGACAGCTGCCAAAGTGAACTAACACAAATAAACTAGAAAATGAGAGTATGATTGTATCTGCCGTGGTAGAACCACCTATTGAATAAACAGTGGCTTTAAAGCTACATAGAATCTCTTCTTATTCTTAGTTTTTTGAGAAGACAGTTTTACTTGCTGATGAAATCACAGAGGTGACACAGTAGATAGAGCACAGGATTTGGAATCTGGGAAACATGGTTTCAAATCCTGTCAGACATTTGCTTGCTCTGTGACCTTGATCAAATCATTTGTCTTTGGTTTCCTCATTATATATATAATAGCACCTTCTTCCCAGGATTGTTGATGAGAGAATATTTGGAAAACATTTTGCAAACTGCAAAGTTCCACATAAACACCAGCTCTTGCCATTATAATTCACAGTTATAGGAGCTTAGGATCCAGAGTGAGAACTTGCCCATGGTCACACAGGTAATAAGTAAAGGATCTCTGAATCTAAATCCCATGCCCTTTCTCCACACTACAAAACACAACATTTAGATTTAGGTACTTAGAAGTAGTTCACTCTGAACCCAGATTTCACGAAAATAGTCCTTACTTCACTTACTTAATTTGCTCTTTCTTGCTTAGCAACTCTTTTTTTTTTTTGGCTTTTTGGAGGGGAGAAGACAAGGCAATTGGGCTTAAATGACTTGCCCAAGGTCACATGGCTAGTAAGTGTTAATTGTCTGAATCTGGATTTGAACTCAGGTCCTCCTGACTTTAGGGCCAGTGCTCTATTCATTGTGCCACCTAGCTGCCCCATTGCTTAGTAACTCTTAATGGTTTTCTCACTTTAGACAAATCTGGTCAACTGGTTATCCCTCTCTGGTTTCTGGTAACATGTCTGCCTGGAAAGTAGAATGATCACTGTGTAGTCACTCCATACCTTTCACCAAAATGAACCTTCCAGAAAAAAAAAATTATTATTTCCCCCCTTGGTTGGTCACCAAGACTGAACCATGAAAGCTTACTGAACTCCTTAGTTCAGATAGAGTTGCTGTATAATTTACATGTTTGTGATTCAGATGAAAAAGTGGTGTTAGCCCTAGCTTTTCAAGCTAGAGGTTCAAGAAGGCTTGACTGCACTATACCCGGCAAATTGGGAATAACAGTGGCTGAATGATTAGATCAGCAGCTGGGTATTAAAAGTATGGTACTTTGGCTTAGAAATTTGATTTTTATTCAATGTGGATTTTATTTATTTAAAATGTAATTGATTGATTTCTGTATAGAACATGTTATTGGGTCATTTGATATTTAAAGTACAGACTAAATGGAAAAATCAATTATATTTTAAATTTGGCATGAGTTTTAATATACAGTTTAATAGCAGAATTAACAATTTGATGCATGATGGAAAGTGTTCTAGATAAGGTAGAAAAAAGTGAGAATGTTACCCAAAAGTGGGGGAGAAAAGGTAAATGTAAAATTGTTAGGCTGCTTAACTTTCTTAAATTTAATGAATGATTACAATTTCTTTGTTTCTTTAAGAATTAGGAATATTTTCTGCATAAACCATTATTGTATCTCTAACTTTCAGGTGGCTGGAAACCTTTATAGGACATGAAAAAAGTCTTTCAGTCCCCATGATAGATTTCCTTCTTATTTGATTTGGTCACTAAATAAAGGATGAAGATTGTATGTTCCATTTTTCACAATTATACGAAATGATAGCAAGTTTAATCAAAACATCATGTATCCAAAATGAACATGATGAGTCCTCCTTTTTCATAAATTAAAGGGTCATTTTAAATTAGTCACTTAATATCAAATATCCTTCATGTATTGGTTTTGCTTTTGTTTAAATACTTGTTGAAAATGAAAGTATATTCAAGTTACAGGTAGAATTGACAGTTTCAAGTAGATTTAATTGCTTAGATGTCTCTGTCACAGAAATGGAGTTTGTCAGATAAGGCCAGGATTCAAAAAGCGTTGCTCATATTCCACACAAACTAGCAAAATATTTGAAAATGTGTTTCACATTTGCATCAGCTTTAAGCATGATTGGAAAACTCAAAGTACCATGGTTTCTCTTTAAGACCACCACATTTTAAGAGCAGGTTTAGCAAAACCACTATTTTTCTAAGGAAACTTTTGTTTACAAATGATATAAAAATAATGCCAAGAATACCCACCAAGTGAAATTATTGAATTTGTGGTAATAAAAATGATTCCAACTTAATTCTTGAGACAAAAGAAGTAAGCCAGCCAATGGGCAAAATAAAGTTTTCAAGTCACCCACAGGATTTTTGGGGTGGGAATAGGAGCATCTGACTTCCTTTCTTTGTAACTTGATGGTTGAGTTTATCCTGAAAACCACACGTTTGTGTTAAGTCTATGGAGAGTTTAATGGAGGACTTTATTTGTACAGTGCTACTTTGGTGGCTCATTATTAATTACTATGCTAAATTTACTGAGTGTCAAACTGGACTCTGAGTGAAATTCCATTTCTAAGCTAATTAACATATATGTCAATTCTTTATATTTAGGTATGCCATCGCAGATGGTAATTGCTATTTGTGAATGTAGGCAAGTCTGAAAGAATTACTTAGTGACCAATGTCGCTTTCCATACCTTATACATGTAATATGAATTTGATATATGCCTAGACCACCTAAGATGGCATCATTCCTTTGGGAGGCCCTGGAGGAACTGCTTACAGGAATCTAGAAGAATAGAGCATGTGTCTAACAGAGGATAATGTTCATTTTACATTGGTCTACTACCTGTCTGGGAGTGGGGCAGCTAGGTGGTACTGTGGGTAGTCTGCCCCACCTAGTCAGGAAACCAGAGTTCAAATCCAACCTTAGATACTTATTAGCTGTGTGACTCCAAGTAAGTCATTTAACCCTGTTTGCCTCAGTTTTCTTATCTGTAAAATAAGCTGGAGAAGGAAATGGTAGCCCCCTGCATTATCTTTACCAAGAAAATTCCAAATGGGGTTATGAAAAATTGGACATGACTGAAAAAGAAAACAATGATTAGGAGTACTATTTTCCATTGATTGTGTGTCTAGAAATGTCAGTATCTTTAAAATGGCCTGACTCTGCAACTCTGGTGAATTCTGTTACATGCTCAATGGATGTTTTTACTCATATATGGAAGATGTGTCTGAAGACCTTGTCTGCCTTCTATCTCTTTAGGTCATGGGGCCCTAAGAAAGAAGTCTGAGTTTCTCCACTCTTCATTGTTCTTTTCCATTCTAGGTGCAGGGAGTAATCTTTGATCTAGTCCAGAACTTGAGTCATGGGGATCCAGGAGCTTATGAATCTAGGCTGGAGTTTGTAACCAGCTGTAACCAGCCCAGCTGCAAAGCCCCAAGGAACAGGGGTCTAGAGCTCAGCAGAAGCTTATATTGAAGGCTTTGGACCTGAATTGAGCTAAATTGTGAGCCCAATCTCTCTCCCTTCCCTAGAATCTAAGGTGGTATTAGAGGGAGTGAGTTTGCTCCACAGATTTTGGGGGAAAATGTTTGAGCATCTGTCCTTGCTATATCTCTTTGTTACCACTCTCATGTTAACTAGTTAAATAAACTGGAATAATTGTTACTAGGCCTCTTAAATAATGAGAAAATAGCTGGTTGAGGTTTGAGCCAAAAACAGAATAACATCTACCCTCTCGGGGTAGCAGACAAACCTGCCCTGCTGTAAAATGTAACATACTTGGTCCTGAGAGAATAGGGCCAGAGTAAAACTGTGTACATATATCTCAAAGTTGTATAAGTCATTTTTCCAAGGGAGATAACTTCTCAAGAAACCTTCCTTATCCAAAAGAGAAGTAAAAACAAAAAAACAAAAAAAAAAGGCAAAAAAAAGATTTAGGAAAAATTTTAGTAGATGTCCCTTAAGATTCTAAACAGCTTCTGCTTCTGCACTTCTCTTATAGGGGTGCTTCCCTCAGGCCCTCAATTACCCTTATTAACAAAAATAAGCACATATTTCCTTTTCTACCTTAGAGCAAATTAAAAGCAGCAAATTAGAAGTTAGAGAGTTTAAATCCAGCCTTATATTAGCTGTGTGACCCCAAGAAAGTCACTTAAACCTGTTTGCTGACAAAAGCAGGAGGAGCTAGCTGATGACATGACAGAAAGCAAAGAAAAAGAATTACTACAAAAAGTAAACTCCAACACACTCATGCGTGCATGCGCACACACACACACACACACACACACACACACATCCAATGAAACTGATATCATCGACCATCTTGTATAGGAGAGGTAAGTCTACAAACCTAAATAATATTCAAGAACACTATGGCATTTTATAACAGTATGACATGATAATGATTATTGTAGCTATCTATGAAAAGACTAAATTACATTCATTATATTTTATGTAAAGGACAACATATACTCGTCCTAGGTGTTTGCCCATTTCATGGAAGATGCCTTGTCCAAATAGAATTATTTGCTATTAAAGTAGGAATTGGATAAATTGTCTTATTTGTGAATGTTATTTTTATTGAATAGGTCCTTTTAAATGAAATATATAATAACTGAAAAAGAGAATGGAGTAACTATCTATGCAAGAAAAAAACAAATGGATGAAAAATTCCTATTATACAGATTCTGAATAGACAGTTGGAAGCAAAGAATTATTCTGTCTGTATGTATCTCTTGAACAGACAATATGTGCATGACAGAGAATTAAATGGGAGAATATCAGATTGGTCTTATATGGAAAATCACTTTCATTTTTCAAAACAAAATTTGATTTTCTTTTAGAATGTCAAAATTTATAGCAGAATAAAAATTGATTCTACCTCTTCTTTGTCTACGATGCCATTCCATATAATAAGGGAAAAATACTTTCAATTATTCTAAGTTGTTCTCTGTCACCTACGTCCATTTTTTCATAACATCAATATTCCTATTCTCAGACTTGGAGAGAAACAAAGGAGATATGGTAGTTTGTGAGATAGGACAAATGTAGATTGTTAAAATGTACAATGATAAACATATAAGCTAGGCAAAATAGTTTGCTATGTGTGGTGATGGGAGAGAGATCATTAGGATATGTAATCTGATGATATAAATACTGAATCTTTTCTGTCTTCTCATTTAAAGTGGGCTATCACAGTGCTTTATGTACAATTTAAACACATGTTGAATTTAATGGACATGCATTCATGAAAGATCATGTCAATTCAGTTAAACATACATTTATTAAGTGCTTGCTATGGTGCATAAACCATATTAGGCTCTGGAGAAAGAAAAATAGATACAAAATCCACCCTGTTCACAAAGTTTGTATAGTCAAATTAGGAAGAGGTAATATGTACTCCAACAAATATGATATACTGGAGTATGAATTAAGTACAAAGGAGATGTCTAAGCACAGTTGTTAGGAGAATTTCACCAGGTGACATCAGTAAAGGCTTTGTGGAACAGGTGATGACTAAGTTGAGTGCTAAAGGATAGGAAAGGCTTCAGCAGATGGGAGAAGAAAGTTCAACATTAGTATGGTGATAGACAAAAGCAGGATAAGAATGGAGAGTAATCCACTTTATTTGGGACTTAAATTATGTGAAGGAATAAATAAGTCTGGATCCATCCTAGTGGATTCTTGTTTTTGTTCTTGTTCTTGTTCTTGTTCTTGTTCTTGTTCTTGTTCTTGCTCTTCTTGTTCTTGTTCTTGTTCTTCTTCATTCTTCTCCTCCCACTCACATCTTCTCACACTCAATAAACTCCAATGGCTTTCTGCTGACAAAATGCTCTGTTTGGTATTCAAAACCCTTCATAAAGCTAGCCACACTCTTTCCTTTACCTTACTGTCTGACACATATTCTTCAATCCAGTCAGACTGCTTCCATGGCTGTTCCAAGAACAATACACTCCATCTCTTGACTTTGGGCACTTTCTCTGGCTTGTCCTCCATACCTGGAATGCTGTCCTTCCTCCAATCCACCTACTGACCATCAAGGCTTCCTTTAAGTCCCAACAAAAATTCCATCTTTTTCTAAAAGACTCCCAACCCCAACCCCAATTTTAGTGTCATCCCTCTGTTAATTATTTCCTACTGATCATCTATGTAGCTTGCTGGTAGGTATTTGTTTGCATGTTGTCTATCCCGTTATATTGTAAGCTCCTTGAGGGAAAGGATTGACTTTTGTCTTTTTTTTTTTTAATCTTCAGTGCTTAGCACAGTGCCTAGTATTAAATAGGCGCTTAAAATGTTTGATTGATTGATAATGGAACACAAGCTCTTGTAGATTCTATCAGACTCAGAAGTCTTTGGGGTAAAGAGTCAGCAACATTCTATTTCTCTGTTCTATGAGAATAAGCCAACTTAACTGTAGAAAGGGCTTAACACAAGGTGCTGAATTCTTTTAGTTGCCACATTTTATAAATTGTCTATTTATGGACAACAATCAACATCAGAGATGGGAGTCCACCCAGATGAAGCCAGGGATCTTTTGAATTACAAGTATATAAACAATGGGTTCAACAAACCATGTCAAGATTGAGATAGAGTTGGTCTTACCTTTAGAATAGATTTGAAGTAGACCAATCATTTAATCAGTCTTCATCTATTTACTGAGCACCTGTAGAGTCTCTAGCACTATGCTAGATCCTCTTGAATTTCCATATGACCTCCAAATGCCTTAGAGTTATTAATTTAAAAAATGGTTTTGTTGCTCAGTCAGAGACAAGAGGAATAGAATTAGGTGGAAAATATCCTTTCAACCCAAAGAAGGAGGAAAAACCTAAGGTATCATGAATCATTTCACCTTCTGATCAGGATAAATATAGATTTTCCTACATTTTCAATACAGGGCTTCACTAACAAATAAAGTATTTAATGAGGAGGATTTTTATTTTTTAATAATTTAGTAATGGAACCAACTTTCACATGAAATACTTATATAGTTTAGGTTCAAGTGGTTATGTCTCTTTGGGAAATGATAGCTCCATTTAATCAATTTTCTATATTCCTTGGGCAGAAAGTAGCCATGGCTTCAGTATATTTGGCCACCTAAAAATCAATGCCAGGGAGCTATTTATTCAGTCTTTTCAGTTTTCATGAGATGGAATATTTTCCAAAAGAGTTTCAATTTAGAAAAAGAAGATGATTTTTTATATGTAGAAGAGGAAATGATGATCATAAGACTCTTATTCTGTTTTATATTTCACTGTCTATTGACTATTATGTGTTTTGGTATGGGAGCAGAATTTCCCAATTTTTGTGTGGATTAATACATCACTTATCAGTGTACTATCCATACATGTGCACATGAATGTATATGTCAATGCATACATATGTGTTATATATACATACGCACATATTTAATGCATATCTTTATATGTAATTATGTATACATATAATACATACATATTATATACAAATACATATGTGTGTATATATAGACATTTATACACAGAGACACAGACACACACACACACACACACATATACGTGCATATAAATACACATTCTCAATTCACTTGAGGAAATTATAGAATGTAAGGAATAGATGTTAAAGATTTACCATTTTCATACTTGCACCTGTGTCCTTTTTCCTAGTATGTTGCATGATTACTTGAGTGATTCACAGCTTGAGTGTCCTTTTTGTAGGTTCTAATGTGAATAAATGTGGAAATCTCCAACTTACAGTTCATAAAGGAAATTTAAAGAAGCCTTTAATATGCATCATTCCTTTAGGAGTTATAAAGAATATATCATATCAACTTTAAGGAATTACAAAATAACAAGTAATTGGATGATTGAAGAGTCGATATGATAGCCTTTAAAAGTCAGCTAGACCCTCTAAGGAATCAGTCAAGAGAATAGGCTTCTATGGACGTCAAATAGAGAGCAAGTTATTGAAAAGAGATAAGGTTCTTGAGAGGGAATCACACTTTGATTTTTCCCTTGGGATTCTTTCAGATTGCAACAGAGAGAGGAAAGATTTCCTCTCTCCCTCATTATCAGTGGAATTTTGCAGCAGAGGAGAGGGAGAGAGAGAGAGAGAAAGAGAGAGAGAGAGAGAGAGAGAGAGAGAGAGGGAGAGAGAGAATCACATTGAACAAAGTTCATATCTAGAGGGTCCTGATGTGGAGTAAAATTAAGCTGGGTAAAGGAGCAAACCTGGAGATCTCAGGGGTGTAACCTCTCTAGCAGAGCTGATGTGTTTAGAATAAGGCAACTACAAAAAGAGGAAAGATATCCTGGGCCTTTCAGTGCCAAAAATATGACTTTTGCTGTCCATAGATATTGACTAAGTATGTTTCTCTCTATTTTTGAGCTTTATGTATTGTTTATTCTTCCTGTTATGTGCTTTGTGAGAGCATACCTCATGTTTAAAAGGAAGATTATAGCTACTGTTCTTACTATTATATTCCAGTCAAAACTTTTGCTTTCAGCTAATTCTGTCCTTGGGCTGAATATTGAAGATAAATGCATCTATTTAAGTATTGCACACCCCAGAGCATCTTGTACATTGGATAGTCATTCCCTGAATGACATAAGTCCTTGAGTATAAATTGGGGGAGGGACCCAGAGGGGTGCTTTATTTATATACACACAGATATATTGTATATGTATGCATACATATAGTATGTTGTGTGCATATCTATGTACACAGTGCATATACACATGTACATATGTGTTTATATAACATGCACATAAGCAGATATGTAATAAACATAAACATGTAATACATGACTATATAGCTATATCTCATATAATATATTTACCATATATACACATACACATATACACGCATATATATATACATATATGTATGTGGGTATATGTATGTATATGTGTGTATATATATATATATATACACACATATAATATATATACTTATGTATATGTGTATAAGAATATTTGCTTTGATTCAATAATTTTTCTCTCTCTGTGACCCCAAGGGCCATACTGTCCTTGGGATTTTCTTGAAAAAGATACTGGAATGGTTTGCTATTTCCTTCTCTAATGGATTAAGGCAAATAGAGGTTAAATGGCTTGCCCAGTGTCACACAACTATTAAACATCTCAGGGTAGATTTGAATTAGGTCCTCCTGACTCCAGACCCAGTACCCAGTACACTATCCATTGAGTTAACCAGCTACCTCCCATAGGCATAAACACACATACACATATACATGCATACATAATGCATACCATTTAAGTGCATATATCTATATGTTTCATATATAAACATGTATATAGACACACAAAACATATGTGTATGCATATGTATTATGTATATATACTTACTAACACATAAGTGTGTAGGCATGTGTATACATACATATAGTTAGTTAGTTAGTTAGTTTTAACAGGCAACTGGTGTTCCTACTTCTATATGGACAATAGTGCTAGCTGACAATGATAGAATACTTTAAAGTTTGCAGAGTGCTTTCCAAATGTCTGGTTTGTTTCTCCCAACAACTTGTAAGAGTTACCCCATATAGTATTATTATTCCTTTTGTATATGTGAAGTCTCTGAAGCTTAGAAAGATAACATATCATGGCCATGGTCACAGAGTAAATTAGTGTGAGAGGTAGATTTCTAAGCCAATTGTGCACATCAGGGATGCTACCTCCTTTTTACCATGCAGCCTTTGTTATATGTAGTTATGCTAACTGTTTGGATAATGATTGGGTCAAGAAAAGTGCTAAGGCAATTTGAATCTCCATGTTAGAGGGCATTGTTCATTCCACATTAATGAAGATGGTTACACTTCTCTTATGGTTCCCATTATAGTTTAGTCTCACTTCAATCCTCCAATGCATTTGTGCTCTCAGCAAGGTGGGTATTACCTCCAGCAGTGCAATTTACAGATACATACTTGCCTACTGATTTTGTGTAGTTCTTGTCTGTGTCCTCTGCACTACATTTTGGTCTTACAAATAATAAAGCCTTTTTTAAGAGAAAAATATTGCCTGAACAATGAATCAAATTTCCTAATCAGTTATGGAAATTACTAGGCCTTACAAATTTAAGTTTTTTTTTAATTAGTCTTTGCTATTAGGTGACATTAATTTCTTTCACTTCCGTTTATGTAATATGCTAATCACGTCCACCAGTGTTTCTTGCAATTCATTGCTGGATAAAAGGCTGTAACAAAAAAAATGCATTGGCCTCTTGTTCCTTCTACCCAATAACTCTAATTGACATCCTTTCTCATTAGATTTGCCTTTTTTCTTTTTTATGTATTTGTTTAAAAGGGTCTCCTTTTGTATTCTTTATATTATGCTTATTTTATATTAAGAGCTTGTATGGGTATTGATTTCCTTCATTTAAGTTCAGATTAATTTTGCAACATTTATTAGAGGTACTAAAATAGTGCATTGACAAGGACATAAGAATCACAGTATTAGTAATTTTATTGCTTGTTAATATATCCTTGGCAGAAGATTTTAATAGCCATAGTTAAAGTAATGACAACTTTTGTCTTTTTATTTGGTCAGTTCAATGGAGAGCAAGGTTGACTTTCTTCTCTGTTTTCCAGAAACTTTCTACAGAAGTACGATTCTTCCGTTATTTGGTTAGAGTAGGTAATTGCATTATGAGAAGTACATATAATTCTAAGTTAGCAGAAATGAAAATTACATTTTTTATGCTTCAAAATGAATTTAGCATATTTAGAGTGCTTTTTAACATGCCGTCTTGAAGGGCTGGGCAATGGGGTCCACAATTTGGGAACACCTGAAGTTGAGCCTTGGTGTGCCATGCAGCCTGCTAGAGCCTATGACAGCCATTTAACACATAATCTATTCCTTACATTATAGAGCTCTGAGCTATGCACACCAGGAGAACACAGGCCTGGTGTCCCTGTTGTGTTATTTACCTCTGCTCTGAGCAGTTAAGTCCACCGCAGCCATTTAGTAAATTATCAGTTTTCTTATTGGCCCTAAATTGTGCCTAATTAAAAATCTGACCTCCACAAACTAGTCCTCTTCCTAAAGAGACAGAACATAAACAGGAAAAATCAGCTAATTGCTGCAAAAACTGCTTTTGTGGCACTGTAATTGGACCTCAGTGAAACAAATGAACCCACTGGGATTCCCTAATGAATGTTTAACTGCAAACAGTAGTCGAGCACTTAAGCAGCTAGGCTGATGGTCCCTAATGAAATCAAATAAAATCAAATCAAATAATCTGGCATTTTTACTAACCAGATTTCTTGGTTCTGCAACATATACAATAGTATATTTCTGGATAAGTTAATGCACAGAGAAGTTAGAAAGAGAGCTTCAAAAACTGAGTTGAAACAGCTTGTTTTACCATTTTCTCTCTTCCCCAAACTCCCCATCTAACTTGCCATACGCTGGTTAATTTCACACTTGGAACTCTCTGTCTTGCTGAAAAAACAGGAAGAAATTGATGAGCTCCAGTTGGGCTACTTCCTTATTGACGATGTCTTATAAAAGTGACATTTCCTTTATACTGGGGCTGAGGGAACTTTTCTGAGTGACAGGTTGAGAGATCATAACTTACATTTTTTCTAAGGCAGCATGTTCCTAACTGATTTTTGACCATGTTTTGTCCAAAGGAAACGAGAAGTGGACAAGTTATTGATGGCCCCTTTTGGCTAAATACCATTTTTTATACTAAGATAATAAGATTATAATGGCAATTAGATAGAACAATGGGTAGAACATGAGGCCTGGAATCAGGAAGACCTGACTTCAAATCATGCCTCAGACACTTACTAGTTATGCAGCTCTGGTTAAGGCACATAACCTCTATCTGACTCAGTTTCATCAACTGTACAGTTATTCTTTCCATGACATGACTTCCCCATCATTATTTTGATATACCATGTGTCCACCTAAGAAATTAAATGGGAATTTTGGAGGAAGTTTTGCAGAAGCCACAGATGACACACAAAGGCCTGCAATAACACAGAGCCTATATCCAAATACTTAACCCAAATTTTGCAATAAGGTACTGTAAACACTCCATAAAATAGAAAAAAATCAGGTGTTTTCTCTGGCATGAAGTGAAGGCCAAATAATATTATGTGAATTTTCAGGGATGCTACCCCCTAAAAACTGACATGGAAGGGATAACTTTAAAATGGGATAATAACAAGAGAAATGAATTAACAAATGAAATCACTGGTTCTTGTGAGCAGGTATAAGTCAACTCCAGCACATATTCTAGGCTTAAAGAAATGCTCTACTATCTCCTAATTTTTTTTTAACATTTAGAATAAACCCTAAATGAAGAAGAATGTACAATGAAAACAAGTTTCCTTATAACCATTGATACATTACACATCCTAGAGAGTATTAGTTGTCTAGCAATCTTTGATACTTTACAGGTTGGTGATTCCAATCAATCAGATATTTAACACCTTCATGGGAAACTACATCATTCAAGAAACACACATATTTTTACTAAAATGACAATTGAACCTAATTGACAGAGAAATTATGAAGTTTTATATAAATTAAGGAATTTGTGACTATTCCCTCCAGTGGTTCAGTTCAGATCACAATCCATTCACTCTGTTTCTTTCAAGTTACTTTTTATTTGTGGGTTTTCTTGGAAATCACTCAGCACTTGATTCTTTAAAGACTGAAATATATTCATAACTCATATGACTTATCTAGATAAAAATCATTTAAAATACTATACAAATTCCAAAGTATAATCCAATATGTTCTGTTCCTCTGATTCAATTGAAGCCAACCCATTATCTATTGTCTCAAATATATGTATTGGACTTGAATTCATGTTTTGGCCTGAAAAAGAAAACATTTGCCATTCATTTAGTTATTCCTACATAGAATATTAAGTTGATTTCTCTTGAACTATCATGGATCTCACTAAGCAGGGAATATATACTGAGACTTGATACAACAAGAAATCAGACACAGACAGGAGAAACTGGATGATTTCCTCATCTATAAGGAATCCTTTATCCTTTCAGTAGCTGCAAAGCCCATCCTTCATGACACTGACAGATAACTTTGTCTAGTATACATCTTTCCATTTTACACTTCGTTTAATGTCAGTAATTAGAAATTGGCCACAGTTGTCTCTGATAGAATTTATCAAGGGATCTTGTATGATCTTAAACATGCATGAGAGATTCTTTCTTAGAAGAATCCTTTGAGGTTGTGATTTCTTCTACCAAGTATAGAATATGTTATAGACTTCTGTATAGTCAATGAACAAAATATATTGTAGGATCTTCAGTTTTTTTGCATATTTCAGCCAACTTTGGAACTAAAATTTGTATTCTGCTTTGGTGAATCACTCTCTACAAAATTTTGTTTGTTTTCTTTTCCTATTTCCATAGAAGATATCCTCAATGTTTTTATAGATTATAATCATAAATGTTTCATAAAGCTGAGAAAATGAGCTTGTAGGCCAGTAATTAGTGTCCTCTTGGTTGCCTTTTAAGGGTTGGTGATATCAGTCACAATTTTCTTATTTTAGTGTAATCTTTATCTCCTTTCTATATCTTAGACAACAATCCAGTGCTTTATCATCTTTAGTATGAATTTCTTCACTCTGTTCCAGTCACTTTCTTTGACTTCATTTTTTCAGGGTTATCTTTATGTCATTGTATTGTACATCAGGGCATTTATTGCCTTAACAAGTTGCTGTGCTGAAAATCAACTTTGGTCACCATCATTTGGTGGCCATGTCTCCAATAAGAAGTATTTCCATTAAAATAAATTGCTTAACTTATCTCCTTATCATTGGCATATAGCATATTAAAATGCCTAAAATCTCTTTAGCTTAAGTAGGTTCTCCCAGTTTGTTTTCTTTTGGCATATTTTATTTCAACAATACAAAGTCACCTCCATGCCAAGATGCAACATCAAGTAATTATGCATAATAAAATTACCTATTCATGGAGATTCCTAAAAAATAATATTAATGATTAGTGGGTCAATACTATTTTTTAAAACTACTTTTAGACAATGTATCATAGGCATTCAAGAAAAGGAAAGAGAAAGAGAAAAGTAGAAATATAAAAAATATGCCTATGCTTTAAATATATGCTATACATATACATTTCAAAGTTGTTTCACTTTCATTTCCTCAAGTTAACAAAATAGTAAGATAGTTTGTTGACATCGTCATTTTGTTGTCATTTTCAGTCTTGGTGCCTAAAAATTGCATTCCAGCTGATCTGAGCATTCACATAATATTCAGATGAGTTTATACATATATACACACACACATATATATATGTATATATATATATATATACACACACACACGTGCATGCACGTATGTATATAGACATATTTCCAACATGTATATTTCTACATACATGTTCCAAAAATGTGTCACCCTTACTACCTATGGTG
>CM053580.1:451166091-451177526 GCA_028627135.1 Pseudochirops cupreus
ATCCATGTACTTAATTTCTAAAAGTACTTGGATAGTTGTATTCAATAAAATTTATTTTCTTGGAGGCAGCTAAGTGGCTCAGTAAATACAGCACCAGCCCTGGAGCCAGGAGGACCTGAGTTCAAGTCCAGCCTTACACACTTAACACTTAGTAGCCATGTGACCTTGGGCAAGTCATTTAATCCCAATTGCCCTGCCCTCCCCCCTGCAAAAAGTAAAAATGTTGGATTTTTCTTTTTTGCAATCTTATATGTTTTATTTTAATGCATTTAAAAACATTGATTGTTTAGACTATCAGACTGCTAAAAGTGTCCATGGTGAAGCAAACAACTAACAACAACAAATCAGCTCCTCTAGTATAACTTCATCATTTATCAAATGATTACATGGTAGTCCTGAGAAGTTAAATTACTAGAGCAGGATCACAAAGCTAGTAAATAATCAAGGAAGGGTATGGACTCAGTCATTCTTAACTCAAATACACCCCTGTATCCAGTGTATGCTCTAGCTGCTTCTAAGATGTTCTCAGAATAGGGATATGTCATTTCAAATGCAGGTCTAGGGACTCTAAATCCAAAGCTCAAACAAATGTACAATGTGGTTAAGAGGGCACTTCTTTTTTATAAATTAATTCTCAATTTTTGTAATTACTCTTTATCTTTCTAAGAAAATGTCTGTTTCTCAGGATACAGACTATGTCATTTTATCTTTGTGTCCCCACATAATAAATACCTGATAAGTACTTGATTTAATCCCATTACTAATGAACTGAAACATAGGTAGTGAGGGGAACACAGAAGTCACTTTTCAGAACTCAAAAAACTTTCATTTTGTTTTCTAAAGCAAGGCAGTAGGAAAGTGATCCTTTTAGACAAATTTAATTGTCTTAAGTCTTAAAGAAGTGTTTTGACTGGGCTGAAGAAATATCAGTGTGTTGTTTTGTTTGGTTTTGCTTTGATTGACATGTAATTCATTAGCAAAAACTCTCCATGGAACATTTAAGTACACACAAGATCAGATAGCAGATGGAAAATATCTTGGAACCCATGCATTTTGTGGCTTTTCTTTTCTGATAATGGTGCAGAAGGCACTTGGGGGTGGGAGGATGAAGCTGGAGCAATTGGAAAGTAGCTAGAGTCATTTTGGGGTGCAGCCCCCACCTGGAGAAGAAATACATGCAAGTATTTTTCTGAAGGGTTTGTTTTTCTTTCTTGTTGCCTTCAAAGGGGTCAGAATATCAGTGAAACAAGATGTAAACAGAGTGTGATCTCAGATTACATTGGTTCCTGGGGCCATCAGCAAAGCAAACATCAGTTGCCCAATGAAAAATACAACTATTGACCATTATTGGAAGCTCCGAGGCCATGTCTGACCACCAAGCAGCACAGTTAATGATTCTGTTCATTTCTAATACAAATAAACTGAAGAGAGGAAGTGGTCAGTAAATGCTGAATCTGAAGACGAGATGAGAAGGGAGCTGGGGGAATGGGGTTAATAAAAAATGCTCAGGGCTGACATTTCTTCTTTATTTGAAACATTCTTGGGAATGACATGATCTTGTTGATACAGTTTAGTAAACCACAAGCTGGCGCCAGGTTTAAGGTCCTTCCCACTGCGTATTCTTTTATGAGGTTCACCCTCCTACTCTTAAAAACAACAATTACAACAACAACTAAAATTGCAGAAGAAATTAAGTGTGAGTTTACTGTGATCTGACAGTACTGGTAATATACTTGAGAGTCAAAATGGGAAAAGATGAGGCAAAATTAATTTTTACGTATTAATAATTAAAATCATGAGCAATGAGAAAATAATTCTGAAGATCTGAACCTGTTATTGATAGAATCATAATGTCATCAAAAGAAGGTTGACCATAAGTTGATAAAGATTTTTTGACGATAGCAATTCATTAGTGTCATCTTCTACTGCTTACTTCATTGTAAGTTTCTTGAAGGCAGAGGCTATGTCTTATCTAAGCTATTTCACTAGCACAGTGTTGTGTATATTATAGTTACTCATAGCCAATAAGACTTGACTTCAAATCCTGCCTCATATACTTATTATCAGTATAATCTTGGGCAAACTACTTAGCCTCTCTCACACTCAGCTTGCTTATATGTAAAATGTGGGCAATAATAACTATCTTACTGGTTCATTTTAAAGATCAAAAGAAATAACATAGATTAACCACTTTTAAATCCTTAAAGCACTATCCAGATGGAACTTTTTCTAAGAGAAAGAGTTTCTAAAAATTAACCAAGAAAATCTACTCAGGAAGGTTCAGTAGTCAATTCTAACTAGAACTGGGTACAATTAGGACTTAAAGTACCAACCTATGTAACAAGGACAGAGTGGGCCCATAGACTCCTCTGCCTCTATGGGTATAGTCAAGTAAATGTTGAAATAAGTAGGAAAGTTTACTGAATGTGAGTGGAAGGTGACCTGGAGGGCATGAACTGAAATGGAAGGCCCATTTCTAAATTCCAAGGGAAATTAATTATTTTCTAAAGTTATAAGTCATGATTCCCAGGTATTTTGAGGAATTTCACTTGTATGGTTCTATGACCTTTCTCATTTAATGTTGTTCTATGTTCCTAAAGCTTCAAATATGAAAACTATAACCAGATAACTTTTAAAAATCATTTTTGATTAAATAATGTGTGACCTCAGACAACTTTATAATAAAATTTCAAGAACATAATCTTTTTAGCTTTAAGAGTCCTTTTTAATTTTTAACATTAGTATGTATGTATATCAGTATAATCATCCCCTACTTGCTTCACTTTGAAAACTGAATAAACCTAGTGTCTTCATAATTCATTATTTACCTTACTTAATGTGAGAAATTGTTGCTACTGCTGTTGTTTTTCCTCTCCCTACCCTTATGAATTCCAAGTTATAATCTGCTTCACCATTGAGATGATCTTCCTTATATCTAGCCATGATATTATTCTGCTATAGTTTTCTTTATTTGTCTCATGTTCTCCAGAATGTATTTTTTTTTCTAAAGACCTGATCATTATCCACTCTTTATGAACTCATGAGAAGTCTTTTGGTCTTTTCTTCCTCAGGCTAAATAATTTCTATCACTTTTTCCTCTCCCCCCCCCTAGATTTTCTTTCCTATCCTTTATTCCTTTTAATGTACTAGTTGAAAATACTTCTGAATCTGTGAAATTCTTTAAGATTCATGAATATAGGCTTGGCCAATACAGGAATTTTTCAGTGGAACTATAAAAAATAGTCAACAGTTTCCCCTGCTAGTATTTTCCTTCATTGACTGAAATGAAATCAAGAAGAATCAAGCCGTAAAACCCCACTTATTTATTTTGCATAAATAACCCAAAATCTATTTTTTTCATAAATACACCAGCTATGCCTAGGAGAACCATTTCAGAATGGTTTATGGTTGTCAGGAATTTACACACTCCATTACACCAATCCCTAAATGTCAATGGAAAGAATGTTGAACTGGAAAGCAAATAGAGGTTTGAGAAAGAAATCTTTTCCTTCCTAGCAACTGCTCATGACATAGGATTTGTTTTATATTTTTTCTATATTTCATAATTTATGCTTGATAAATTTTATAATATACTCTTTCTCATCACCTTTCGCTGTCCTTCCTCATTTAATATGTGCCACTTGTCGATTTTTCACCATATCTGCTTCTCAAATTGTTGTTACTATATTTTTTGTTTCTTTGTTTATTTGGTGGGGTGTATGAGACTGTGGGTTTCATTGACAAAAAGAAAAAAAAGCATTGTCAGGGATGCAAACAATAAGAAATATTGAAGCTGAATTTAATATTTTTCAACAATTTTGTTAAACCTGTAATTAACCCTCACACTTACATAGGAATCCATTAATCCATAATCTGCTAGTTTATTCATATATGAAATAACAAGAAATGTCCATACTTCAAATATATGTGTGCATGTGCATGGGTGTTCATACAAACACACACACACACACGCACACATACACACACACATATAGTCCTAATTACAAATAATGAATAGGTTCTTTCCTCCTGCTACCTCCTGTGCTCCTTCCAAGCGTGACTCTCAGATATAAGAGTTTTAAATCTTCTCCCTTGATTACATTTTCACCACGGTAAAAAAATTCTTGAATTGGAACTTCTTGTATTTTAACAATTGCCAGTTCTCCTTCTGAAAGGACAGGACAGCTTTCCATTAGTAATTTAAACCCAGGTCATTCACAAGTAAGGACTTGAGCTTTGAAAGTTCTTAGTGACTATTTTCTAAATAGTAAACTATCTGTACACCTAAAACACAGCTCATTTGTGTTTTGAAGGTCACTAGAGTACACTTTCAACCCCATGTCACACTGCAGTTAGTTGGTTCTGTCTGAAATCTACATAGATACCAATTTGGAAGAACTGTATACCAATATACCAGAAGAACACATACACCAATTAAGAAGGACAATATCACATTGAGAGAAAAATATTTTATTGGAGTGGTTTTCAAGCCTTTCTTTCCCTATCTTTCTCTCTCTTAGGCCATCACTATACTCAACCTTGGATAGCTTTCTAACTTACCTGTCACAGAAATAACCTTATGTCCCCAGATCCTGCTTTGTTTGCCTTGAGGGCAGGCTTCAGTCTGAACCTAAACTGCCAAAGGTGGAAAGGTTAATCCAATTGAGAGAAATGGCTCTTTCTTTGTCCTTGTCTCTAATTCCAGTAATGCAATGTAATGAAAAGACTCCTAGAGACAATAGATAATTGTGCCCTGGGTATAAAGACAGTGTCCTTGCAGGAAAAGATGAAAATAACTAGCTTTTTTTCCTTCATCCTACAAAGAAGGAAAGGAAAACAGCCTTGTCTTTTCAATTATGGGTTTTCCTTAAGTTTAGAAATGCAGAAAGTTAACCAAATCTCAAATCTTGGACAAGTATAATATAAATTAGTGAGATGTTGGGATCCATACAAATTTCCTATGAGCCTATTCTCACAACAAAATTTCTATGGGCTCTTCATGAACCACTAAATTTTAACTGAAATTATCCATATTCCATTTTCTACAGGAAGCAGACCTTACCTTTTTATAACCAGGAGGCAGAAGACTCATCTTATTTTGTTTTTCTTCAAAATATTAAAAACTTCATTGTCCAGTTCTAACAGAAGAAATAATAATAGGCAATTATTAAAATAACAATCAAAACTTTGAAAAGGACATCTTTAGGAAATTTACACTTCACTATTCTTCACTTTAGTAAGGATAGGTAGTTTCATTAAATGTCATTTTCTATGCACTTATATTTATAAAGGAATCTTATATGATCTTAATTCCAGTGTTGAGACACTGTGTTTCAACAGATCCTATAAGCCACATTTTGCCCTATTAAGTCAAATAGTATTTTTCTTCAGAAATCAACAAATGATAATTAGAAGTATTTTTATTGCCTTCACATGAAAAATTTGCCTTTTACCATTTCACTTGTCATCAGGGATAGCCAAGATAATATCGATAATCAGTATAAAGATTTAATAACTAGAAAAGCAAGGAAGAAAATACTCAAGCAATCCATCCAGAGATACTAATTAAGCATTTACTGTGTTCCAGGCATTGTGCAAAGCATTGAGGATACAAATTGAGGAAAAAGATAGCTCTTTCCTCAAGAAGCTCACACTGAAATAGGGAAAACAAGTAAATAATTAGATACCTACAAGAAATATTCAGAGTAGATGAAATATAATCTTAGAGGAGAAAATATTAACAGTATATGAGACTAGGAAAAGATCTCTTTTAGAAGGTTTAGTTTGAGCTGAGTTCTGAATGGTAGGCAAGGAAACTAAGAGAGAGATGAGAAGAGAGAAGCCTTCAAGTGTAAGGAGGAGAGAGGGGAAGACGCAATGTAAAGGCACAGAAATGGGAATGTTTTCTTCAAGGAACAGCAATTAAGCCAATGCAGCTCGGAATTCCAGTATATAAGGGAAAGTGGAATAAGAAGATTACTAAAGTGGAAAGGGTCCAGACTATGAAGGGCAGCTAGCTGGCACAGTAGATAAAATGCTGTCCCTACAGTCAGGAGGACCTGATTTCAAATCTGCCCTCAGACACTTACTAGCTGTGTGACCCTAGCAGGTCACTTAACCCTATTTGCCTCAGTTCTTCATTTGTAAAATTAGCTGGAGAAGGAAATGGCAAATCATTCCAGTATCTTTGCCAAAAAAATCCCAAACAGAGTCACAAAGAGTGGGACATGAGGAAAATGACTCAATAATAAAAACTATACATATAAAGTCTACCTGCGAAATCAGTAAGCATTTATTAAGGGTTTATTATGTGTCAGGCACTAAGGTAAGTTCTAGAGATGCAAAGAAAAACATAAACAATATTTTCTTTCAAGGAGTCCACATTCTAATGGAAAAAAAGACATTAAAATAATTATATACATACAAGATATATAAAAAGTAACCTTGAAGTAATCTCAGAGGTAAAGGACTAATTTTATAACAGGGACTGAGAAAGGCTTCTCATAGAACTTGGATTTTAGCCATGACCAAAGGATACCAGGGAATCCAGGAGATAGAGAAGGAGAAAGAGAGCATTCTAAGAATGAGGAAAATACCTTGTTAAAGCATGCACTTGGAGAACAGGAAATGGAATGTTGTAGGAGAGAAAATTTGGAGAGCCCTGTATAGATGGGTCATCAAGTATGTGATGGGGAGTGTAAGATGACTGGAAAGGTAGGAAGAGGCCAGACTGTGAGGCTTTTTGAAAAACCAAAGAGAGGGCTGTGGATATATCCTAGAGATAATAGGATGAATGGAGTTGATTGAGTAGAAGGGGGTTAATGGTCTGACTTGTACTTTAGGAAGATCGCTTTTGCAGCTTAGTCAAGAATAGACTGGAGAGAGTTGAGACTTGGTCCAAGGAGGTCAACTGGAATACTTTTGCAGTAATACTACCACTAGGGTGGCAACTGTGTCAGAGTAGAGATGGGTACATGTACTAGAGACAAAGGTAAACTGGACAAGAAGGTGTGAATAGAGGTTGATCTCCAGTTTGTGAGCTGACAGATAAAGGGACTGAGAACAAGGTAATGCCCTTCACAGTAACAACAAAGTGAGGAAGAAGGGGCTGGTGTGGGGTATATATAATGAGTTCAGTTTTAGACACAAGGGGTTTAAAATTTCTATGGGATGTCCAGTTCTCAATACCTAATAGGTGAATATGTGAGACTAGAAGTCAGGAGAAAGGTCAGGCCTTGATAAATACATCTGAGAATCATTTACGTCTATGAAGAGCATTAGATGACAAACATTAGACTTTATGTTAAATGGTTGATGTCTTTTCAGTGGCCTTTTGAGGGTGATAATACCCTTCCTTATTTACTATTAATCATCTCCCATTTATTCTATATAACTACAACGCAAGGAACACTGACAGTAGTAGGGTTTCCATTGCACGTGGCTGAAAGGAAAAAGGAAAGATGCGGTAGGTTTCCAATGAAAACTTGTAAATGTGAAGTGGATAAAAGATGGTATCAAGGACATGTCTAAGCAAAAAGAGCAGGTGGGCCGGTCAAGTAATGAATCACAGAGATAACAAAGGGGTAGACTAACTATCCAAAGACCCTAAGGGTATTACAGAACTTTGTATATGAGTTTTTAGCCTGTAGTCTGGAATGATTTTTTTTAATATAGATAAATACATACAGACAGACAGACACATGCATATATATATATATACATGCATATATATATATATATAACTATTGCAATATAATTTATTTCCTTCATAAACCTCTATATTTCATGCATTTAAACCATTGTTCTAAGAAAGGATAGGTAGGCCTCACCAGACTGCTGAAGGAATTCATAACACAAAAAAGACTAAGAACCCATGCCCTAGAGCAGCGGTTCTCAACCTGTGGGTCACAACCCCTTTGGGGGTCCAACGACCCTTTCACAGGGGTCACAGGGGTCGCCTAAGACCATGGGAAAACACATGTTTCTGATGGCCTTAGGAACTGAGACACCACTCCTCTATCCTTCTCCAGGCAGGTTCGCCCATATGCAGATATGCCCACATAGGAGTATTAAAGAGTCAGGAATTAGGAAGGTTGAGAACCACTGCCCTAGAGGAAGTTCTCCAGCAGCAGATTAGGAAGAACTAAAGTAGAAGATTTAGGAAGGACATAGATGAAAAGAGAAAAGGATAAGAAAACATAAATATGTTGTCATCTACACTGGTAAAAGAATACATACTTATCAAATTACAGATTCACTGATGTTTTGAAGTGAATACCAACTAGAAAATAATTGTTAGCAACAATATTCTCCCAGTGATGTTATATGGCTAAAAATCATGGAATGCCACTATCTGAGAAATATACAAATGAAAGGACCCTGAAGTATAATGGAAAGTTATTTTCTAGTTGTGTTTAAGATGTAATATACTAACAAAAATTATTTATACATAAAAAACTGAAAGTCCATGTTATCAGGCAAGATGATGAAATATTCATATAATGAGACTAAGGGATTATCACAAATGGACAGCCCAAAGGTTACACTGATACTCTTCAGATATTAAAGAAAAGAAGCATCAGTTCTATTCAATAAACATTTATTGAGTGTCTGCTATGTGCCAGGTTAAAGGATACATGGCAAGGATGCAAAGACAGAAAATGAATCAGTACTTGGACTAAAGAAGGTTAAATTCTATTGAAGGAAAACATACGTACATAGAAAATCAAATACAAAATATATACAAATCTGCATAGAGAGAGCAGTGGTCTAATATGTAGGGTAGTTTTTTAACAACTGAATGTGAATTTAAATGGACATGATGAAAGGGTAGGTTATATTGAGATAGGAACCTTGTAGATATGGGGCTAACACTGATCTATATGAGGGAAAAAGGAATGGCAGTCTTTGAAGGGAGATTCAGTCT
The DNA here is from genome assembly GCA_028627135.1 of Pseudochirops cupreus. Lineage (NCBI taxonomy): Eukaryota > Metazoa > Chordata > Mammalia > Diprotodontia > Pseudocheiridae > Pseudochirops > Pseudochirops cupreus. The sequence goes on from CM053580.1 coordinate 451,175,018, forward strand.
AGTGAAAGTAAGAATCAGAATCACAGAGATTCTGAAAAGAGCAATAGGGCAGTAGATTGCCATACGCTTTTCAAGAAAGATGGTAATATTAATTTGATTATCAGTCCCTAAGTAATAAGTGGAAAGAGTAGGAAAGAGTACATGTGAGTCAGCAGCATAAATAACAAGTCCTTTCTAATTGCTGGATAATCAAGGCAGGAGTTTTTGGAGTCCTGTATGAGGCTGATTGTCTAGGGGTCAGGCATGTCTGAGATACTCCTCCTGGCATAATTAGCTTCATTGAATGCTCAATTGAACACTGTTGTCTTTTCCTGTGATTTGTATTCATGAAAAAATTTTATTTTTGGCAAAGAAAATGTTCTTACAACAAAATATAAAACAACAACATAATAGAAGCAATTTAATCCGTAACCTAGGACTCACTCCAGCATTTTAAATCATCTCTTGCAAGGACTAGGGAGGAGTGGATCCAGGACTCAAAAGATTTTTGGTCTCACACTAATGAACAGTGTAATGGGTGGAATATTTATGGAAGATTGATGGAGAAACATGGGTAATAATAAAGGCATGGGATAAGAAGGTCTTGAGGGATTCCAATTTTCCCTGCTGGAAGAATATTTGTGCCAGTGGGAAAATGGATTAATTACCTGGATGAGTGAGAATCATTAAGTTTTTACTTTGTGCCAGGCACCGTACTAAACTGTGTGGACACAAATGCACACAGGCAAAGAAGTCTCTTGTCTTCAAGGAGTTTACATTTTAATAAGGGAAGAAAAAACATAGGAGAGATAAAGTTAGAAAGGAAGCATAAAGATGTATAACATGGCCTGCAGGACAGGCTAAGATAAGGTGAAAGTTAACCTACTAGAGCCTAGGATTCCACAAATTGGAATAAAAGTTCCAATGGGAAGAATAAGGTAGGCATAGCTCAATGATGAAGTGGTTGTGTTCAAAGTCACACAGCAAGTGAATGATAAGGCAGAGAAGCAATACAAGAGCTAGTGTTGTTCAGTAGATCTTATCAGGTGTCCTAGCTTAGCTAGGGGAATTGGGCAAAATCACATCACCTTTCTGGACTTCAGTTTTCTTCATCTTTTAAAGAGAAATGCTAATACTTGTACTATCTACCTCACATTAGTATGAAGAAAATGCTTCATCAACCTTAAAGTATAAGCCAGATTTGTTGTTTCTGCTATTGCTACCCCTGTTGTTATAACCCATATATCTTTAGTAAGTTTCTTTTCTGAGAGTGGGGCAGTATGGGAACAAGGGTATGCTTGGAAATCTTCAGCAACTGGTTCTCTGAAAAAGAAAAAAAAGATACATCACACATTTAAGTTTAACTTACATTATTAACACCTTCTCTTCACTTTCTTAAGTCTGGACAAATGACAAAATAATAAAGCAAGCCCTGATATGTAGTATTTGCCCAATTTCAAGGTTTAAATACCCACACTGAAAATTTAACAGTTGGCTCCAGCATACCTATTTGTGGACATAACCCTGGATTCTCAAAGACAATGTATGAGGATCACAAATTATGGCAGAGCATATCTAATGGTCAGGCTTTGAGTAGGAACTGAGGAATGGATGTTTGGTCAGGGGTCTAGAGACCAGCCCAGCTCTGTCTTGAAAGACTCATTATTTAGTTCACCATAGTGTGATGAATCTTGGTTAAAACATCTCTTAAAGAAAATGCATTGGTTTATAGAGAAGATGCAATCTATAGCAGGGGGTTAGAGGGAGGGATTATCCAAATCTTGGAAGAATGGATCTTTAAAGCATCAAAGTCATTCTCATAAACTCCCAACCAAGTGGTCTCTTCTGTAGGATAATAGCATAGTTATCTTCCTCTCTCAAAATGAAGGTTTCCTTCCATTAAATTGAGCGAGTGAGTCATCCTCAAGATCAACTGTCTCAGCTCATTTAGCTGACATTAGTTGACATACCATTTGACATCAATGGAACCAATTTTGTGAGACGATGGGAAGAAAAGGCATTCTCCTCTCTGCTCCACTCGATTCCAAGTTGAAAAACAGAACTCTGTTTAACCTTTGGCCTTAACTAAATCAACAACATTTCAATTTGCATTCACATCAAATAAAACTTCCAATGTTAAAAGATTTTCTTTTATTAGTTTCCAATAAACAAAATGACATTAAACTATATAGCCTGCTTAAATGGTGCTTAAGGATAAATCAGAGAAATAAACAAGACAATACCAGAAGGGGTAAAAAAAAAAAAACAACTTTAAAACTGATAGAAGAAATGGCAAGTTCCCATGCACATTTCCACAAGCCAACTTGAGATTTCGCCTCACTAGAAGATTTTGTTTACTTGAATGACTACTACAAGAAAGATTTTCTAATAGGATCATGTTCAAGAAAACCTTAAGTAAGCATTTAAGTTCCCTGTGGTACTAAATTCTCACAGGGGAAAATGAAGAAGACATAATCTCTATTTAAAAACAGCAAATCATTCTTTAAGATTCAGTAGACCCTAACGTACA
>CM053580.1:451187621-451207621 GCA_028627135.1 Pseudochirops cupreus
TATATATATATATATATATATATATATATATATATGTATACATGTATATATATACATGTAAAATCCCATTTAGTCCTCATAATAACTCTCTGAGATAGGTCTTTTATTTTCCTCTATTTTACATAAGAAGAAACTGAAGCTTAGAAGGTTAAGTATTTTCCCAAGATCCCAAAATCTTTGTGATATGGTAATTGAACCCAGGATTCCATGACTTTTTGTTTGGGAGTCTATTCATTATCCATGCTGCCACAGAGATGGAGATGGAAATGGATATATGGGTGGATGGATGGATACATTTTACATACATGTATGTGTTTAAAAAAAGAGTAATTTTTAAAAAATTTGTTTTAGTTTTCAACATTCACTCCGAAAGTTTTAAATTTTTACACCTCCTTGCCCAAGATGGCATACAATCTAATAGAGGTTCTGCATATACATTCATAAAAGAGTAATTTAAAGAAAAAGTATTAATAAAAGGTTTTTTTATACAAAAAGAAATGCTTTAAGGCTTCTGAGGTATAAATTACACAATAGAAAAAATTGTTCACTTACTGCAAAGAGACTTAGAATTATAAGAATATATAGAGAAGCAAGTTCTGTCAGTCATTCCATTGGCCAGTTTTATATATTTGTTTATATGTGGTTTCCCCATTAGACAGTAAGCTTTTTGAGGGCTGGGACTGTAATTTTGCCTCTTTTTGTATCCCCAGCACTTAGCATAGTGTCTGCCACATAGTAGGCACTTAATAAATTGAACTGAATCTCAATCAAAACTCAGAAACATTGTCAACATTTTATTTTTTAGTTAGAGGGGTCAGCAAACTATGCCTGAGGACAAAATTGATCCTGCTCCCTGTTTTTGTAGGTAGGTTGTTTATTTTAAAAATGCAATACAACTTTATTTTAAAATATGTAAAACCTGGAGTGGCTAGGTGACACAGTGAATAGAGCACCAGCCCTGGAGTCAGGAGGACCTGAGTGCAAATGCGGCCTTGGACGCTTAACACAAAACTAGCCATGTGACCTTGGGCAAGTCACTTGATCCCAATTGCCCTCCCTCTCCCCTCCAAATATATATATATATATTTATATAGAAAAAAGTCCTTCCTTGAGAGTTGGAGAAGCCCATCCCTTTGGGATAGAGTTATGCCTTGTGATCCTTCAAAGGACATTCCAGCTATAAAAATCTCTTTGCAACTGACATAAGAAGGGTCGTAGCTACCATCATGTTACTTCTAATATTATTCCACCTCCTCTCTTTCTCCTTCTATCCTTCAAACTCCAAACACTGCCCTTCATTGCAATTATTCATGATAATGACCTGCTTTTATGCCTTTCTTGTCCTATCTTGAACTCCTGGTATGAAACTCTACTTCATCTGATTAAACATAGCTTACTACCTATTCAACTCATGTTTCTGTCTGAGGCAAGAATTCTGTAGTACCAACTCTTCTGATGACTGCGTTATTTAACCTCAAGATGATCTATTCCCAATTCGGTTGCCACAAATCCACCCTCACTGATCACTGCCAATCAAAGTAGTTTATGCAAAGGGCTATTTCTACAGCCCTACCATTTACCTGACTCACCCTAACCTTTCCTCCACACAATTGGCTTCCCATATGAAACATACCTGAATAACTGACAGATGTTCCTGACATCTACACTGGAAAGTTGTTGGCAGCAAGACATTTACTATGCAGCAAGGCAGACTATAACATTGTTCAGTAACTAATGATTACAAATTATTCTCTGTCATTTCTACCTGTTGGTATAAGAGAGATCAGGGGATGACTCTTTAAATCTTTGAGGATAGCTATGAAGCCTTTCATCCTATAAGAGTAGGTCTCTCAGAACCCTTCTCTGGTCCTTACATAGCACAGTTTCCATGCCCCTTATTTTTTTCACCTTTTTGATTCACTGATTTGTTCATTGACCTGACAAATATTTATTAATCACTGACCTTCCTATTGATCTAATTCGGTATGTCAATGCTCCTATTAAACTTAATATTTCTTACTGGTCTCACTTCAACATAATTCCATCTGACTATTCTACACCATGACATGTAAACTGCATTTCCATCAGTACACCCAATAAAATAACCTTATTTATTCTTTTTTTGTTACATATTAGCTTACATTGAATTCCTTGGTCTTTTTTCACATAAATTTTCAAAGCAGATTTTTATCCTTTCATTTACTAACACACAATTGATTTTTAGCCTTAGATGTAGGACTTTACATTTATCTCTGTTGTCTCATCTTGTTAAATCTTCTAATCTCTTGTCATCATTTTAAATCTTGATTCTGCCATCTGTCATGTTAACTATACCTCCCAGCTTTGTGTCATCTACAAATTTGATATACATCATTAAAAACGGTCGGCTAGAGATAATAATGAAGGAATTTATATGACCTATTGACCTTATTACATAATTAAAAGAGGTCAGATGAAGGTGAGAAAACTGTCAGCACCTAGCCATGCTTGGCAAACAAGTTGTACAGGCCAGGAATCATTAGCAGATTTCTAGGAGCAAACACTTATCAAGTATTAGAGAATGTATTCATACTAGATAGGCTAAAGAAGTTATGGTTTTTGCAAGTAATAAATCCAGAGTGAGTCAGATTTCCAAGCCAAGAAAAAATTAAAACTGGTAAGGAAGGTACAGAGAAACAAGGGGAAGAGCAGAGACACTATTAATAATTTATCTCATTAGCCTTTGCTATTCCTGGCAAGTTGTCTGAGCCATGTCCAAGCTTAGGTCACCACCCTAACCTCAAAACAACAACAACAAAAAAGCACAACAAAGAATAAAAGAAGGAAAAAATCTGAATGCAGAAACCTTATAGAAGAAAGCAGTAGAAAGAAGGAAGACTTTAAAATCTAATAATAACTACTAATACAAGAAGATATGACTTGGTAAAAGAAAGAAGACATGTCCAAAAGCGTACAGTTCTGCAAGAACTGGGCCCCAAATTGTGGTAATAGAATCACCACAAAATTCCATAGTTGGAAAGGAACTTAAAGTTTATCTAATTATATTAATCTAATAATTCCCAAACATGATGGTGGGAAACCCATTACCTCTTGAAGTTGCTCATTTGACTTTTTGGTAACTGTAATTTTTAGGAAGCTCTTCTGAACTTCACACCCTCAGCCTCCAAAATAGAACATTTTATGTTCATGTTAATGCCCTTTGCTGATATTTCTTCTCTATGGTCCTACATAAGTCTTTTTCCTCATAAGAGAAATTCATATACTTAAAACAGCTGTCACATCTCTCCTAAATCATCTCTTCTCCATTCTAAGTGTTCCCAGTGCCTTCAACCAATCCTTCTGGTATGATCTCAAGGCCTTCAACATCTTGATTACCATTCTCTGGACATTCTTCAGCTTATCTATATGCTCCCTAAAAATTTGATTTTTAGGTATGAGGTCTAACCAGAGCAGAGTAAACATACCAGAGAACTAGTCAATTCTCTGGTCTTAGATACCTTGCATATCTTATTGCATTCCAAAAATGCATCATATTTCTTGATTTCTATACCACACAATTGATGCATGTTGAGCTTCCAATGTACTAAAAGCCTCAGACTTTTTTTAGACCAACTACAGTCTAAATCTTCTCTCCTATATTGGGCTTATGAAATAATTTGTTTTTTTTTTAAACCCAAGCACAAAATTACATTTATCTTTGTTAAATTCAGTCTTCCTTATAATGATGAGTTCACACTTCTAGAAAACAAACAAACAAAAAGAAAGTTAATTTTATTAGATCAAAGTTCAAGTGTCTCAAGGTCCTTTTTAGATGTGACTATGAGACTATATGGTAGCCATCCCTTTTCCTCTCCTAGTTTTATTTTTACTGTAAATTTAATAAAAATGACACCTATGTCTTTATCCAAAGCACTGATGAAAATGTGAACCTGAACAGACCCATGCATGGATCTCTTGGGCCTTCTTTTCCAAATTAACATCAAACTATTAATGATCACTTCTTGAGTCTGACCAATCAATTTTAAAGCCAAGTAAGCATATGAGCATCTAGCCCAACTTTGTCCATTCCTTTCACAATACTATCATGGGGGAATAGTCAAATGCTTTGCTAAAATCAAAGCAAATCCTATCAGCAGCAATCCTCTGTTATACCAATGTTGGAAACCTCTCTCCCCTCAAAACAGAAAATAGGTGAATATAACTGCTCATAATGAATCCACATTGACTCTTTTTTCTAAGTGTTCACTATTTCTTTAAAAAATACACCCTAGAATTTTGGCAGAAATAAAAGTCCATTTCACTGGTTAGAATGTTTAGAAAATTGAGGGAAGCTATCATTTTCAAATCCTTAAGTACCTCTCTCATTAAGCACAATCATTCAAAAAACAGAGTTGTTTAGCCATCACATCTATTCATTCTTTCTGTTACCAAAAATCTATTCCATCGTGGTTTGGTGTCTTAAATTCATCAGGGCATGTGTTCTCTCAACATTCTTATGTTGATTATTATTTTGATGTTGATTCTTACTCTTATATTGGTTATTAACTCTTGATTAACCACCAGACATTAACTTTTTCACAGCTCTTTTTTTTGTTGTACTGATCTCTCTACTCCACAGATAACTTTTTTCCTTACTGTCAGAATAAAGGTAATTATGAGCACATGGTGATTTTCTCAAGCAGTAATACGGCAGGATTTAATGAATGCAAAACTAAATGTAACAATCATAACTTCAAAAGTTAATGGGATGAATTTGACCATAAAACAACAGAATTGCCGAATGAATTGAAATACAGAATCCAACAATATATAACATACAACATAAATTTAAAACACCAAACACATGCAAATGAAAACTGAAAAGCTGGCATAAATTTATTATGAATTAATTGTATCCTAAAATAGAAAGGGTAGTAATTATTATTTCAGAAAAGGCAAAATGAAAAAAGATAATCTTAAACGCAATAATTTCACAGACATTATATTATTCTCAAAGGCATCACAGAAAGTGGAAACATGTCATTATTTAATGCATATGGCAAATGTCATAGGATCTAAATCATGAAAGGAAAAGCTAATTGTTTTTATGAGATTGCTAAACAGTATGTTTGAGTTATAGTTTTAATCTGTATAGATTCCTTTGGATCCTGACTAGGTTATCTAATATGCTGTTCATATCAGCTTTAACATCAAAGGTAACTATTCCAACTTTGATCCAAGTAACTGAAAAAAGGTGTTGACTAGTATAGGATCAAACACAAATCTGTTGGCATTCTATCTGATGCCACTATTATGCTGACAATGATACACTGATATTCACTGAGTATTAATACAATGATTCTCATTTTGTCAGGATATTACCTTATTGGGGGTGGCTAGGTGGCGCAGGGAATAGAGCACCGGCCCTGGACTCAGGAGTACCTGAGCTCAAATCCGGCCTCAGATACTTGCCCCAAAAAGCTAGCTGTGTGACCTTGGGCAAGTCACAACCCCAACTGCCCTCCAAAAAGCAAAAAAAAAAAAAAAATATATATATATATATATATATATATATATATATATATATATAAAACTTTATTTCACATTCCATTTATCATATAAGTCCAAATTTCTGCACATTTTAGTTTTTATTTCATATTAGACAAGTTATTCAACTTGTTTCTAAATCAGCTAATCAATGTATAAACTGGACAATATGTCATCTAGGATACTATAAAGGATATGAACATAAACTATTTTGTGACTAAAAACTGGACATTAAACAGAAATACAAGTAATTGCCCTACTTACATACTGTTCTGCATATTCGTTATGTCAGAGAGATGGCCATTGCATCTTGAAGGCTTTGTAGCAGAGCATAAACTCCAGCAAATCTACCAAAATGGAAAGCCTTTAAGTATGACTCTAAGTCTGTCATCTGAGGAGTTCATTTGCTAAGTTCAGATACAGATTCGTCATCACATTGACTGCAAAGTTATGATAGTTTTGTTCAGAGTCCTCATAAAGATGTGTGTAAGTGAGATTCACTGAAGGAATATACACTGTTGATATGGTGTTTATTAATTATATAAGAAGGTAAAGAAAAAAGTGTTATGTATCAGTGTGTTCTTTTTCTCTCACATATTTCAAGACCTAAGCAACAATAAAATGATAGTGATATCATTGGGAAATTTGGCTGTACTTAGCCAACAGATGATGTGGCTAGAGATGTAGATGTAGATAGATTGTGTAACTAGAGATAGCTAATACAATATGGACTGATGTAAAGGTTAAAGGAGTTGATATATGTGTCTGACAAAATACTTTTATTAGAAATTGAGTTGGTTAAAATGAAAACAAAATGGTTTGGGATATTAGTGATATTTTTAGTCAATAGTAAGCAGATAAAAGTTTCATAATGACTTATTGGTCAAGGATTTTTGTTCCAAATGACCAATGGATTTTTAGTAAAAATATGATTTTTCTAATGAACACTTACAGGAACATTTTATCAGAAACTATATGCTATTATTTAATATAGAAAACACTATGATATTATCATGGAAAATGCCAATAGCAAAGTGCTTTTGAAAGATTATTTTTAATACTTGGCATAATAGTCAGTAGTGGTTTTGTTTGCTAAGGGCCAAATTGGCTAGATCATTCATAACTTGTGGTGGGGGCAAAGGTAAACCTTATAAAAATATGAGATAATGTGGTTAACTTCTATCCATGCAACACTGAGATACATCTTTACCTCGAAAATGAAAAATGAATATACAGAATCAATCTTATACATAGGCAAAGTACATAGTCACCTAAATAATGGAAAAGTTCCCTTTCCAAAATTCTTTCTTTGAGATTTCAACAAATTAAAAGAAATATTTATTGCCCAGACCATTTAGCTTGATGTGGAAAGGGGGTGGGAGTTGCCTTAGTCTTGAGCTTCCTATGATAAATATGTGTTCCTTTGTTCATATTGGGCTATAATAACTTCCCCAAAAGGCATCTTTCACATTCAAATATCTTTGCCCAATAATTTAGGCCATCATCAATCCTTCATGCTTGATTAGGGATTTATTTATGAGATCAATTTCTAGCTAGCTAATCTCGTATGGAAGCCATGTTAGCTAAGTTTTTATTGTGGGAAGAGAGAAAACCATTTAGGTTAGCATCATATCAGTTTTGCTGCCAGACAGGTGTCTTCAGTTCAGATATCAGTTCAGATATCAGTTCAGATATGTGTAAATTATATGACAATAAACACATCTCAAACTCTCTAAGCTTCATTTTCTTCATTTTAACAATGGGGATAAAACATTAACTATGTCACTGTGTTGTGAGCAATGTGCTTTCCAACTAATCCTTTGAGTTCCCTAAGAGGAGGAATTGCAATAATCCATCTTCATTTCTCTATTGCTTAGCACCTACCAGCAACTCAATAAATGCTTGTTGATTTACTGACTATAGAAATGTGAGCTATTTAGGCCATTCTCCTCCTGATCCCACGTTATCACATCCCTGACATTCCCCAAGAATCCCTCTTAATCAGTTATGTTATTAGCCAATTCCTCTAGAATCATGGCTGCAATTTGCTCTTGCCAAGTTGAGCATTGACATGACAATAGCCATGTTCTACTGACTGTCCTACTACGTTTCCAGACATTTTGTGCGTAATTAGATAAATCACTTAATCCAACCCATACGGCAATAATTTATTAATTGCTTATTAAATTTCATTTTGTACTAGGATAATTTTTTTAAAATTCTGTCCTCTAAATGCTTCCTTTTTTGTTGTTGCCTAAACTTTAGTTTTTCAGTCACCAAAAAAATCTGCTTTCTTACTCTCTTACCTTCACCACCTACTCAGAAAAGAAAAACAAAACTCTCATTACAAACATATGAAGAAAAACAAATTCTATATTGGCTAAGTTAAAAAAATTATGTCTTTCACCTCTCTATCAAGAGATGTATATCATTGTTCATCACTAGTCCTCTGCAATTATGGTTGTTTATGATGTTGATTAGAGTTCTTAAGTCTTCCAATATTGTGGTCATTTCATTAATTGTTCTCCTGGTTCTACTCACTCCACTTTGCATAAGTTCAAAAAAGTCACCCCAGGTTCTCTGAAACCATTCCCTTAATTATTTTTTGCAGCACAATAGTATTCCATCATACTTATATGCCATAACTACTATAGATGAACTCACCCCCTCCAGTTTCCCAACTGTTATATAGTTATATGTGAATTATAAAGTTATAAATATCTCTGTATGTTATTTTGCTTGACTGACCCCTTTTTTAATCTACTTTTTCTCTAATTCTCCTTCTTCCTTCTGTCCTTTCACTTCTTTTTCCATGTATTTATGAAACTTACTGTGTCTGTATTCTGCCCTCTTTTGGCCAGGCAAGATAAGATTGGGGTTCAAGTGTCAGGGCATTTTGTTTCACCCCTTCTTCCTTATTTATATAGCATCATGTATTACTCTATCTCTTCCTTTCCATTCTTCTTTTAAGATCATCAAGACATAATAGAAACACTCACTCCTTCTAATTAGATTCCCTCTATTACCCATGATGATAATAGAGTTCAGAGGGAAAACATGTATCATTCCCCCATGTTAGAATGTAAGCATTTATCTTCATTTAGTCACTTATGATTGTTTATTCATGTTTATCTTTTTAGGTCTTTTTAACTCTTATGGCTGAACTTCAGAATTTCTACACAGCTCTGGTCTTTTCACCAGGAACACTTAGATGATCTCTATTTCAGATTTTAAATCACTTGTTCCCTTATAAAATTATAATCACTTTTTATTTAAATCTGACTGTGTCTCCTCAATACTTGAATTCTTCCTTTCTGACAACTTAAAGTATTTTTGTTTGTTTTACCTAAAAGCACTGGATTTTGGCTTACATTGTTCCTTACATTTGCAATATTATGGGAGTTTCTTTCAGGACATAATCAGTGGATTCTTTTTATTTCCTCTTGTTTTCAAATATCTTAGCAGTTTTATGATTTATTTAAATATGATATCTAGGCATATTTTTGCTCATAACTGTTAAGCCAATAGTTCAATAATTATGAAATGCTTTCTTCTCAATATGTTTTCAAGCTCATTTGATTTCCCTTTGAGATATTTTACATTTTCCTTCTTTTTTTCAGTCTTTTCACTTTGTTTTAATATTTCACACTTTCTAGTGGAGCTATTAGCTTTTATTTGGTCTATTCTAATTTTCAAGGAGGTTTTTTTTTTTTTCTGGGAGATGGTTCCTCTTATTCCAAGTTTTTATTTCCTGTTGTAATTCTTTCTTCAATAAATCTCAATACTTTTCCAAAGTTTTTCTCTGGCACTCATAAACACATATTGTGTATACACACAAATATACATACATACATACATACATACATACACATATATGGGTATATGTATAAAATATATATATATATGGAGAGAGATGCAGATTTTAAGCTTTTTAAACACTTGATTCATCTCTTCCAGGAATTCTAGTAAAATTTGCACACAAGATGTGTTTTTCTTTGAGACTTTGTTTGCAAAATTTTTGGAACCATTCTCTTCATTTAAGTTTGTTTCTTGAACATTCATAACATTCAATAGCTTATGGTAGTATTTTTTTTTATTTGTTCATCCTGTCTTCATATTTTAAATCAGCATTTAGGAAGGCTAGGCTGCACTTCTGGTGTGAAGGTCTGGGCTGTTTTTGCTGCTTTCTTGGTGCAACAGGTAGTATTGAGTGTTGTGATATCCTGAAATTGCATATTTTCAGTTTCCTCTGTGGTCTGATTCGGGATTAGTCTATTCACAGTTCCCCAGTCAGTGATCTGTAAGTTCTTGATCAGGATTTTGATCTGAGCAATAGATCAATGGCCTTAATCTATTTAAAGTTTCATCATATTGTTAGACTCAGCCATTATTGGTCAACTGGAAAACTGCTGATTCAAAGTGACACAATCATAGGCTTTCCTTTGATCCAAGATATCTGATCTGGTTATTCCTTAAAAGGTTTAAGAATGGGCTAGAAACTAGAACTAAAGCTCTGTGATAGAACTAAACCTCTATGCTCCAGGGGTCTGAGTCAAACAGCTGCTGCCTGTTTGTGAACTTTCATTTTATTCTGTACAAGTCAGGGCTGACTACTGCTTCTCCCCCTAATATTCTACCCCTAAGTGCAGGTTATTTCCTCAATCTGCCCTAAGTCTATTACCTTGAATTGTGTAGTGAGCAAAAGAGCTACCAGCTTTCACATGTTCCTGCACTTTACATATGTTTATTACCTTCCGTGCTGGATCTGGAACCCCATCTTGCCTTGTTAGACAGCATCTCCCTATGTTAGAATTCTCTGTTAGGCATCACTGACCAGAGCCTGTCCCTTCCTCATGCCACAACATTTATCCCTAAGGTCTGTAATTTTCTCTTTGTCTCCCTATGTCAACCTAAACAGGAAAAATGCCTCACTTTGATTTGGAGTTTGGTTTTGTTTTAGGGTGGTATCTTCTTGTTTGCTACCATATTTCTGGAACTTAACCTTTTTATGGTACAAGCAACATCTACTAAGGCCTCTACCCTGTAGTCTAAGCTAGTTTTAACCTAAAAAGTGATAAAGCCCTCCTTTAAACTTAACTTGTCAATGGGCCTAAAGATTAAACTATTGATGGGGCTTCTTGATTGGCTAAGTACAAAAGCCTAGTACATTAGGTATCAGTGGTTGATTCTTTAGGATTAATATAAGTTACTGGCCAGGGACACCATGATGACAAATGAGGAGTCAGGTGATTTGTGATCATTTGAATCAATGCCAAATCACTGAAGAATATTTTGTTCATGTTGTTATAAAATAGATTTCCTATTGTTAAATTGTCAAGTGGTATATTAATGTCTCATAGAGGTCATTCCTATCCTGAACCATCAAATACACCTCAATTAGGGTTGATCCAGAACATTTTTCCCAGGATGACACCACATGTGAATACATAAATACATACAAGGTCATTTGAGGAAGTAACTAGTTAGGGAGAATAGGGAAGTTTTCTTGTAGGTGCTGGCACAAAGCAAAACTAGAAGCTAGAAATTCTAAGAGTTAGAGGTTGGAAGTGGGAGTTTCCATGGCCTAAGAAACTTTGAACTGGCCTGTCTACAAGGGAGATAAAAATAATTAACTTAGCAGTAGCAGAAGCACCTACCAGTATTCAGTAATGTGAATAGGGGACTGACCATAGGTATTGAGCAACTGGAGCCTTTCCTTGTTCCACTTATGGAAATAGTCAGCCTATGAAGTGACTGCACTGTGTATACATGCTGAGATGCTGCTAAAACAAGCGTGAATTTCTTTCACTCTCTGCTATACTCTTTGTTTTATCACTACCTGGAAATGGTCTGGCATTGTTTACTCCTAAGTGTCTTCTTATTCCTTAAAATTTAGTGTATTACCACCTCAGCAGTACTTAAAGAAATAGTTTTTTTTTAATTGCAGACTATATTTGCCTTTTTTATATTCTGCATGTGGCTAGAATGTATGATAGGGAAGCTAGTGACTGTATGTCTTCATTTCTGGCCTGCTATTGCTGTTTTTGGTTTGTTTGAAATTAATAATTTGTATATTTAAGTTCTCTAACTTTGTGTAGAAAAGAACTCATATGAATGAAGGCCAAATTCTTCTGGGTACAGCTGTCAGTTAATCTTTTTGACTGTACTAGGCAGACTAGGCTAATTAATCACAGATAGGACATGTACTCTATAATCTCTATTACATATGGGCAGCTACATGGTATAGTGGAGAAAGCACCAAGCCAGGAGTAAGAATCCTCTTCCTGAGTTCAAATGTGGCCTCAGAAACTGCTCCACTGTGTGCCCCTGAACAAGTCACTTGACCCTGCTTATCTCAGTTTCCTCATCTGTAAATTGAACTGGAAAAGGAAATGGCAAACCACTGTAGTATCTTTGCCAAGAAAACTCGGAAAGGGTTAGGAAAAGTCAGATACCACTAAAAATGACAAACAATAACATATCCCCTAACAACTAGCATTTAATGTCTGTGGTAAAAATGGATATGGGGTGTTGGATTGTACATCATTTCATTTTGAGGAATAAGGGTGATTGGGGTACATATCTTCTAGATCCCTCAGATGAAAGCCAACTGGACAGCTTCAGGTCCTTTTTAAGAGTGAAATAGTAATATGATTACAAAGACTCAGGAACCAGACAGAGTCAAGGGTCCTAGGTCAGAGAGAGACACAAACATTCAAGTAACAGCAGACAGGTGCAGAGAAGCTGTCTTGAAGAACAGAAGTGATAGTGCATAGTGACATGCCTAGAGTACAATCCACAGGTTTTTTGTGACTCTCAACCTGTGTCCCTTCCCTGGAGTACTACCTAGCAAAAACTTTTCCCCTTTACTCACACAACTGCTTTATTTCTCCTTTCCAACTGGCCATTTAGGGAACAGGGATGGGGAAGGAAAAGACATTGAATCCTCCTCCCTCCCCCTTCTGCCCCCAATCCCAATTGTATCCAGCACAGGCTATGAGCCTATTCTTTTAATGCTTCTTTATGCTTATATGTTACTTGAAGGCACAATTAATTAGGAGTCCACTTCAAATGTCCAGATGAAAGTGCATACACTAAACTAGTGACTGTGTGTTTAGAGAGGAGAGCAGATAATATTGCTATTATGAAAGTAACAGCAATTTGACTAGAGAAAATGATGATTTTGAAATATCACCAAGTTTCCAAAGCTGGGAAACTAGAAAACCAATGGTGTCCTCAACAGAAACAAGGAAATTTAGTGGAGAGATGCATTTATTTATTTGTTTGTTTGTTTCTCTTTGTGGCATTAGAGGTGGGGCAATAAATTGTATTTTGGACATTTTGATTTTGAAATTTCTTTGAGATATCCAGTTTGAAATGTCCAACTGGATATTAGAAATATGGAATGAGAGATCAGGAAAGGAAAAGAGATTGAGGCTGGACGTATAGATCTCTGCATAACTTACATTGAGATGATCCTTTAAGTAATAATAGCTGACATTTATATATCAAATTAAGATTTGAAAAAGGCTTTACAAAATTATTGCATTTGATCTTCACAACAACACTGGTAGATATTATCTCCATTTGCTCAGATGAGGTTGTGTGACTTGGCTGAGGTCACACAGCTAGGAAGTATCTGGTTGTATCTAAGGAGGAATTTGAACTCTGGTGTTCCTGACTCAAAATACAGCACACTCCAGGTCCACTATAGGATATCTAGATACCTAGATACCTAGAAAATCTCAGCACATAGCTTTAGTGAATATCCACTGTTGGGGGCCATAATATAAATTATAATCCAAGAAGATAGATTGAGAAAGAAAGACCAGACACATAGGGGGAGAAGTGGAAGAGTTATCGTGAAAGCATAGAAAGGAAAGAGTGCCTAAGAGAAAAGGATGTACAAAAATATCAAATAAAGCAAAGATGTTCAGGGCCAATAATGTGCTAGAGCTAGCCAATTATTAAATTTTCAGTAAGAGTATTTACATCTCAGAAATCTACAGATGCTACAAATCAGAGATATTGTTTTGTTAATTGTCTTAAGACTTAAGATTTAAGAAAGTCATAGGAAAAAATGTTAATAATATAGGTTACACTTTGCCCTACCCCTCTCTAAGAGGCTATTTGCTGCTACTTAACCTCCTGATTTAGAGTGAAGGACTCACAATTCAGAATGAGACTTCTTTAAAATGTTTTTTCTGGGCTTAGCTAATATAGACATCTGTTCTGACTCTACATATCATGATGATGATGGTGTGTGTGTGTGTGTGTGTGCGTGTGTGTGTGTGTTCTCAATTGGAGGAGGGATGGAGGTCCAAGATGACATATCTTGAGTGATTAAAACAAAGTATTAGAGAGCCTGATGTTAAACATTTACTAGCACTGTATATGCTCAAGACTATTAACTATAAACCAGCTGTAGATCATCATTGATAGTGGGAATTCCCTCACCAAGACTTTCCTAGCCTGATGAAAACACAGGTCCCGTACTAAAAACCAAAAACCTCAAAACAATTAATTGCCTAGTACAACTTAAGGACATTTACTGTAGAGAATGACCTGCTATTACTAGATCTATATGAAAATTGTGTCTGGAATTTCTTTCCATGCTAGAAGTATTAAGTGCTAAGGGTCAAAGTTTTATGGATGTGTGTAACCAAATGTTCTTGGTCCATTTTCTACTAGAAAGCTGCCCAAAAAGTGATGAAAAGCTAAAATAAATTGAGTAATACATGGTAGAAACATATGTCATCAGAAACAGGCAACAAATAGTTTTTTGTAGCAGGACTATCTCCGCAGATAACAATGTTTAGAAGACTAGATTCGGTTCCCATCTCACGTTCCATATTTGAACAACCTGGAATTTTGCAAGATGAAAATCTGTCCCCATGAGAAGAATTTACAATTCCATAAAGTTTTATGACTAGCTTCACTAAACTAAGAGTACTTCTCTCCCAAAGGCAAAGAGAAGACCAGAAGAGAGGGCTCAAAAAAGATAATTTGCATTTCTCCCTGAGGTCGTTCACTTAACATTCATCAATGAGCACTATTTTATTTAATTATTAAACCACTGCATGGGTCTGTTTCAGAGACTAATTTGTCTCTTACACTTTAATATCCCTGCTTCTTTTACCCTTGCCATGAGCCAATAAACCATCTTTTAAAAACAATACTTTGAGTGTAGTTTTGTTTTTTAATTTACTTGAGGTTTTAGGTCTACCATCATTTCAAAAAGAATCATAAATATTTATTTGAATAAAATAAAATGTGAACTCGGCCCTTTACAAGGCCCATCTTTCTTGAACAAAGTAATTTTTCTTCCTATGCTCTTGCCTAGTACATTAGACTTCTCTACCAATGGAATGACTGTCATCATGAATTTGTTTCCATATTTCAAATTTCCACATAGACTCAATAAATCCTGCTTCCCTTAACCAAACAATGTGAACAAGCTCAAAACTTGCATAAGAAAATAGTCCTTTTTTAGTGTGGTCAGGGAGTAGGAGACCCATGGAGAATTAAAAGGATCAAGCTTGACAGCTATCTTTCACAACAGCCACCCTACTTAGCTCAACATCTGGATTCTCTGCTGTTTTCTATGCTATTCTTTTAGGGTGTCCTCCTCTTTCTAATCAGTTTTGTATTAGACCTTTATGTTTTCATTATAACCTGACAGCATGGGCTGACTTAAATAGAAAGCATGAATGAAGGCAATTTTTCCATTAAAAATACATTTCCCTTTGGGGTCTCCAGCATGTTATTAGTTTTTTTTTCTTCCTCCAAGAGTAAAAACCCCAAGAAAACTATCTTCTGTTGGGAAGAACTGTTATAGATCTTGTCAAAGGGTTTGCTGTTTTTTTCTTTTTGAAAAAATAATCCAGAAAAATAGTCACATGAGTGAACACGAATTTGAGAAAAAATATATATGTATGATATATACATACACGTATATGTATGTATGTGTATATATATATATTTTATATATTATGTAGACTGTATGCTGTATTGAGAAATATGCAACTTTTTTTCTAATGCACAGTTTTCTAAGTAGGGGTCTTGGAAAATCAGGAAGAAATGTAATAGTGGAGGGAGATGAGAACAAAGTGAAATGGCATTTACATATTTGAGATCCATTACTCACCCTCTGTGAGAAAAAAAAATTCTAACGACTATATAACCCAGCTGTAATGATTTTATTGTGATCATATGATTACACTCTCCATATAGTCTCGGTAGATGAACAGGTAAATTATGCCCAACTGTACAAGTGTCATGTAATTAGACACAAGTCTTGTCTCAGAGTATTCTCTGCTTTCTCACTTTCTCACTCATTCTCTTAGGTTTTGACTTAACACACATGAAAATAGAATTGAAACTCAGAAGAAAGAGGTGGAAGCACAAGGAGGGAATTGAGAAATATAATTTATTGTCATAGGAACCAAGTATGAAAGCTGCTATATATTTTAATACTGATACAATAGCTTATACTCATATAGTGCTTTACATTCATTATCTCATTTGATCATCACAGAAATAGTACAAGGTTTAGCAAAGATTAAGACTGTTGGACCTGGAAGGGACCTTAAAAGATATTTAATCTTATACTTTTTGTTACAGGGTCTGGATTTCCCTTATGCAACTTCTTTCCTTCCACCTACAGCATGGGATGTCCTTACCTAAAAGAAGAAAGCCTTCTCCAGAATTTATTTGACCCCACTTTCCTGACACAACTTCCTTCTCTGTCCTCCAGCCTCAACTCTCAGCTAACCTAAGGTAGACCTACTGTAAAGCTATCCCTGGAACCTGATTGGCCCTAGCTTTCTTGAAAGCATCTTATCATAAAAGTCCCATAGGGTATAAGGACATAAAAAGTCACAACCATATGATATCTAGGTCCCTTGGCCTTGGTGGATTTTTAAAGCCCCTGTGACTAATAAGACCTTTCCATGTTGAACAGACGTATTTCCATATGGAAAAGGGGCAAGGTAGTCTAGAAAAACTAAGTATCTCTGTGTCCTAATTATATGCCTTTGCTATGTTAGGGCAAAGTAACCATCATTTGTTAAATGTTCACTAACTTTTAAGTGCCTTATGTCTTTCCAATATTGAACCTGAACTAAGAGAGTGCTAGTGTTAGACTTGCATCTCTAAGTCACTATGTGGTACAGAAGACAAAAGGATGAACTCAAAAGAGGAAGACCTCTCAGACACTTACTAGTTGTGTGACCCTGGACAAGTAACAACCTCTATCTGTCTTGATTTCTTCAACTATAAAATGTGGCTAATGATAATATCTGCCATCCAAAGTTATGAGGATCAAATGAGATAATATTTATTATAAAGTACTTAGCACAGTATGTGTCACATAGTAACCAAGTGAGAAATGCTTATTTTCTTCCTTCTTTCCCCTCATTGTACAAATGAGGAAAAATTTACCTGTCAGATATACAGATAAAGGAGTAGTATATGAACAAACAAGAGACAGGGAAGATCGCTGGAATAAAGTGGATAATTTTGATTAAATGAAATTTTAAAAGTTTTACACAAACAAAAACAATGCAGACAAAATTAGAAAGAGGGCAAGAAACTAGTGGGGGGGGCTGTATTTACAGCAAATTTCTCTGATAAAGGACTCATTTCTCAAATTTACAGGGAACTGAGTCAAATTTCTAAAAATGAGCCATTATCCAATTGATAAATGATCAAGGAAATGAACTGGTAGTTTTCAGAAGAAGAAATCAAAGTTTTCAAAAGGAATACCCTAAATCACTATCAATTAGTAAAATGAAAAATAAAACAACTCTGAGGCATTACCTACCTCATACCTGTCAAATTGACTAACATGACAGAAAAGAAAAAAAGGTAAATGCTGAAGGGGATATGGGAAAAAAAACAGGTACACTAATGCACTGTCAGTGAAATTGTGAACTGTGCAATCATTTTGCAATTAGGAAGTATACCCAAATGGCAATGAAACTGTTCATAATCTTTGACCAAGCATTAGCACTACTGGTTCTGTATCATAAAAAGATCAAAGGAAAAGGAAAAGGACCAAAGTATTGATATCAACTCTTTTTCTGGTGGAAAAGAAGTAGAAATTGAGAGGATACCTATCAATTGGAAATTGGCTGAACAAGTTCTGGTATATGACCGTGATGCAATATTATTGTGCTATAAAAATGATTAGGGGGATGGTTTCAGAAAAACTAGGGAAGACATAAATGAACTGTTTATACAGTGTGAAGTGAGCAGAACAAGGAGAACAATATACACAGCTACAACAATAATATAATAGTGATCAACTTGAGATATTGATCAATATCATGATTCAAGACAATTCCAAAGAACCCAGAATGAAAAATGCTATCCACCTCCAGAGAGACCTGAGGAATTCAGTGCAGATGAAAACATACTATTTTCACTTCATTTTTCTTGCTTTTTTCCCCCAACAAGGCTAATATGGAAATAGATTGTGTATGATGTCATGTGTATAATTGATATCTCATTGCTTGCCTTCTCAATGGGTGGGAGAATGGTAGGAAGGAGAGAATAAAGAAATCAAGATTTTAAAAATGACTGTTAAGAGAGAAAAGAAGGTAACGAGGAATGAAAGAAAGAAGAAGGAAGAAAAGAAAGAAGGAAAGAAGGAAGGAAGGAAGGAAGGAAGGAAGGAAGGAAGGAAGGAAGGAAGGAAAGAAGGAAGGAAAGAAAGAAGGGAAGAAGGAAGGAAGGAAAGAAGGAAGGAAGGAAGAGAAGGAAGAGAAGGAAAAGAAGAAAGATAAAAGAAAGTATTGTTATATTTTTACATTCAGGTAGAGTTAAATCTGAGAACTGCAAAGAGATTTGGCTATTATTAATTTCATTTTGTTCTCAAATATGACAAATTATATTTTGAAGAGATGGATGGAGTGTGGCATAATGGAATGTATTCTGGAACTTCAAGTTGAGGGGATGGTTTTAAATCCTACCTTCCAACCATACTACCTGAATGACCACAGACAAATCACTTTACCTATCTGAGCCTCAGTTTCTTAAACTGTAAAATGTGGATAAATTAGCTGTAATGCCTATCAAAAAAGTTGTTACAAGGATCAAGTGACATAATCTATGCCATAGATCCTTATAACAATATGAGAAAAAATACAATTGTTTTATTTTCACTAACCTCTAATTGAAATTTGACATTCCCCTCAATTATTTAAAAATATCATTTAAGTAAGGTGTCTGTGCCAAAGCTTCACCAGACTGACAAAGGGGTCTGTCCATAAAGCAAAAGAACTTCAAAAAGCTTTGATTTCTGCAAGGAACATCTCCAACTTTCAAATGCTGTATTAGTGGGAGGAAAATAATTCTTTCCTTCATTTGAGTAATTCCTTTTCTGGACCTTTTGCACTAATCACAGGAGAACATGCCTACTGAGAAAACTCCAAAACAAGACTTTGTTGGGTGACTGTCCCCGTGATCCCCTAGGCCCTGATATAAAGTGAAAGTGTCTATACCTTAAACTTTTAGGACCTGCTCACCTCCTGGCCCATTAGGGCCAGCGCATATTCAGAACCTCATTGTCACAAGGGCAAATGCTCAGAAATCCTCACAGCCTTAGAATGTTTACTTAATGGCTTGCATTGGATTTCAAAATCATTTTCCAACTATGTAGGGGTGAAATTACAAGAAAAAAAAGTTCTGATAATTTATGTTACCCAGATGTTAAGAAACCCAACAGTTTTCAGTACTCATAAATTTAACAGCATTAAACACCTGCTGGCTCTCAGCAACAACTCTTGCCAAAAAAAGAGAGAAGGAGCTTGGAGATACATTAAAGTGCTCCTTCCCTTCCTTTCCAAGCTGAGTTCAGGTCTCAGTTCAGCAACCTTACTATGTGTCAACCTCCCACAGAGAGAGCCTCAGACCCATAGGGCAAGAGCTTAGGAAGAGCAACCAACCTACCCTGCCAAAACCTCTCTCAGTAGAGAGATTGGGAATTTGAGACATGGCTATTGCTGCATCTCCAGGAGCTTTTAGCCTTTAGCTCAATTAGTAAGTAAGTTGAATAGCAAGACTACTTTAGGACTATAGGAAAGTTCAGATATTTTCAGCCTGAGTTTATTATGAACGATGTCCATCTCTCACTTTTCCTCAGTAATAGAAAGCAGAAGGAGGTTTCACTGAAATCCTTGTAGTATTTTTCAAACCTTATTTGAGCTAACTGCTTTAGGATCATAAGATACAAGGCTGGAACGCACTATTTAATTCTTCTTCACACTTGAAATTGCAAAGATAGATACTGTCGTTGTGGATATGGTTGTTGTTTGTCCTTCATTCTCGAGGAGGACCATGCCATCAGGAAGATAAAAGCATGACTTGCAAGTGAATTGTATTTAAGTTAGAGAGGGCTGTGCAAAGTTACCAGACTCACCAGGCTCCTCTGGAGCCATCTGGGTCCAATGGCAAGATATAGATCAGGACAA